>BROG01000622.1:0-445849 GCA_030159075.1 Atrina japonica
GTCTCTTTTACACTAGTACGGGAAGAAAATCTGACCCGAAAGTACTTGATATCAAGTAGTGGACACGAGAAGTGATTGAACGCACGAGTTTTTATAGTGCATTAAACAATACACACAATCACTTCACCGAGAAGTGTAAAGGTACCCATTATTTGGTAATACAGTAGGTAAATAACCTACCAGATTATTTCTATAATAAGATTATTCTGATGATGTCAATATGGCTGACTAAGTAAACAAATTTTGGACAAAACGGACTTCAAATACAGTATTAATGTATGCACTAACATTTAACATGTACGTAAGTAAGACGTATATATCTTTATAGCAGTATTACTTTTAGATATATTAATGAATATTTGAGCACATGATGTAAAATAAATACATAAATAACCGAGTTTAATTACATTCCTCCCCCTTAAGATCAATGTAACATATTACATTGTCTATACATATATGTATATATATATATATATAAAATTTCGATAATATTATAAACATAATACCAAATTTATAATGCTCAAGACGATCGTTTCTGTCAATAAGACTTCATCAGTTGAGCTCCAATTTAAAATGTACATGTATATGTATTTTCTAAAGAGAAAGTGGTATCATACAAGGCTAAATAAAATAATAAATCTAAAAGTATAGCCGAAATCCGTCTAAGAGTAACCACTGTAAAAAGTCGACTATCTTAGCTTTAGCAAACTTTATAATTTAAATGGTGTTATCAGTGCCATACATTACTTTAGTATAAGATTATCAGCTGGTGCCGATATAATCAATCTTACATAATTTATAAAACAATCCTTATCATCGGTATTCACAAAAACTGTCTTTGAAGCAATAGAAATGTTCATATTTTATCTTAAATATAAAAAATTTCAGATACCAAAGTATAAATCAATAGAATGTCCAGGACATAGATACAAATCCGGTAAAAATGGACAAACACGGACCTCTGGAAACCAAGAGGTGGGATCAGGCGCCATGGAGGAGTAAGCATCCCCTGTCGATCGGTTACACCCGCCGTGAGTCCACAGTCAAGTCCAATGAAATACGTGAGGAGTGAATCCTCGTCACAAATGGTACAGACGTCTCAACAACTGCCAATGAAAAGGCAACTCAACATCTCACTTAGTGAAACAGAGTAATCGCAAACAAGACTATTATACCGACCGTAAAATGTACGGAACGTTGACATTAAACGCAGATTTCGATATCCCTGTGCCAATAATTTGTCAGTGAGTAGTTTACCTCTGTATATGAAATCCTTATATGTTGTACACGCTCTGGCATATCGGATCATTTGTGAAATATATAAACTCCAAATGCGGGTGACTGAGGGATATTACTACTTAAATGTGGAAAATTTACGATGGGAAAGCCGAAATCGTCGCGTTTGTCGTATAGCTTAGTTGCTAATTTTCCGTCTGTGTCTATATCAAGTAAAATGTCGAAGTATAAACATTTTCAGATACCAAAGTATAAATCAATAGGATTTCCAGGACATAGATACAAATCCGGTAAAAATGGACAAACACGGACCTCTGGAAACCAAGAGGTGGGATCAGGTGCCATGGAGGAGTAAGCATCCCCTGTCGACCGTCACACCCGCCGTGAGTCCACAGTCAAGTCCAATGAAACACGTGAGGAACATCGTCACAAATGGTACAGACGTCTCAACAACCGCCAACGAAAAGGCAACTCAACATTTCACTTAGTGAAACAGAGTAATCGCAAACAAGACAATTATACCGACCATAAAATTTGCGGAACGTTGATATTAAACGCGGTTTTCGATATCCCTGTGTCAATAATTTGTCAGTGAGTAGTTTACCTCTGTATATGAAATCTTCATATGTTGAGCACGCCTGGCATATCTAAATGTCAAATTAAAGGACACCGCTAACTTTTTCTTCTTTTGATTCAGCAGTTTCTGAATGAAGTCTGCTTCATATGAATAAAGGAACAGGTCGGTCAAACGTATGCCATTATACACGTACATGTATGATGTTTTACTATATTTATTTCTTTATTTATATCTTATTTTGGAGTACATATTTATTACTATATCGATAAATATAATACAGATTTATATTTTATTAAATTGTTAGTAATATAAAACTAACAGTGCTTCAAATGCCTGCATGCAATAATTATTATTCTGTGCAAAAAGACAATTTATTCTATAAGTCTAGAATGTCTCGTGTTTTCACGATACGTGCAGTTCTTGTAGTAACTACAGGTGCTGGTGTTTGATCAAAAGATTGGTTTATCACTGTGTTCTCGTACTTAGTCTCATTCGTTTTGCTTTGTACCTATGTAAGGTTTTAGATGATATACATGTGCATTTGTGAGTCTACTTCATTCTTTGGAAATTGTATAAGTCACATCATTGACTTTTTCTACAATTGTATACGGTCCTATCCAACCTAATCCTAATTTTTGTGCTCCTGAAGTTGGATACCAACGCGTCAATATCATATTCTCTGTTTTTTAATTTCTGATCACGGTAAGTTTTCTGTCTGTGAGATTCACGACCTAGATTTTCATTGGAAAACTGAAGAGTTTCTCATTGCCTATTGCATCCATTCAAGATATTGAATGGAAAATGGATTTCCAATATGGTTAGCAGGATTTTCCACTATAAGATCAATAGGGCATTTGATTTATCTTCCTGACATCAGTAGATTTGGAGAACAGTGAGTGCGTTTATGTTACGTAGATCTATAAGCCATGAGGAGGTAGGATATATGGTCATCCCAGATTCTGTGGTTTTCATCTACGAAAATTGATAACATTTGATTTATGGTTCAATTAAAGTGTTCTACTAGTCCATCTGATTGTGGACGATATGCATTTGTTCTAGTTTTTTGTACACCTAATTTTTCATATACAGATTTGAAAAGATTCGACAGAAATTCTGTGCCTTGACCTTCGATCATAACTAGACTATGGGTGTATAGTTAATGGCTCTGCTCGTCGCTCCTACTTAAAATACTTGATATCATTCATCACCAATGTTTACGTCTTTCACTTTGTGCATTTAGAACATCACCAGTAGATAGTTTGTATGTAGAAGCTGGAGCATTACCTCCAGAACAACGACGGAACAAACTAACGTTACAGTATATTACAAAATTAACATCGGATCCTAACAATCCGGCATACGATTGTGTCTTTCAACCGCTGTATGAACAAATGTACGAAAATCGTACAAAAACTATTGCTCCACTTGGCATTAGAATTAAAGAACATATTGAAGAATGCAACTTATTTCTTTACACTATTTCAGACATGAATGTGTACACAGCACCTCCTTTGGGAACTAACAAAACCAACTGTTGACTTATCTCTGAACAAAAATAAAAAAAATATGAATCAAATCCAATAGATTTAAAACAATATTTGGAATTGAAAGAAACTTATGACGACAAAAATTATTTACCTATTTTAACTGATGGATCAAAGTCCATAGCCAACGTTTCAGCTGCATTAAATTATAGAAAGACAAAAGCTGTAAGAAAATATATTATTTACTCAGATTCTTTGACTTGTTTAAAATCAATTGAAAGTGTAAACCTTTCTAATAACATGAATTTCGATTTAATAGAGACTGTACATTATTTGACATCTAGGTACAGAGATCGTCTTCTGTTGGATTCCTGGCCATATCGGCATAACAGGAAATATCAAAGCTGATCAAGTTGCTAAGTTAGTAATGAGAAATTTAAAGTCTGAAAATAAAATTCCTTACACAGATCTTAAACCATCTGTTACAGATTATTTAACCACAACGTTCCAACAATATTGGGATCTGCAAATAGAAAATTAATTCCATAAAATAAATACGAAATTTGTCAATAATCCACCAGTCTTTACAAGTAGTAAAAAAGATGGAAGTTACTCTGACCAGACTTGGTAACCTTTCACATAGATATTTATTTAAAAAGAAGAACCACCGGAATGTAAACTGTGTGGCTCATGGCTGAAAAAATAGAGTGTACAGATTTTAAACCTACTCATGAGAAATATTACTCTGAAACAGATATTAAGTGTTTTTAATAATGTCGCTGGCATCATTTTAGAATATCTAAAAGATATTGGTTTATATTCAAAAATTTAAACTGTCTAAATATTCATTATCAATAATTTACAAACAGTCTTTTACAAATATATGAGTGTCAAAAGTTTTATAAGGAAAATAAATTCATCATAATTTATCATGCATCGCCACGATATAACTGAAATATCGTTGAAAGTGGGGTTAAACAACAATAAACAAACAACGTTAAACAAGTTAGACCTGCATTAAATCTATCGAAATAAATAACTAATTCAAGTTCTAAGGTTCTACAGAACATAATAGCAGCAAATATTATAAATATAATATAGTAAAACCATATAACCTGGCGGGATAGAGTCTTGTGAACCAATTCTTGGCCTGGACGAATTTAAATTTGAGATAAATGAAGTATAATATTAAAATAACACTGGCAAGATGAATCGTTCCTACTTGTCACGATACATAAGATTGTTTGTTTGTTTATTGTTGTTTAACGTCCCTCTTTCACTCCTATGGGAACGTCATTAAATGCCGGCGAAGGACTTCAAATTTTGGCCTATGCTCGACACTTACGACCATTGAGCAGTGAGTGTTCTTTCACGTGCCAGCACCTACTGCTACCGTGACACGGGACCTCGATTTTGACTGTCTCGTCGTTTTTCACGGGCAGCTTGTCATAACCGAAAAGTGAGTAGAATCATCCGAATGATAATCAAAAGATTACTCCGCCCCGCCATCTTAAGTGAATCGGACAATACCAAAGTTATGTTTTTGCAAAAATAAAGGCCAAAACAATTGCTTAAAGCAGCATATAGACGAGAATATGATAAAATTGGTGTTCAAATACATTATCAAACACGTGAAACGTTGAAAAAGATATCCTTTTCGAAATTATTTGTTTTATTAGAATTTAAGTTTTCCCGTACCTTAAAAAATCTGGCTGTATATCCGTATGCAATGACCTTTCAGATAAACTCTTTCGCCGTATCAAATGTGCATCGTAATTGGGTCAAGAAGATCTCGGCCCCTTACGGTCGGCCAGTTTTTATGTTTTTTGATATTTACTTTTAAAATACAGGTAGTGTTTTTATTGGAAAGTATTATGTAAAATATGTACTTTTCAACGCTATTTTAATATATAAATAAAATCGGATGAATATATGAATAAAAATACCAGGTCACTGAAAGAATTTTTTCCAATCTTTAATGTCATCCTGAAATGATTGCTGACATTGCCAAAATCAAAACAACATAGAGTATCTCATGCTTTACAATCGTGCCGTCATGTCCGGTGGAGTTGGGCAATTCATATGCGTCAAGAATGATACAGCCGAGAATGCGATGGGACGAGATCACCCGATATACCCGTCATGTGAACAATTTCAGAAACGAATTTTTTAAAACGACGGAAAAGACCAACTCTGTCTGATTTAGGTATGGAATAATGATGTACGAAAATAAACACAAAGGGTGACAAGAATAGAATACATATTAACTGCAAATCGTACGTGCGTATTGGGCACTCGGTACTCTTCGTAAAAATTACTAAAAGTTAATTTGCAATGCTCAGATTAATAGCGCAAAAAAAACCCAATATTACGAGTCATGTATGGCAAAATTGTTGTAATTATACGCATACATTTGTAATTCTAACCACCAGATGGTCTCTTTGGAATATATATGTGATAAAATATTACATAAAATGGGCATGTAAAATTTTCGACCTACGACAGCTCATATCGCTTTAAGTGACAATTTATCGTTGTTTTTTTTTACATAAAGATACGAAGTTCTCATTACTTACACTTGCACATATTGGCTTGTTTAAAAGCATTACGAATGTGAAAATAATTAGTGGGCCTGTATCAAAAAACAAATGGTACGTGTTGTGAGTATTATTCATAGCGACCTCGCATCGGAAAGTTCGTAGACATGCGTAGTCGTTTGTTTTTATCCTAATGGGATAACATTTATTTCAAGCGAATTTATCTATTTATCTCTGAAGAAAAAAAACAACAAAACAAACACTGCTAAAATAGGCGTCTATTTAAAGCATTGCTGGTCAACTCGTACCCAAGTCAAATGGGCACCGAGTGATTTCGGCCCTTCGGAGATATGGAAATCGGCACTTAGTGTGGTCGAATAGTCATTTGGAAATAATCGTTTTGGCATGTGTTGATTTTAATTCGGAACTGAATGATGTTTATAACGGTACCCATGAAGATTCTCTTAATGGTTTATTTTATTATTTTTTTTTTTTTGAAGTTTAAGCTATTATTGCTATCAAAACATTAATTTCGCCAGGCAGGCATTCGGACAATTGAAGGAACTAAAGGGAAGCCAATTAATTTTGCAATTACAGTGATAATGACGAATTTGTGAGGTCCTATCCTCATTCATTCTACCTGGATGGAATTCAAAGAAAAAAAATAGCGAATTATATGAACAAATATATATATATATATATATAGATCGTTGCTTAAATATGAAACCTGTGTTAAAACATTTTAGTAGACTACTAGAATACTAAATTCGAATACATTGCAGTATTTATATACATGTGATCATAATGTCGATAAAAAATTACTTGGATGCGATTGCCGAACTCAATTACACATTCCGAAATTACTTGATACTAAAACTATGATATAGACCTATGGATTCGTTTTCATAGTACCAATGTCACTAGGTGTCAATATGCATAATCTCACTGGGATGTCAAAGTACTCTCCGTGCAACTCACTTCGAAAGTAGGTAAACCAAAATTAAATTTTAAACTTAAACTTTGAATCATTGGGCTGAATAAAGGTCTAATATCTTACTGGAGTTGAATAACTTTTTGAAATAATCTTTCATTTAAGACTGCATAGTGCAAATGCCATGGAGATGGGCGTTTGCAATGTTAAAAACGTCACCCGCCGGACCGGGTTTTGTCCTGTGCTTACTGGTCAGCGATTCCAAATATTCCTAGGCCTATCAAATGTACACGGGGAAGTACTCTCGGACAAGATATATATATATATATATATGGTTCTTTGAATTTTAAAGACGAACAACCTTTTTAAATTCTTTAACGTCGTTTATTATCTTATAAGAAGGTGACCTACAAAACTAAAATAAACAATCTTACATCTCTCAAATAAATTCATCATAATGCAATATATTACTATAGTATAATAAATTTCTAAAGTGAAGTATATTTATGTGATTTTCAGACGACATAAGTATCATAATTAAATGTTATGAAGTTTATACAATTTACATTTTTTAGTAAATGATAATTTATAAATTTGAATAATATAATAAGTTTATAAGTTAAAATAAGTTTAACTCATCATATAAATGTGAAAATAAATTTAGCATTGAGAGCTAAACATCTTTCTTGTTCTGATGCATTCGTCTGAATGCCGTCAGTTAGTTAAAAAGTGCGGGAAAACTCGCACAAAACCTGCTTGATCACTCGCATACTTGGACGTAACAACTCTCGACCAACAAAATACGAATCCGTAATCACACGTAATACGAGTACGAATCACATGACATAACAATTTAGACAAAAGAGCACATAACATACAGTGACGGACTAACAACAAGTAAACGATAATTTACTACGGACGCAAACGGATATATATATATATATATATATATATATATATATATATATATATATATATATATATATATATATATATATATACAATCAGCAGAATTGTGAAAACTTTAAATTAAGTATTATTAATAACACGAAAGTTATAGTTTTATTAAAAAGTCCAACACAAATGCTCAAGACGATCATTTCGCTCAATAAGACTTCATCGGTTGGACAGTTCAGCTTGAATTGAATAATAAAAGAAAATAGTGGTATCACACAAGGCGAAACAATTAACCTAAATGTATTGCCAAATGTATCTAAGAGTATCCACTCTTAGCTTTTGGGAAATTTGTATAGAACAATCCCTGCGAAATATCACTTTAGTATAAAATAACTTGTCTAATAAAATATGATGCAAGGACATTTTTATTTGTATATAACTGCTGCATACACATCCCTCACATTTTTATCATGGAATTCAGCTTGAGCTTGAATGCAAAATAGATAAATACTTCCGAAACAAAACAGAGCCGGCCTGGCTCAGTCCGTAGCGCGCTCGACTCTGGATCGTGAAGTCGTGAGTTCGAGTCCCGCCGGCGGCAGGTTGGTTTCCTGACTTTCGGATGAGACAATAAAAACTGGAGGTCCTGTGTCACAGTAGGTGTCGGCACGTTAAAGAACCCTCACTGCTCAATGGCCGTAAGTGCCGAGCATAGGCCAAAATTTGAAGCCCTTCACCGGCATTTGGTGACGTCTCTATATGAGTGAAATATTCTTGAGTGGGACGTTCAATAACAATAAACAAACAAATCCGAAACAAAACAAAAAAATCGTACACTACAAGGCTAAAATTAACTTAAATGTATTCCTAAATCCGCTTATGTGTAACCACTGTTACAAAAAATGACTATATTTGCTTTTGTGTTTTATTTTATTTTTTGTCATCAAGACTATGACAAATGCAAGATCCATCAACACAGTGGTGCTCACTTGAATGTCCATGTCCGTGTCCGTGGTGGGGACAATGACTGTAGCAATCTGATGACGTTATACATTGTGAAGCTGTAAAGAAACGAAATGATTGGAGTTTACATTCACTAATATTCTTTGTGGCACTCAAAACAAAGACAACACTGAAAGAATAGAAAGTTATTTCTCAAAAGCTCTACAAATAAACATGCTCAAACTTTTGTAAAGATACATATGACATGTTGCCATTGCATACGGAAAATACGCCCCAGGGGCGAAGCTGAGACAGCATCATCTTTATCATGCACCAAAAAGTGTTATCATTTGATGAAAATGTCATGACCGGTCATTTACGCTTAGTAAAGATATCGATTTCGTTTAAACTGATAACATTCTATACTTTACGAAAGCATACAAGGCTCAAATATGTCCAAAAATAAAAATCACGCGAATAAAGGCGTTATAACGACTTTTAAAAGGCGTTATTACGTGAAACAAGGTGTTATAATGACTTGTGAAAGGATTTAATAAGCGAAAAGGGGCGTTATAACGACTTTTGAAAGGCGTTAAAACGTGAGAAAAACGCGTTGTAACAATCTTTGAAAGGCGCGATTACGCGAAAACGCCTTTTTCGCGAAAAAACGCGATTTTAATTCATTTTGCTGGACAAAATTGAGCCTTGTCGTAATACATCGTGCTCGTATAAAAATAACATGTTTAAAATCATGGTGTATAGTTAAAACACGATACCTGAGCATAAATTGACTGATCATACACTTATGGTAAGAGGGTAGAAATAGGTAAATGAATTCTACATACGTAGGACTCAAACACCTTCATCAAACTGGTCCAAGAACTAGAGATCAAGACTTAAAGCAGATGCCATTTTCCCATAGTTCAAGAGGTCATGTGATTATTTTACAATTGCACGTGTTTTTTTCTAATTTGAAAAATTTAATATTACAGTATGATAGAAGATTGACCGAGCTTCGCTCGCTTTTCCTTGTCTCATATCAAGTGAATGTAGGCTAGCGGAAGGGGTCATGTGTTACTGAAGATGTGGTACATTGAAACCAATCCATAGCGCAGGTTTATATTGGCATTTTCCCTATAACTCCTCTTGCCTCCGTATAGAGGACAAATTTATACATGGGCTAGCGTGTATTAAACTATATTAATTATTTTAATACATATGTATATTATTTTCATTATTAACATCGATTAGTATCATGGCCTTTCCACGAGAAAAAAATGTGTGTATGGTACGTGCTAATCTTAATTGAAAAAGTGATATGAACGGGTTATAAACAGATGTCGGGGAATCTTATACTATACAGGTTGATTCAAATCAGCATGGTCTGTAAATGTTTGAAATAGAGATAAGAAGTACGATAATGGTGGACAAGTATCATAAACATAATAACATAACATAAGTTGAAGTATGTTTTAAAATAACCTTGCACGTCTGAAGTTAGTTCTTTTAGTTAATGTTATTTTTATTCTTACTATATTATTAATTAGAACTATTGCAACCTTGTATATCGATGGACACTTCGTTGGTCAATACAACTATATATCGTTCTCATCTAAACAAGACCGTTATATATTTGTTATCTTAATTTGTCCATACAGACTGTTGCGAAACCGTCCAACTGATGTATAGTTTCTGGACACATTCGTCATTCCAACATATTTCTGTACACACAATTCTTATTAATTGCTAGTCATCACAAGTAAATAAAACATAATATCAAAATTGTAGGATTTCCAAAAGTAAAGAATAAATAAAGTAAGGTAAATGTTCAATATGATCGTTTCTGTCAACATGGACTTTGAATTTCAACTAGACGTATATCTCCGGAAAAGGTGGCATGCTACAAGGAGAAATACTGAACGTAAATGTATTAACAGAAAACGTTCAAGAGTAATTAGTGTAATAGACCTATCGCCAAGTGTCTGACACATGACTGTCCATTTGCTTTTTTAAATTGTGACGTCATAATGGATGTTTGCCAAAAAGTACCGTGTTTTGCATTTGGCGGTAGGTCAATTATATTTCGAAAATACACTTTATATCATTTTTTATTCGAATCAAATCACACACACACATATATATATATATTTATTATAGTGATTGTGTTTTACTTTTACTGTTAATTTTACACATTATTTAGTATCGGAATTTATATATAAAACAAAGCATTTCCAAAAGTCTACAGGAGGTCACAAACATTATATAAATACCATGTAGTCTCCTTTTATTTATGTTTTTACACACTTACCTTGGCTGTTGTTATTACACACGCAATTACCGTTGATACAGGCTAAGTGATTAGATGTCGTATCACAAGGCGTCGAACTACAATCGGCAGCAATAACACAGGTCTCCGATTCTGCGGACCCCGTGACTTAATATGAAAATAGAAATATACATATTCTCAATTTTACAAAATTCATTATTAACAAGAGATATTGTAGAAAGTCCGATTCACACATTATACAGTTATATGACATACTAAACAAACTACAGATAAGCAGTGCAGTTGGCCATGAAATGATACAACCCCCTCGCACAAATAGCGATCGACAGAAGATTTCAAATGACCGCATTGTTCATGGTTGTTCCATCGATATGATGATTACGCAAAACATGTGTTAATACATTGTTTGGAATTAAAAAATGCATTTCTGCGTATGTACTTTAACCACTTCCAAGTTGAAAAGATAAAAACAAAAACATGTATTAGTTCTCTACGATCAGTTTGATAAACAACACGAGTCGGCTCTCTTGAGGGGATAAACAATGTAGGGCGGCTAATTCTTTTTGCGTTCCAGCTTCAATTCCCTCCACAAAGTATTCCAACGTTCTGATATCTGATCATAAATGCACGCTGTATTTTTCCTTATTCATTTAATCTCTCTTTTGTTGGTTTTTGTTTGATGTATTGTACAGGGCAATATGTTTTTTTCTCTTTCGAACCAATCGTGTTACTAATAAAAATAAATGACTGAATTTCTATGAATTTTCTTATCTGAAGTCGTCATGTATATCATGCAACGCCATCTGAATTCTGATGGGACCCCACTAAAAGTTGTTTATAATTTTCACACTCGTATAACAAAGCAACATACACTGTACAGAAGTATAATTTACTGGAACGTTTAATCCTTATATAAGGATGATGTAAAGTACATGATCAGTTAAAACAAAATTGATACCCTCACTCTAAATTGTATTGGCCCTCCGTTAGTAACTATGGTGAAAACACGTCATACTTCACCCCGTGTTTATCTATTTTTGTTATTTTATATCAATTTTAGTTGTAAAAAGCAAAATCAGATTTAAAAAAAAACAGCTGATGTCCCTTTAAAATGAAAGTGATTTTTTCAGGCTTAATAATTCAAGCACTGACACACATGTCATCTATAAGACTTAAGAGATTTTGATCAAATTTTGTTTTCTGTCGCGAAAGAGTGAAAATAACCAAAAAAGCAAACATTTCCAGGTTGAAAATTTCGAACATTTGATTATAATACGTACAATCCAACATATTATGATATCTCATAAATATCAAAGGAAGTATATTTTGTGGCGAACTATCAACGACTAAAAGGGGCATTAGCTGTGTTTTTCAAACATTTTTGTTTCCTTTTTTAGTTCTTAGACTGAAAGACAATAACAAAAAAGAGATAATCACGGGCATAAAATTTCTTAAATTGCGGTATATTTTGTGAAAATTGCTTGAGAAAACCAGCTTTGGCACTTTTGCACTTGCAATTGATAAACTCAGTCTTACTATTTGTATATAAATATAAATACCACACCAGACTTTTGTATATATATACCACACCAGACCTGACCTTATTTTCACAAAATCTATAGGAATATAAGATTTGTTATGTCTGTTTATCGTTTCTTTTTGTACATCAAGTACAAGTAGGGAAAATCGAAATAATGTTTTGGGATAAACATAACTAATGCCCCTTTAAGTTCACATTCTGTTAAGCGACATTATAGGAGAGAGCGAAGAGATTTTGGACGAAGTAGAACTTGGAAACCCCCTCTATTTTCCATCTTTTTCAACTAATCAGATTGCAAATCACATGTTGCTATAGCATTTGACTTTCTTTCTACTACATAATGCCTGGACCATTCTACAGCCATCCATGTAAGAACCATGTCTTGTTTCAATTTTCGCCCCTGAAACAAGTTTTCCTGGCTTCTTGTAGTTGTTTTCTGTTACTTAACTATATGAATTGAATTATATTTAGTGTATGTATAACATTGCCACACATGTCTACCTCAGTATATAGAAGTTTTAAATTATTCATTCTACATATTGCTGAGTGGCGTTATGTTCAAGTTGATGATTGTGCTTTGAGAGAACTGGGACAGGCTGTCCCAGATCTCCCTGTGAGGTGTTCCACTTCTTCCAATTAGTTTTAACTAGGTGAAATGTCATTTACAGAACGTTTACTGGAACGTTTTGTCTGATAATACATTTTGCCAGTTTTACTGATAGATAAGCCAAATAAAAACAGATACAGTATAAAGATTTAGCAACCAACCCAAAATATTAACAAGGTCTATAGCTAAAATGAGATTTGCTTTAATCTTTACCACAAATATACTTTAGTCCTTATTATTATTAAATTGTTTAATTACATGTACATGGTTTAATTGTTATTTATATAAAAAACTATAACATTTTCGAGAACCCATAAAAGAAAAATAGCTTAGAAGCTGGAAGCCTAGAATGCATTACAATTACTGAACATCAACTTGAATCGCGAAAATATATTCACTCAACAGAACTAGCAGGCATTGTAGCTATTCTACATCGCCTGTATCAAAAGGAGCTACCACAAGAGCCTTTGTCTTTGCATTCAACATTAGACATTTAAATCTAGATATTCAATAGACAACAGTCAAATTAAAAACCACTTTTCTGTTGGTTGAAATTTGAAATGTTACCCGCCAAATATCAAAACTATGTTTTTTCATGGATTTGCCTTCATTTGATATTATAATGTCATGTTTTACATCATCCTAGGGTGTCCCTACCCTCCCCATCCATTGTCCCAATTCTCCCTTCACTGTCCCATATCACCCCACTTTTATTAGTGAACAAAACCAACATCAAACTGATATATCCCTAACAACTACAATAAAACCAACATCAAACTCATATAACCCTAACAACTACAATAAAACCAACATCAAACTCAAATATCCCTAACAACTGAAATAAAACCAACATCAAACTCATATAACCCTAACAACTACAATAAAACCAACATCAAACTCAAATATCCCTAACAACTGAAATAAAACCAACATCAAACTCATATATCCCTAACAACTACAATAAAAAGGGGAACTTAATATGACAAAGACGATCTTAAACTCCACAAAGCACATTAAAGATCTTTGAAAACACTTGTGATCAATGCATGGGATGCCTTACAATGTGATTGCTATAATAATGTCCCAGTTTTTCTTGCTTTCTCCAACACAATTTAACCCGTGTCCGTACATAATTGTAAAAAGTGTTTGATCAACCGAAAAAATATTTAGAATGTCCAAAAACCATTATATACTGTGAACATAACAACTGATAATGTTTTTCTATTTTATACAGAAAATATACATTTGTCAATGTTCTCTAGAAATTTTTCTCACAACTATACTGGTGCAGTCAAAAGAAGAAAATCAATGTTCAGCTTGAATAGTTACTGAATTTGGTAGTACCAGATCCAGATACGGACTAAAATAAAACCTAATTCGTTTTTGTCCAATATTCACCATATTTGTACCTAAACATCCGGAATATTTATACTTTGGGATCTGAGATTTTTATATATTAATTACGTACCCGCAAGAATCACAAGAAGGATGGCAGCAAGTCGGAAATACATATTGCAACAGAAGTGTAGATTTGATGCGAATACTACACAGTGGTCATCAGAACATACTTAAATAATCTTCAGGTCATGATCTGGAGATAAAATCTTATCTTCAGCCTCAACATACCGACTAAATCGTGATTTTATATATCGTAAAGAATAACCGAATTTCGCCCAACAGAATTTCTCATTGAATTTAATAACTCATTTGTTGTTGCTTTCAAATTGTCTTTTTGTAAAATTTCCAGGACGACTCTATTTTCATTTGACCGCGGCGTGACCAACTAACGTGATTGAAATATGTAACTTTATTGGTTTGGTATTTACCTAGACAGTGGCGTTTCCCTAATGACCCAAATGTGGCCTCAAAACTAGAAATCACTTCTATCGTGGGACTTCCTATAATCACGCAATGTATATGCTTTTGTCAAAGACGATTCCAAATGAAGTGTCACGTTATCGCTGAGACCAACCTTAATCTTACGAAGCGAACATGACGATACATATGCATTTATAGATTTACTCACTTATAGGTCATGTATTATTTAGCGTAGTTATGAAATAGCGTATTTTATATCTAACACATGACTTACATTTAAATAGAACATTTAAAAAGAAACATCAGTGATGTTTTCGATTTCTTTCTAGCATACCCATAAAATATGATAATAAAGACCGACAACTGTTTGTAGAGAACACAGATATGAAAAAAATCTTGTTTTGGAAAAATCACTGGCATTATATTGATTTGTGTTCAGATTTGTTTTAAAAGACATAATTCTTTTCATATATATATATATTTAAAACATGAAATCTGACAAATCTTTTGTAAACAGAGAAATAAATTTCAGACTAGAGGTTTGGAGGATAACTCGATTAATCCGTAAAGGACTGACTTCCATTTACCCAATGATAATTCTTATTAATGCTCAAATAGACATTTTATTCAAAGGTTGCTATCAATAAAGAAAATAATATATTTTTTAAAGTTTATTCACCAAAGTTACAAGTGTCTGAAGCAATACCTCCACCGAAGCCCTCAAATATAATCCAAACTAGCAGTGCCAGGGACTCCCTAATTTAGATAGAAAAATATGATAGTGTTAAAAATAGTACTCTTTATAGTTTTGAAAGTATCGAAAGATAACTGGTTTGTGGACTGTTTACGATTCTAAAATATATTTATATCGTAAAATAATTCATCATAGATACCAAAAGCGTTTACCTGTCATGCCAAGTTTTGTAACTAAAATAGGAGTCATAACGAATTCTCAAGACGACCGTTTCTGTCAGTTAAACTTCATTACTTGAGCTCTAATTTAAAATAGATGTGGAATCGTAAAACAGAAAGTGGTATCATACAAGGCCAAAAGAAATGTATTCCAAAAACCACATGTAACGGAATATTTATATGAACTCTTATAAAGACAAAACAAAAATTAGACTGTCAACAAGATGGTTACCGGCCTACATACTATTTATTGTTTCTGTCGGATTACTGACTTACACTTATGTTTCTTACTTCAGTATCATACAAAATTGTTGTAAACATATATCAGGATAAATGAAAATGTCCAACGTATAAAAAGTACTGACAGCACAGTACCATACTTAGTATGGTGAGTATAGGACAAAAATGATAGCAGAGTACCATAATTAGTATGGTGAGTATAGGACCATAAATAGCATGGAAAGTATATAACAAAAATAATAGCACAGTACCATAAATAGTATCATGGTGAGTACAGGGCAAAAATGACAGCATAGTGTCATAAAAAGTATGGTGAGTACAGGACAAAAATGATAGCACAGTACCATAAATATTATGGTAAGTACAGGACAAAAATGATAGCACAGTACCATAAATAGTATGGTGAGTACAGGACAAAAATGATAGCACAGTACCATAAAATGTATGGTGAGTACAGGACAAAAATGATAGCACAGTACCATAAATAGTATCATGGTGAGTACAGGGCAAAATGATAGCACAGTACCATAAAATGTATGGTGAGTACAGGACAAAAATGATAGCGCAGTACCATAAATAGTATCATGGTGAGTACAGGACAAAAATGATAGCGCAGTACCATAAATAGTATGGTGAGTACAGGGCAATAATGATAGCACATTACCATAAAAAGAAGGGTGAGTACAGGACAAAAATGATAGCGCAGTACCATAAATAGTATCATGGTGAGTACAGGGCAATAATGATAGCACAGTACCATAAAAAGTACGGTGAGTACAGGGGAAAAATGATAGCACAGTACCATAAATAGTATCATGGTAAGTACAGGACAAAAGCAAAGCTCACAATCTAGTAATGGGATCAGATGGAAGGATACCCTGCTGCCCTCTCACATTATCAGTAAATCTGCTTTCATACCCAAACCATAACTTAGGGATAACTTATTATGTCAACCTTTCGTAAATTTTACGGTCGGTATAATTACCTTGTTTACAAGTACAGTGTTTAACTGAATGAAATATTGAATTTCCTGCTCAATAGTTGTTAAATCGTCTGTACTGTTTATGAAGATGATTCATTTCTCAATTATATCATTTGAATTTCATTTCGGACTCAAAGCGGTTGTGATCGGTTTAGTTTAAACTTTATTTATTTTACAACGATTAACAAACAAGTTATATGAACCAATATTAATGTCTCTCGTTGGCCGTGATTTGGCGTGTTGGTATCCTTCCTGTGGTAGGAAACCGGAGTACCGGGAAAAAAACACGTGTCCGATTTGGCGACCACCATACCATGTGATAGGTCAACATAGGGATACATACTCCTCCATGACACCTGATTCCACTTCTGAATTTTCAGAGTTCGGTGTGTGTCCAATTTTCACCTGAATATTCTTCTGATTAATACTTTGGTATCAGTGATTTTAATATATTTATGTTACAATAAATTTTGCCCCAAGGCTGGATGACAAAAAAGAATACATTCAAATTGCGCAATCTTATCTTTGATCACTCATTCTAGATAGATCATACTTGTATTGTTTTGTTTACATAACACTGATGTACAATCTCATCATTGAACATTTGTGTAAAATTAACTTGGACAACTGTGGTTTGTTTAATTATTATAAAATTGTAATGAATTCTTCGTGCAAGACACATCTGTGGCGAAGCTATGCTTCATTTGTTAAATGGTCATACATTTCGAAATTGCTTTCGTATTATCGCTTAATGAAAATGTGAGGGAGTGTTTTTAGAAATAAGCCTTTCGAAAATATACACATCATTGCTTTATTTCTATAGATTGCATCATTTCATAAATAAAATATTCTGAACAGATTTATTACGGTGTTTTTTTATTACTATATATATTGCATTCTAAACCCCTTTGTGTGAGTCATTATACCTTGATGTTTGTATTTTATATGATTTGCAAATCAAAAACCATTGCAGACAATGAAAACAAATACAGTGAATTACAGTGTGTAGCCTCCTCTAAATATTTCATATAAATACTTCACAAGTAAATCTCTATATTTACATACTGACTGTCTTCATTGCAGTTATACAGAACTTACAGAGACTTGCTTTTACAGAATATATATATATATATATATATATATATATATATATATATTATATATATATATATATATATATATATATATATATATATATATATATATATATATATATATATAACTGATAGGTCGTCGTCACGTGACCCAAGTGTTAACCGCTTCAATTTGTGGTGTAGGAATACATGAAACCCTTTCTATATATTTGTCGGACAAGTTTTCTCTGAAATTTCAACGTATAAACCTGGTACCTGGTATTTTGGTACCATCTTATAATCTTATACAAAAGTAACATTTCGCACTGATAACACCATTTTAAAAATTCTAAATTCTTCAAAAGCTGAGATCTTTTTCCAGTTCTTACTCTTACACGATTTTGGTTATGTATTTAGTTTTATTATTTGACCTTGTATGATGCCACTTTCTCTTTAGAAAATATACATCTATTTTAAATAGGAGCTCAACAAATAATGAAGTCTATTTGACAGAAACGATCGTCTTGAGCATAATAACTTTGGTATCATGTTTATAATATATACATTACCACAAAACAAAAACAAAAAATCACAGAAAGAATCTGAAACACAAGACTAGGGCCTGCAGTATATTTCGTCTACGTACGTAGTACATACATGTCCAAATCATAGAACTAGGTAATGTTATCTTTACAGAAATGAAAATTCGCTTCGTAGTTACAATCGTAACTTGTCTGTTGAACAGAAAAAAGGGTTAGGCCTAGTGCAATCTAGTGTCAAGCATCTCTGATAAACGGGTCGCTTTGCCTTCACCGGATATGCCTGTCAGAAATAATTTGTCATTCACATTATGTGAAATAAGTTCCATCTCAAATTTTATTTCAAGCCCTAACTAATTCTGAGGCACATCTTGTTTCTGCATAACCTGCAATGTTAATGCCGAGCATTAGAAGTGCTCATAGATTTCTCAGTAATGGAGTTATTGAAGGGTAACTGAAATCGTGTTCAAGTTGTAAAATATATGACCAGCTGATCAATTCGAAATTGACCTACATAACACATTGAACTTTTATAGGTCTATACGGGTTTTTCATAACGAAGGTATCGATAATTAACTTTTAGACAGGTCAAAATAGTATAATAGTCTTGTTTGCGATTACTCTGTTTCACTAAGTGAAATGTTAAGTTGCCTTTTCGTTGGCGGTTGTTGAGACGTTTTTACTTATTGTGACCAGGTTTCACTCCTCACATATTTCACTGGACTTGACTGTGGACTCGCGGCATGTGTGACCGGTCGACAGGGGATGCTTACTCCTCCATGGCACCTGATCCCACCTTAGTGAAACAGAGTAGTCGCAAACAAGACTATTATACCGACCGTAAAATTTGCGGAACGTTGACATTAAACGCGGTTTTCGATGTTCCTGTGTTAATAATTTGTCAGTGAGTAGTTTACCTCTGTATATGAAATCTCCATATGTTGTACACGCCCTGGCATATTGGATCATTTGTGAAATATCAACTCCATATGCGGGTGACTGAGGGATATTACTACTTAAATGTGGAAAATTTACGATGGGAAAGCCGAAATCGTCGCGTTTATCGTATAGCTTAGTTGCTAATTTCCTGTCTGTGTTTATATGAAGTAAAATATCAAAGTATGAAGCGTGTATGCTTGATTCTATTGTATCTTTAATTTCTAGTTCGCTGGGATATATCGCATTGACATATGTATGAAAATTGTCATTATTAATTGACAAAACGTCGTCGATAAATCTAAATGTCAAATTAAAGGACACCGCTTCCTTTTTCTTCTTTTGATTCAGCAGTTTCTGAATGAAGTCTGCTTCGTATGAATAAAATATTATAAACATAATACCAAACTTATAATGCTCAAGACGATATCGTTTCTGTCAATTAGACTTCATCAGTTGAGCTCCAATTTGAAAAGTGCGTGTTTTTTCTAAAGATAGGTGGTATCATACAAGGCCAAATAATATCTCTAAATATATAGCCGAAATCCGTCTAAGACTAACCACAGTAAAAAAATGACTATCTTAGGAACAGGTCGGCCAACAAAGGAGCACAATTGGTTCCCATAGGAATGCCGACAGTTTGTTGAAAGACCACGTCTCCGAACATTACAAATATATTGTCTATTAGAAATTCCAGCATGTTTTTTATATCAACTTCAGTATATTTATGTGTAGAATCAGAGTGGTGTTTGACGAAATAAGTATTCTGATAGCCAATCACTAGATATTTAAATTTTCGGGTACCACCTTTAGTGAAAAAACAGTTTTCTATGATGCTGAAAAGTCTTTCTTTTAATTTTTTATATGGAATAGTAGTGTAAAGAGTAGAGACGTCATAAGTTTTGATACTGTGAATTCGAGAAAAATTGTAAGCCTTCAAATTTTCTAAAAGCTGTTTAGAATTTTTAAGTATCCACATCTGATTTACACCGCTTCTGCAATAAGCAACTGTACAGTATTGTTGAAGTTTCTCCTTAACCTGCATAATACCTTTCCATGTAGTGAAGTTTTTTTTCCATGATTCGGATAAGGTTCGCAGCTTTTTGCTGTCCATCCATTTTTGTCTCAAGTCTATTCTGGGTGGAAAAAACCTCTCTCACATGCTACACCTGTGAGATGGCAGTTAGCATTTATTTTGCCTGAATGTGCTGAAATCCTGAAAGACATCTGTTAATTTCTTAATCATGTGTTCACACACTTGTTTCAATGATAGTCTTTGGAAGTATTTTTTAAAGTCATCTTGAAATGTAGGAATTCACTCCTCATACCTGCTGGTGAAACCAAAGTGACATCCTGTAGGAGCGATCCATTCTATTATTCTGTTTAAATCACCCTGGCCATATGTTGCTATTACACTTGATGTGGTGGGCAAAAGCTTTTAATTAATAATCTTGTTAACAACTGACAATTTGTCCATTGAACATTCTTCAAGTCTACAGTCTAAATTTTCTATTTAGTCGCCCAGATATTTCAAGCATGCATGCAGACAATTAATTATTGATTGCTCATTGTTATTGAGTTTGATTTCTTGATATTTTCCATCACGTAATTCATTATACCCAGTATCCAGGTGAAGCCTATTGTGGAGCTGTCTACTTTCCTCCTTGCAGTTTATTAATCACTTTATAATACATGTACAACCTACAAAAATCTTCAGAATAACACTACATTTGACATTTTTTTCATGTTTTTGTAGACCTTTAACCTCATGATGCCTTCTGCAGTCTCACTCTGAAGGGTTAATGCAATAACTGCGTCTAAAGCACACTCGATATATATATATATATATATATATATATATATATATATAGAGAGAGAGAGAGAGAGAGAGAGAGAGAGAGAGAGAGAGAGAGAGATCCATAGTTTTTGTAAATAAGTTTCGTTTCAGTGGTAAAATATCACGGTTCGTCACAAGCTAGTGTAGGATTACGTGCCGAGTCCTTTTGGCTTTCATAGACATTCGCACCCAATCACACTTTACTGGTAAGACTATGTCTAACTTAATCATTAACATGCTAACACATCAATAAGGATATAATACCCTAACCTACGTCTATTAACAATACAATATAAAGTACATGTACTGTAGTTTAATCGCAAACTCAAAAACACATACTTTTTCAGTCTGCTATTTAAAGAGAAAACTGATAATTGAAATTCTAGTTTGGGCGTTTATCGTACGTGGCCCTTGTTTTGTGTTAGTCTGTTGACCAGGAAACAAACAAAACATTTATAAAATGTTCATTACATCTGATTTCATTGTAAATCAGAGATAAAAATCAAAATATGCGAGTCACAATAACCCTCTGTAATCATAGTGCATTTTATTTGTATTCAATACCTTTTAAAACTACCTGTAAAATTCTTAACACCTTGATATACACCCAGGTACACACCACTATCCATTTATATGTCCTGTTCTTTAAAAACTGAATCAATCACTCATGTCAAAAATAAATTCAAACATTTATCATTAGTATAGATTTTAAAGATAAATTTACATAAAAGGATATACGTCAAAACTTAATTGTAAATATATAATCAAAAGAAAAGTTCATTTAATATTTATTCATTTATTTATGAGTAGGCTATGTCTTACTGTCTAAAAACAAAAATGATCATCACGTGCGTCTTACAAGAGTCAGCCAATGTCGTATGGAAGCACATTGATGCCACCTGTACCTTGTATGTACGTTTCGCGACGTTAGTTCAAGATTTCTTATTAATGGCTTTCTAGTTCATAATATCTCGAAAAAATGACTTAATAAACCGCTATATCGAGTAATAATTTGATATAAATATAAAATGAGAGAAAGATTTCTAGATATTCATTCAAAATAAGACGTTTGTCTTGCAAGCTAGACTTTCCAGGTTCAAATACTGTTCCGACCTAGAGTTTCCCCTTTGGCAAGTGTTCTACATTAATAGGCATTTGTCTTTCCGGTGATTATGTATTACTGTTATATTGAGCTCGGAGGATCGCGGGGAAGTATTATTTTACTTCCGTCTGTTTTGGCTTCCGTCAAATATGAAGTGTCTTTCCTAAAAATTTAACTACATTTTCCATTTTCCTTATATCAGCGATGTCTAGGATGAGTCAGACGGTAGACAACATTCGACAAAATTTGGAAGAATTAATCTTCATGACGGACTTTGTTCTAGAAAGCAATGTGTTCCTAAAACATACAGCTTCGGCCTCCAGGTCCGAGAGGTTAGAACATCGCGCTTTAAAGATGACGTATCTCACCTCACCTCAACGAGGGTTCGAATCCGGCTATACGCTGAACTGATTTTGTGAGTTTACCGTTTATTTGCTAAATGCCGGTGATCTCTACCTGGGTACATTTTGAATAATTACTCTCTCCTTCACCACTAAAACTGGCCACCACCATATAACTGACAAAATTGTTTAGTTTGGCGTAATACATGGAAATAAAATCAAATATGTTATAGAGGCTAACAATATTAACGAAGAAAGGAAGATAACTCTTCATGTGGCTGTGATTTTGAAACGCATCTGTATTTATGTATCTTTAGTATATATTAAATCTGTTGATTAGCGTCATAAACGTATATACTTTACTGGAAAATAAATGAAGTATTTACCGTTTTACGAAACTATCTTGAAATCTAATTGAAAGAGAATTATAGGACGGAAAATATCAGAGTGTGTACTCCTTCCTTTCGTATTGTCCTTCTTTGCAATGGAAACATTCATTAAATCGTCTTCGTCAGTGTTTTATCCAGTGTTCCCTGAATTTGTGTATTGCCCCCTGTCGCGTTCGGTGATTGACGCTTCGGTTTCTGTGGTTTTTATATACAATAAGACGCGATAATGTAAAGGGAACGAAAAGCTTGCCCCAGGATCAAGATAATCTTAAAATAAATAAATAATTTATTTATTATTTCACTGTTCGTGAAGTCAGAATTAGACAAAATTAACCTTAAGTAAGAATCGTTGCCGTCCTGTTTCAAATTTGCATAAGAGTCTTGAGTGGTTGTATCATATATTGAGCATCGTATAAACACTTCACATCGGGTAACTGTCCTTAACATTATACACGTCTTGCTTGTCCGATACGAGTGATTGAATGGGTTTTAATGTACTTAAATTTAACCATAACAAATCTGAATTGTCCATATACCCAAATCTAAACAAAATAATAAAGTCTAGGGGACAAAACATGCAACGTATACATTGTATCTTTTACTATAATTCTTCAAAGTTTAAAATATTCTGAATTGGTTGCTTTTGAAATGCTTACTCCTCCTCCATGGCACCTGGTCTCACCTCTTGGTTTCCAGAGATCCGTGTTTATCCATTTATACCAGATTTGTATCTATATCCTGGACATCCTAAAGATTTATACTTTGGTATCTGAGATATTTTTATATTTTTGAATAATGTAATTAAGGATAAAACCACGGACCACACAATAACTATAAATTTTAATTCTACTATTTTTAAAATAGCTAGTTGATGTATATCCATAACATGATTAGCTTTTACAATATTGAGATGAACATTATTTTCCTACCAAATTTGACACCTATTTTATTTCGCAATATTCAATTGACGTGCGTGATCAGACACATACAAAATTGAATTTTGTGCACACATTAACAGTGGTTTTGTTGACAAAACTTAGTCCCACATGGCTGTGTTCTGATATTTCCTGTTTTTTGGAAAACTACATAAAAGTACAGAAAAACAATTTTTTACAACATGGGCGCAGTACAAACCCAAAGTTGAATTTGTGCACAAATTATTGAAAAAATGGATTTTGGTTGACAAAAAAGATAATGATTGGTAGTACTTTGGAAATTATGGCGTTGACGTACAATCTGTGCAAGATAATACGTATTATTTGTATAACCTGTTTTTGGAAAACAAACATATCCCTGATGTGAAACTTTACTCTTATAGACCTGCAAGTATTGGTTTACATGTATCTTGTTGTCCAAAGGATAAAGTAGCTCTTGATACTTTAAATTCTTAAACTACAACGACAGTCTGTCGTCACATGAGTGCGAATCTTGGATTGCGAACTATAATATCGTTGAGTTCATTCCTCATTGTGAAATCGATTTGAAATTACTAGTAATCGGTAAATTTGTTCAATTTCTATGAACCCTGGTGTCATTGACCTGTTCACTTATCTGTTTACTTCGATTTAATCGTTCTATTTTATTTTCATGAGACCTAATATCGAGGGCGTGTGACCTAATATTTTGGTCTATTCATTTGTGTATTTGCAACATTTTGATTTCCGGTCAAATAACTTGTTTTTTTTTTTTCTATTCAAATTTCAAGCAAATTTTAGCATGTGCCCTAATATCGATGATATCTCAACAATTGGCAATATGTGATTATGTGATTTTAAATTCTTCGTAATTTACTTAACTCTAGTGAATATAATATATCTCATACACTTCGTTGTAGAAATTTGGATATTATGACATCAGTTTATGCGAGTTTTACATGTAACGAATGATAAACGATTCTTCTACTATATAAGTAATCCCATAAGGGAAAGATGACTAATCTGAATAAGCATCGAAATCTTAAGAAGTATGGATCCTTCAATGTTTTTTTTTCGAAGTTTACAGAAGCATGGCAAGTGGTTAAAAACCGCGCTTTTAAAAGTCATGAAGTCTCTTGGCTCTAGCAAGGGCGGGTTCAAGCTCCATTGGAACCTAACCAATTATAAGGGGATGTTTTTTAGTTTGCATTTCATTCCGGGTACAACATTAGAACTGGCCGCCATCGGATATCTAAATTATCTAATTGAGTGTGGGATCAGTAATATAACAATCAGTAATACCAAAGTATTAATCTCCAAGATGTCCAGGATACAATATAAAAATATGTGCAACAATTCATCAACAGTACTCGAAGGGGATATGTTATTTATAGTATAAATGTGACTTTATATAAGTTCTAAATTTAAGATATGCAATATGAACACCTGCGTTTAAAAATGACCTTTTCTAAATTATTTCAGATGTTTATATCGGCGTACACTCATATACTAGTATTTCGCAATTTTGTACGTCTATGATTTGTCGAAGTTGTAATGTTTCAATACCATTGAACTCTGTACTCCTGTCTGCAAGTCAAGTCTAAACCTTTACGTACTTTCTCATTTCTTACTGATAAGAGGCCAAGTATACTAGGTCACGTTGCAGGTTCCAATTCTTTTCTAAACATCTTCGAAGAAAGAACGAAGAAAGATGAGGTCTGTATTCCATCTGTCTGTCCATCTATCGAGTTATCTGTTTGTCAGTCTGTCTGTCTGTATCTTTCTCGCTATATTCCCTTATCTCAGTCTCTTTGCCAGCATTACCAGTCATAGGACTTCCGAATGGAAATTATTCCTTTATATGTTGTCTCTCTCTGCCATCATTACCAGTCATTGGACTTCCGAATGGACATGATTCCTTTTCGCATTAAGACTACCTTTGATATGCTTTAGATATAAAAATCACAAAGTATTAATTGAAAGAAAGTTCACGAGCCAATATATAAATAAGATGAAAATTGGACACATCTAAAAATCCAGAGGTGGGATCAAGTGCCATGGAGTCCCATGTCGACGGGTCACACCCGTCGTGAGTCCACAGTAAAGTTTAAATGAAATAATTGAGGAATGAATCCTCGTCATTATCGGTAAAGACGACTCAATTACAAACAATGTCAGTATACAGATCATAAACGAAAAGGAAATTTACATGATCGGATGAGATCAAAGTTACATTGTAATCTGTCAACAGTAATGATAGGAATATAGGAATTGGAGTATCGTTATGCTTAACTGATGAAGTCTCACTGACAGAAACGATCGTTTTGAGCACCATACCTTTGGTATTATGTTTAGATATACAAATGTATTACCAACACATCGTATAGGAATAATATCTAACGTTTGAACTTTTTCAAACCTTTCGATGAGTAAATCTTGTCCAAGGATCCTGAGGAACTATCAAATGGATATCTATATTAAGCTGATTAACAGAATACTATTACCTCCGATGCTATATTTCATTTAGTGTATACCCATAGTGTGTTTTACATATACAATTTAGGTGTATCCCTGGCCAAATGGTAAGAGTTTCGCGCTTTAAACCATGACCGAAATCTCTCACTGAAACCAAACCTGATTTTGCGAGAATGCCACTTTACTTGTGGAAGGCTGTAGGTCTCTTCCCAGGTTCTCTCCTCCTCTATTAAACCTGGCCGCCACCATATAACTGAAAAATGTGTTGATTGTGGCGTTAAATGCAATTCAAAAACAAATAAACCTATAATTTGAGATGAAATTTGGCAGATATGTATTCTAATGAAGACCGTTATTTTATATTAGTCGAGATGATTGTTCGGTGATTTCACGTTCATTTTTCTGTTTAATAATAATTGACAAAAACAAGCTTTTGTTGTGACCCAACATTTTTAATTGGTCATCAACACATTAACAACACAGATCGCCACAATTTGTATGTGTTTATGTGTGCATGCGTGTGTATTAGTTGATGGTAATTTGAAGTTATGAACATTCGAGATTAATCGTGTGTGTGTGTGAGTGTGTGTGTATGTGTGTGTGATAAATATGGTTTCAAAACATACAGTGTGTATGATCTTTTTTCTTTTCAAAGCAGGTGGATCCTGTTGTCTGTTGCATTGTTTTGTAATGGATATCTCACGTTAGGAGCAGCTTCTGGAAACATTGACTCTCGATGTTATCCAGGACGATCGTGTTTCCCATTGGATCAGGAGTTAATAAGATTCCAACGTAGTCTCGACGGAAGCGTAATTTATCCTACAGATGAGGTGTATAATAAGGTCGTTTTGATGAAAAATATGGTCGTAACGAAGTTTCCGGTTGCCATTGTAGTTGCACATACTACTGACGATGTAAAGAAAAGTATCCTTTTTGCCAGGAAGTATAACCTCCGAGTTACTGTCCAGTCTTCCGGTCATGATTATAATGGTCGATCCACAGGACATGGCAGTCTACAGATTTATCTAGGTACCATGAACAAAACCCACGTCAATTTGAATTCAGACAGAAATCCAGCAGGGGAGATAACTTGTGAAAGCGGAAACTCATGGATAAATGTATATACAGAGGTATGAACTTTTACAAAATATCTCTGGGCTTTCTGTGTGCCAATCTTTTAAGTGAAAGATCATAGTGACATACAGGAAGTCCAATCTTTTACATAGCGATGTCGGTCCTTGCCCCCTCGACCAATATCTGTCATCGTCTAAAAAGCAGTCCCAAAACACGTGATCTTGTAACCAATAAAATGAATAAAAAAAACCAGATTAATCAGAATAAGAATACATTTCTCAAAAATATAGTCCGTATATTTATTGCCATTTTAAATAGTATTTTATTCAATGTCAGCAATAAAATATAGACAAAAAGACAACAACCTCATAAAGAGTAAAATCAATAGTACATTTATGTTTTTCAAGAATCTGGAAACACTCCAGACGTTGATAGACTGGTCGAGAGTGCAAGGACCGACAACTCTTTGTAATAGATCGACAGGAAGTCTAGAAGGTTTTTTACAAAATCATCATTGTCGTTAATTGTTTTCAAAGCGGAAGAATTATTCTAACGTAAAAAGAAAAACATTTATTAATTTGTAAAAAGGGACATTTGGCATTGCTTTACACAGATTTTCTTTTGGAGCAACATATCTATTCTAAAATCTAGCTGATGACGTTTTATTGAAAGGACAGAAACAACTAAACCGCCTTGCCTATCTAATTTTGTCATCATCTCTCAGTCCATAATGCAGACGGTGTGGCTAATTTTACCCTTGATTGTCTTTTTGGGGACGATAAGTGCAGTGACGTTGCCCGTGGGTCATGGACGAAAATACTAAATGCGTCAATGTGCTCCCGAGACAAATTATTTATCCATGATGCTCACATTACAAAATCTACTTAACGATGAAATAACTTTTGTTCTCTCAGTGAATAACAATTTCACCTTTTAAACTTTAGTCACATACTGATTTTAGTAAGAGTTATGTTAAAGTGTGGTATAAAGTTACCTCCCTCTGAAGTCTTCCTTTTATTTCTTATTCTTTGAAAATTAATATTTTCCCTGAAAATAGCATTTTCGCCCGTTTCAAAATTTCTTCACATTTTATTATTAGGTAGACAAGTATAATCGTGTGATCGTGGGTGGAAGTGCTCACACTGTAAGTATGGGTGGATACACACTTGGTGGAGGTCATAGTCCAATGTCCAGAATGTTTGGTATGGCAGTGGACAACTTACTGGAGGTGAAGATGGTCGACTCCTATGGGAATATTGTCATTGCAAATAATGACTTTACACAAATATCGTATGTAAATGGGTCAACAACAAATTCAACAAACACCGATATATTCTGGGCCCTTCGAGGAGGCGGAGGTGGTACATACGGTATAGTAACGGAGTTTACCTTTAAACTACACCATCCTGCACCACAAGTGGTAGAATTCTTCTGCCTCTATCCAATATACAAAGCTGGTGGACAGAAAGTGGGATCTGACGTCATACGTAAGTTCGCGGATCTTCTCGTTGGATTACCAAAGCAGTGGGGTGGATATTTCTCTGTCAGCGATAAGCTAAATGCCGACTTTTCCCGTGGGAATATTGCGCTGTTTATGAATCATTATGGCGAATACAATTCCGATACACGTGCATACATGGATCAGATGAAGAATTTCCATCCGGAATGGCAACTATATTGCTCTTACTTTAACATGAGCACTTTCCTGCAATATGAAGTGCAGGCCAAAGATCCGCTTTATTACAGTAGCTACATTGTCAACTCGCTGTTACAGAATACCAGTTTTACAGACGCTTGGATCAATTTCATTATAGAAAGTGCATTAGTAAATGATCCGAAAGACCCATCAACGGGTTCCGGAATGACAGGAACATTACTTGGAGGTAAAACATACAACATATCTTTTTATAATATGTTAAAACTGCTTAGTTAAAAGAACATATCATATATGCTTTTCTTTCATTTATCATTCTTTAAAGGAGAGGTAGCTGTTTACCATAAAAAAAATTTTGATTTTTTCTACTTTAACTACTTTCACTCTAAATTTCATAACAAGTAAGAATTAAACCCAGAAATAAAAATTTATATATTTGTGAAAATAAGTCATGTCCAGGGTGGTATGCAACTACAAATAGCAACGTTGAATTAATCAGTGAATAATTGTCAAACTGGGTTTCTCAAGCAAGTCACAAAATATTGGAATTTAATGTTGGCGGTTGTTGAGACGTCTGTACCAATTGTGACGAGGATACACTCCTCACGTGTTTCATTGGACTTGACTGTGGACTCACGGCGGGTGTGACTGGTCGACAGGGGATGCTTACTCCTCCATGGCACCTGATCCCACCTCTTGGTTTCCAGAGGTCCGTGTTTGTCCATTTTTACCGGATTTGTATCTATGTCATGGACATCCTATTGATTTATACTTTGGTATCTGAGATTTTTCTTGTTATACATCAAGTACAATTAGTAAAAGTAGAAAAAAGTCGAAATAATGTTAAATGTTAATGCCTCTTTGATCATGGCCTTAATATTGACTTTTTTCCATTGTATCACATCAGTTCCCAAACAAACACACACACACATGCAATATAAAAAGGCCATGTTGTAACTCAAAACACTAAATTAGTATTGTCCTATTCACATAAGATGGCGGGGCGGAGTAACCTTTTGATAATCATAGGGAAGATTCTACTCACTTTTTCGTTATGACAAACTGCACGGGAAAATGCTATATTCCTCACTGGATACTCCCGTATGTATGGTGACAAATAGGAACGATTACTGTTGTCAGTGTAATTTTATTGTTATGTTTTATTACCTAAAATTTAAACCCGTCCATGTCAAGAATGGGTTATATGGATTTTATTATACCAAAAGTATCACATTGAGAAGTTGGTTAAAACACACAATATCCGTGGAAAATCAAGCCAAACAAAAGGGTCGATAGCATGTATGGTTCTGTGGAAAATTTTAAAATTATAAAATTCATATATTCTGTGAAGTCATCTCTAGCCCCATGCGTTAAATAAACAAAAGTAACAAATGTTCTACAAGAACCAAAATTCTGCAAACATGACACAAACATGTGGGTATTTACTTAACAATCATGCGTACAAAATTTGAAAACCATCTAATCACTGGTTCATGACATTTAGCTGTGTACCATGTTTTTGGTCCTTTTTGGCCTATGGGGGAGCATCTAGGTCATACACGGTCCAGACCATAATTAAAATAAGTATACATGTGTGCATTATATCCGTGTTGATGTTTCATATCCTTAAAATGTAGGGGGTCACTTTTCTACAGGTGGGGGGCATTTTTTTCACGGGACGAATAACAGAAAAGCTTAAGAGGGTCATTTTTACAGCTACCCGGATAGATCTTTTCATAAAAAGTGACCCCGGGTAAGATTTCTATCGTAGAAAAGTGACCCCGGGTAGCATTTCTATGGTGGGTCAATTTTTCACCTTACATCGGTCCGAAAAATCTACAAAATTAGAAACACTATCATGTCAAAGAGAATTCTTCATTTTTTAGCATTTCATTTGATATGTTGTAAGGACATTTTTCTCAGCTGTTGCCTCCTTAGTATATCTGCATTGATATTCTCTTTGATATATGATTCAGCTTAACAACGTAGTTTCTTTAATACGATAAAACATTATAATACAGAAAATGTTAACGTTTTCCATTGATTATAACCGGTTTAATTTGTATCATTATGTCGGCATTTCAGGTAAAATGATGGATGTCGGGATACACGAGACTGCTGTTCATCCGGGTTTTAGATCGGCTTTGATGTCATTAACGATGGGAAAGACCTTGGAGATGGAATCTAAAACGTTTGATTCTACCGTGGAAGCTGCAATCCGAATGGGAAACGAGTTGGAAAAATTCGGAGACGGAATGTATCCAAATGAATCGGGAGCAGATGTTCCAAACTGGAAAACACAATTCTGGGGGTCAAATTACCAGCGCCTGCTTGACATCAAGATGAAATGGGATCCAGATAATTTTCTAACATGTCGGGAATGTGTTGGATCTGATCTGTCGGGAATAAATGCGCAACTGACCCATGGAATCCATGCAACGAGCCAAAACCCACATGTCGGTTTACCAGGTGGTTTTGGAAAATAAGGAATATGAATACATATTTTTGTAATGAGCGGGAAGTAAAAAGATAGATATCTTATTACAAATAAATATTTTCAAATGAAATGCTCAGAGAGTTGGATGCAAATATTGCGCATAATTCTGCCTTATAAAGTTTTGTCTGTGGTTCGGTCGTGTTAGAAATGTTCATTCACAGATCTAGAATATAAAAACCACCAAAGTATAAATCTTCTGGATGTCCAGGATAGAATATACAAAGCTGGTGAAGAGTGGACAAACAATGACCCCTGCAGATTAGAGGTGGGATCTGGTGTCACGGAGAAGTAAGCATCCCCTGTTGATGGGTCATACACACACCAACGTCAAATTCAAATGAAATATGTGAAATATGTAATCCTCGTTACAATTGGTTCAGACGACTCAACAACCGCTATCGAACTGGTGATTCAACATTTCATTTAGTAAAACAGAGTAATTGCAAACAATGTCATTGTACTGACCGTAGAATATGTGGACATTGACATCAAACGCGAATTCATATCAAACGCATGTCTATTGCTAATTACTTAAATAGTACGATACACTGTGTTGATTTATTAAAAAATTGCATTTCAAACAAAACGCACGTATCGGTGTTGCCAAATCGTCGGATGATTTCCAGATATTTGATAAAATGCTAAAATGAACTTTTGACTCTGCTACATGATAATCTGTGAAAACGCACATGTCAGAAGTAATAACCGAGCTGAAAAGATCACATGGTCATTATATATTTGTATTGGTCCCATCCGACAAAGCCTGAAATAACGGCGTTTGTTTATAAGGCACATTTTATAATTTTCTATTATAAGAACTAGTCGGACTAATTCGGTTTAATACGATCCCATTCTTTTAATCCTACATATACATGTATCCAGTTTTCAAAGAACGAAATCCTCCAAAGTCATGATCATTACAAAGCTCTTGATGTACCTTCATTCGGCACTGGTTATGAGGTACCTTATATTGTATTCCTAAATTTCATTTAACCACATACAAACAGCGATATATAGCAAATCTAGTTAATATTTCACAAAACCTGTATCTATACTCCTTACCAAGATACGGACAGCGTTTAAGGAAAACAAGATGTATTTGTGAAACAAAAATGCCCCCGGTCCCAACAAATGTTTGCGTCCTACATTTTGACCCCACCCCAAGGCATGTGATGTTAGTGGAGTGTGAGCAGCTCTTAGATGAACTTGCAGTCTAAGTTGTTTGGTTACTGTATAACAATTCAAACTTGAAATATTGCACTTTATATGTAAGCGGGACAGAATTACAGACAGATAGACGGACCGGAGGCATAAAAACTTCAGCAATAATTCCAGAAGGGTTGTATTTTGTAAATCGATGACGTTTTGTCAATTAATAAAGACAATTTTCATAAGTGAATGCGAAGTGCCAACGAACTAGAAATTAAATACACACGCTTCCTACTTGGATACTTTAGTTACCAAAGACACAGACGGTAAATTAATAACACAGCTTTACGACAAATGTGATAATTTCTACTTCTTCCACATTTTAGAAGTAATATGCCCTCTTCGTCTGCACATGCTTTTTTATATCTTTCAAATGGTCCGATATGCTAGATTGTTTGTTTGTTTGTTTATTGTTGTTTAACATCCCACTCAAGAATATTTCACTCATATGGAGACGTCACCAAATGCCGGTGAAGGCTTCAAATTTTGACCTATGCTAGGCACTTACGGCCATTGAGCAGTGATGGTTCTTTAACGTGCCGAAACCTACTGTGACACGGGACCTCAAGTTTTTACTGTCTCATCCGAAAGACAGGAAACCAACCTGTCGCCGGCGGGACTCGAACTCACGACCCCGAGTCGAGCGCGCTACCGACTGAGCCAGGCCGGCTCCCGATATGCTAGATCATGTTCCACATATGAACATTTCATATGCAGAGGCAAACTACTGACTACTAGGTTGTTGAATCTATGATATTGTTGGACTGTTAAATCAACTTACAAAGTAGATTTGAAGTTGATCTAACGATAAAGTAAGAACAGAATGTATAAAATAAGCTAATCCGCAACCAGAAAATAAAACAGCCATGTATTACATGTACGCTTCGATACGGCACATGGTACTATTAACATTCATAGTTCCAGTTTTATGTGACATTATTAATTAAGTCTCTAAAAATGCGGAAATGATAACAAATTATATTTATATCGTACAGTGACTGGCCGATATTTTACTGTTGAAATTCCATGACGTTGTTGTTGTTGTTGTATTGTTGTTTAACGTCCCACTCAAGAATCTTTCACTCATATGGAGACGTCACTGAATGCCGGTAAAGGGCTTCAAATTTTGGCCTACGGTCGGCACTTATAGCCATTGAGCAGTGTTTCTTTAACGTGCCTACACCTACTGTGTGACACGGGACCTCGGTTTTTGCTCTCTCGGTTAACCATGACATTGTTGGAACAGACACGATTTATCACTTGTTATTACTAAAAGCTTGGATTCTGATTGGTTTAAATGTCATGTCGAATATTGTCAATCTACGAATCGCTGTACAATTAATGACATGATAAGATTAATATTGGTATTAATGGTAATATTTTCGGCGGTTCGTATTTCACTTCCAAATGGATATTCAGAGTGCAGAAATATTCAGGAGATAGAAAAATCATAGATATACGTGTACCAGAGTATTAACCATGAAGAGGTTCGGGAGACTGTATACAAATTGTGTGAACATTGGACAAAGCTCCAGAAAGTATACTAATTGTGTGAACATTGGACAAAGCATGGACTTCCGGAAATCTGTACTTGTGGTTATGTTCGTAAAGATGCTCTTCATAACTTTTTAAGTTGCCCGAATTGTAATGATATTAGAGAAGAATAACGCAGTAATGTCACCGGTACTGGTTCATCGTTTGATATGGGAACTTCAATGTATGGCAATAGGGACCGTAGTTATTATGACAATAAGAAGACAATAGATATTCCTTTCCGTGCATAGATATAACAAATAGTAAGAGATGTGTTTGAAATTCTCTCAACTCAGCTATACTTCACCTTCTCCTTACTTCTAATCTACACTTTCAGTATTAAATTATTTTCTTTTTATATATTTATTTTTGTTGTTACTCACTTCAGAAAAATATTTGTGTCTTATTGAAATTGTTCCATGCATGTAAATTATGTTTTTTAAAATCTACACGGAGAGGGAGTTAATAAGTTTGAAAACTTGTTCCCAATCCATTTGCTACATAATTTGCAAATAAATATGTTTAAACTAATTAAACTTCCGGAAATCCAGAGATGGGAATACGTGTCATGGAAGTGTAAACATCCCTTGACAACCGCAAAGAACATCCGTGAGTCCACGGTGACATTCTGTTAAAACAACTGAGCAAAATCTCCTCGTCAAACAACCGGTATAGACGATTTACCAACTACTGTCGATAATGTAATTCGACACATTTCAATTAGTGAAACACTAATTTTAAACAAGGTATTTACTCCGACCGTAAAATTTGAGAAATGTTGACTATATTAACCTAAAGTTACATTTTTTCTCAAATTTATTCAAAACATGCTGTTTTTGCATTTTGAACTACAATTCCTGTTCTGTCGATAAAATAATTCTGGCAAATTGAAACTGACTGAATTACAATTACGGTCTGAGATGCGAGACAGTCGCCCAAGTGACGTAATCTTTAGTACCAGGTTTCACCGTAAGTTTCCCAGGACCAAATTCATACAGATGAGTTAATGAATGTTTTTCTAGGTTTTTTTTAAATTAATCTTTGTATCTCTTCTTATAAACATAGTTTCTTCCTTCCTTACTTAATCTTTTTTGCACTGGCTAATGCATAAGACGACACCAGAGATTTTCATTTTGTCCGGTCTAGCACCATTGCCTTGATCTGACCCCCGGCATTGTTTTTCCACCTATTGTCCCCATGTCTCTTTCGGTCGTCCTCGCTTTCTTTTCTCCATAGGATTCCATTGCATACCAACCTTTGGAATGACCGAGTCCTTCATGCGAAGTACATTCCGATCTAACGCCACATTTCTTCGATGGCGAATGGGACCGTTGCTGTACTGCGATGTAGATCCTCGCAGGGAATGGTATTCGGCCAAACTTTCACGAGGATTCTTTTGAGAATATATCTTTGGATTATATCAAGCTTATGGCTGATGGACTTGGTTAGGTACCTTGCAAGATCCGCATCCATATAGTAGGCCAGTACTTAATCCAAGAATTTTGCTTTTGAAAATCCTCAGTTTTGTGGGTAGGCATAACCTTCGATGACTTCCAGATATTTCTTATTGCTGTAAACACTCTTCTGGCTTTTGATTTTCTAATGGTTTTTTCTATTTATTCACTTTAAAAATTATGTCATTATATATTTTGTTAAAAACCCTATGGCCGCCCGTTTACTCCTAGTAACGATGTCAATTGATTAACTTCCGTATGTTGAATTGTTTGTGAGTAATACGGGTATAAAGATGATCTTTTAAAAAAAACCAGTGGGACTCCACTATAAGTAAGACAGCGTTAATATTTAAGGTGACCTGAGATAAAAGTTCGTAGACATGCATACTCGTTTGGTTTCATTATCACCACGATCGACTCAAAAGAGAAAATATACCGGTGGCCTATACCAAATAAACACCGAAATCAATAAATGGAGAAGATATAAGATTTAATCAATAAGGAAAAATGCAGCGTGCATTAACCCATTCAACCCTACAAGCCATAATAGACTGGTCTTAACAATAGAAAAGAGCATGTCATCTTTATTTTCCGGGGTGAAAGGGTAAACCCTTTCAACCTTAAGTATCGAAGTTATGAACGTGTTATCAGTGGAGTAGGAAGCAAATCAAAATGGGGGGGGGGCAATTTTTTTTTTTTTTTCGGAAAGTGGTTTTCCCAGGGAAAAAAATGTCAAGTGCCTTTTGATTATGCCATTAAAACATACAACAGTGGTGGATGTGGGTAAAATTTAAAAAGTTGGTGCTTTTAGGCTTGTGGCATAAAATTAGACCTAATTGTGATGCAATGCATAGGTCTGCATTATGAAAAGCAGACTGATTATTCAAAGTTGGAGTAGTGTAATTTTTGGAAATTTGTTTTTAATTGGTAACCTAAAATTATACCTATTTGGTGTGCAATGCAAACATCACCAAAAGCAGAATTAGGATTTAAAGTTGGAGTAACGTAAATTTATTCGCTGAGCGGAGCGAGGCGTAAAATTTTATTGGGAAATATGTTTTTAATTTGGTGACATAAAATTATACCTATTTGTGATGCAGTTCATATATCATCAAAAGCAGACTGAGGTTTCAAAGTTGAAGTAGGTGTAAATTAAAAATTCATTTTGCAATTGTTTTTTTAATTTGGTGACATAAAATTATACCTATTTGTGATATATCATCAAAAGCAAACTGAAGATTCAAAGTTGGAGTAGGTGTAAATTTAAAATTTATTCGCCGAGCGGAGCGATGTGCAAAAAAATTTGGAAATTTCTTTTTACTTTTCCGACTTTTCATAGAAAATTAAGGCTTTCACAACTATTTCATAACTTTAAGGGCCACGGTCTCCCTGATTACTTCACATAATTTTAATTGTTGGATTAATTGTCAGGCAATATTCATTAGGGATCATGTTTTATGCATCTAATAAAAACATTTTTTTCTCATTTGGGAGCCTGTACAAGCGAGAGAACCCGGTTAAAATGTACCCAGGAAGAGATCACCAGTCTTCCGCAAGTAAACTGGGAAACTTTCTCACAAAAACTAAGCTTAGGTGCCAGCGGCTCGAACTTGCGCTGACAGGACTTCATGATTTAAAGCACGATGCTCTGACCACTCAGCCCCTAAACACTGAGAAGACCGTCAAACGAAAATATCTTTACCGATACCAAACACAACACATAATACAAAGTCAGTAGTCCAAGTCTATAAAATGCAAGATATACAGACAAAGCCTGGTTGGATCCAGGATTTTGAGTTAGAGGAAAGAAAGAGTATATAATTGTTTTGACGTGATGTTAATACAAAATAAAATTTGTATATGAAAAAAGTGCCCCCCTTCCCGGTTTCTACGCCTATGTCTTTTATGGCATGTAGGGCTTAAAGGGAAATCAAGCTGAAAACTCATCAAGAATTAGCTTTCCTAATTTATATTCCCTTCGAGAGACCTAACTCCCGTAAGCCGGATGTAGCTGCTGTTCTAGTGTGGCGTCGCGGTCTATCATACTGGTAGGAGAATACTAATATTTAGTTTTGTTTTAATATTTTCAAGAAAGGGGTATCTTAAATATATTAACTAAAATTCCATTTTTAATATTAGAGGGCGAAGCCCTCATATATGTAGAGAAGCTCACATTTTTTAATTCCCACTACATCCGGGGACCCGTACTACTAATGGAAAAAATTCTGCTCACATCTAACTCGAATGATTCTGCGCCCTCTACCAATGAGGGCTTGAATGCTTAGCTCTCTGAAAGCGCGTCAGCGTACCCTGAACCAGGGAACCCAATCAAATTGCTTTATTTACTGATTCTGCGCATAGCCTGCTTCCGGACAGAATACAAATTAAAAACAAGATGGAGTTTGACGAAGCGATACAAGCAGTGCAAAGAGAACATCAAATATAATTTCAATTTTCTTCATGTAAAATAAATTGTTTAAAATTTTGTTTAAAATTAGTGGACAAAAAAAAATTTGTGGGTTTATATAAAACAAAGAAGAAAATAATAAAAGTGGCGAATATTTATGTCCCGAATCCTGTATTTTGTTCCATATTACATTCCTAGATATTCAAAAGTCAAAACATTGATAAGTTTTATTATTTTTTTCTTTCGACGACAGAGATATCTCAGAATGATGTCACGGCAGTAGCTATACGCGTTACTCGGGATGACAACTTCGGCACATGAAATTTTATACGAACAATAAATGTTTAATTGTGCTACATATTGATAATATTTCTATCATATGTATATTTTTTTTCAATTAATGATGGAATCCTCAAATCACGAAATGCTAGATTCTATTTTTTCACTCGTATTTTCGACGATCACATTTCGACTTCCACATCTATCGCCGGAGTTTAATTAAAATAAAAAAACAAACATGCAACAGAGTATGAAAAAAAAATTAACATTTGAATAGATTAGTCTTTTTAAAACCGAATTTATGTCAGAAGGTGACCGACGTACATCGTTATTACGGATGCTAAAATCTGACATGCAATAAAAATAATAGCCATGCATGCAATGCATCGAATAATTTCTTAAATTTTAAAACTCAAATTCTTCTAACTTTTCACAGCCTGTTATATATTATAACCTCTCAAATATTCATGCTGGACATCAGTTTTACAGGTAGATTACCAACAGAACGAGCAGCCTTCACGCCTCAGTGATTTTTGCTTCTCTCCCGTTGAGATGAGAGGTGCCGACAAGGGCCGCGACAAGTGTTGGGCTCAGAGAATTTTATGACCCCTTATAACACGTGCAATTGTTTACATCCTGTCATCATAAATTTAGCGCCAAATCGGATTAATTCCCACAATGCATCATGAAAATACCCAGAATCCATCGCGGTATAAATATCCGGTCTGACGCATTTACACACTGTATGCATTCAGGCGTTAATGTAGTGATCGTAGTGAGCGGAATATAACGACTGAATTATTCGGGTTAGCTCACATCGGGAATTTGCGCGTGACAGAAACAAAATGTCGGAAATGCGAAGTCATTACTTTTAAAGTGCATTACAAACAAAGTAATAAACTATCGTACTAGCAAACGTTTTGCAGACCGAGACTAGGCCATAACGACCAGAGTTGTACATCGAACCCGATCACGAAGCGCCTCAATTATTCTGGTAATGTGAACTACACGAAATTATGGATATGCTGGGATAGAGAAAAATATATTGCATAAAAACATGTTTGTGCATTTAATTCATGACTAATAAATACCACATAGATTCTATTTAAGTTTTAGCACAAAAGAAACAGTCAGTCAATCAATATTTTATTTAAAACAATGAGTGAATAACCGGGACATTTACGTGATAAAAAACTGAATATTAATCTCTTTGCCTTTGGTGATTCTGTCGTGTTGCCCCCGGCAGGGGGCAACACGACGGAATCCCCAAAGGGATTAACTGAACATGTAAAACTGTTGATGAATGCCTTCGCCCTCTCCATAGGTTTACCTATGTATTATTTATATTTCTAACTGAAAAGATTTACTGATAGTACCCGTAAATGAAGCGTAAAACACTAAAATTCGGAGAATTCTAATTGAAAATTGTTTTTTTTCTTTCAAAGATTAACATTAAATTTTCAAATGTAGGCTTCATTAAGAAAATTACATCACTAAACTTGAAAACAGGCAGGCCTAGTCCTGAAATATATACCAAAAGAGGGTAGTAACTTGAGAAAACCTTCAATTAGATGCACAAAAAGAACAAAAAAATAAAAATAAAAATAAATAAATAAATAAATAAATAAAAACCAAACAAACACCCCCCAAAAATGCATTCATATAGATCTGAGTCTTTATTGTAATTTTATGGTCAATTATATGTGTGCAAGTTATAAAAAAAATTAATTAATGTTGAACATAACAATCTATTAATAATCTGTAGATAAGGGAAGCAACTCTAAAAATGTATCACATGAGAAGAGATGAAAAAAAAATAGATCTAGATTTACATGTTATAATGTTATATAGTTTACCAAAAAATTCACAAACAAAATGACAGACCTATTAAAATCATGTAGAGCCATAACGATTATTACAAAACATGACCTTTGTAAGCGGTGATATGGAAGATAGACCAAACCCTGTAATATCGTATATATGTGTAAAACGCAGCTGAGATTAGCGTTGTCAAGGTCCTTCACACGTTTGTAAAAAAAAAAGAAGTTCGTTGATACGAGAATCAGGCTAACTCTATTCGCAACTGAGACAGTGTCTCCTAAAATGACACGCTATAGTTCCTATTTTAAATTATATACATGCTATTCTTGAAGGTAAGAGGGTGTCAGGTCTAAATATTAACGCCATTAATCGTAGATTAGATGAGCTAGTAGCCTAACATAGATATCTATGCATAACAAGTACATGTTGGCTTGTCAACTTTGGATTGTTTAGGTGAATTCCGTATACGTCACGATTTTGTAGCTGCATTGTAAATGTTAGCTAGGTCTATGTAAGTAATTAGAAGAAAAGCAACATTGTTAAAACAAATGAGCAGTGGTAAGGAGATACCGTTAAATGCGAAAATGTGATATATTATTAACCTACACTACACTGTATAGTCGATAGGCCAGGGCGAACTGCATACGTTGATACATGTTATATACATGTATAAACCCTAAAGCATGTCGGGCGAAAATATCAACTTGGCAGTGGCTATATATAGAGTGCTATATATATAGTCTATGTAAGATAACAATGCTCCACCAGGTGGAAGATATGTATGTATATATACAATAACATGCCAAAAGTATGTCAACTTTTTCATTTTTCCGTTGCTTTCTGTGTTAAATGGTTTTTTTTTTAAATCAATTGGCCTGACGCATACATGTTTGTACCATGGGTTTCCTCTTTTTCTCATTATAAAGTGTGTAGTGTATCTCTACATACACCATAGCATTCGGACCAGTGCAAATATTAGGGATGTAAGGTGTATGGTATGCTATGGTGTATCTAGCTTCCCAATTATAGTGTTTGCAGATACTATAAATAAACATGATGTGTTAAATTCATTTTTTAAAAAACAAAACAGAGCAAATGTCATTTGGATAAAGATAAAAATATAGATAAATTTTAAAGATTGAGCAAACATATATGTAGTTCTATGAACAGAAATAAATTGAATATATGAATAACAAAAATATAAAGTTTAACTTTGTAAAATCAGTTTGAAATGATGCACATATTTCCAGTACTGGAAGCAGGATAACTTGATAGGTCTGTATTAGGCCACTATTCTGGGGCGGATTCAGGTATTTTCAAAGAGTGGCGTAAAGTTTTTTTTTCTTTTTTTATGGGTGGGGGTTGACAAGACGCTGTACAGGTGAAAATTGTGTTCATTCATTCTGTGTAAAGAATTGGATATCATTGATGATTAAATTTTCAGATCTTTGGCAGATGATAACAAGGGAAAATTCGTATACATTTTGATACAATGCGTATTTTGTTTTCAAATATATTTTCATATCCATAGACTACATGCTGAGAAAACGCAAATGAAAATTTGTGTACCTATATATATAGAGCAAATACTTTAGAAAGAAACTGAAATAGTGGTCAAAAGCCATAAAATCCAAAATATACAGGCAAAGCCAGGGTGGATCCAGGATTTCAAGTTAGAGGGAAGGAAGAATATATATAATTGTTTCGCCAATCGTATGGTGCAAATATTTTGGTATTTTTTTTTTTTTAATTTTTCAACTTTTTGTGTAAAATATACAGGTTTTAAATTTTTTTTGTTAACTTCCATGCTTTTGAGTTGATTTTTACTGTACGGCATACATCTATACATTGGCGTCCAAATGAGGTTCGAGCGCACTTTACACTTAGGCCTATCTTAACTGTTGGATTATTCAGTGTAGACCACAATCGTTATGCAAATAATTGTTCCTGGATTTCTTTTTTTTTTTTTCATTTTTTAAAAAACGTTATGTTTCACAGTAAGTCTTTATATGTTATTTTCAGTAGTATGGTACAAGTAAATTACCCCATAGAAAAGTTTTGGTTATGTTGTAATACACCATGGCCGGTTGCATAACTTCGCTTGGGGGCTGCGCCCATCATGAAATTATGCGCCCGTCCATGCCCCATGGTGTATCACTACATAACCAACACTTTTCTATGGGGTAACTAATACATATTCATTGAATTATTGTAAACTTTTGCACAATTTTGTGGAAGTTTTTGAACTATCTTTGTAAATTGGTTTGGAATGTGTTCGTTTGTTTGTTTATTATTGTTTAATGTCCCACTCAAGAATATTTCACTCATATGGAGACCTCACACAATGCCGGTGAAGGGCTTCAAATTTTGGCCTATGCTCGGCACTTACGGCCGTTGAGCAGTGAGGGTTCTTTAACGTGCCGACACCTACTGTGACACGGGACCTCCAGTTTTTACTGTCTCATCTGAAAGACAGGAAACCAACCTGCCGCCAGCGGGACTCGAACTCACAACCTCACGATCCAGAATCAAGCGCGCTACCGACTGAGCCAGGCCGGCTCGGAATGTGTTCGTTTCTTTTTGTATAAAGTGCAAGTATTTATAAATGACATGCAAAATCTGTCGCTCCAATTCCTTCTTTGTTCATGATTTTAGTAAGTTTGTTAGTGGTGTCAACAAAATACTTATTGTAAAGAAATATTTTTGCTTCTCAGAAACAAAGTCTCAAAGAATTCAAAACTAAAAAACAGAATAAAATAAAAAGACTTTCTTCTTAACATACAAAATTTTGCATTAATTGATGAAATCATTAATTTGTGAGAGTTGTTTGAAAAGTTCATTCAACATAGTAAGCTATGGGAAAATGAAAAACTTGACATACTTTTTGCACATGAGTGTATTTACAATGTATTGTCATTAACTTACAATTAAATACATGTGTGTATGACATCGTTTTTACATTTGACATACATGTACCATGTGGGTGTACTTAATTGGCTACAAGTCAAATTGGCTGAGTGATTTTTACACCTCGGAAATATGCAAATCAGCACTTAACTTGGTTAAATCAGCACTTGGAAATATTCAGCACTTCTCAATGATATAGGCAATTTACCAAGGTATCGAAAAGGTATTTAAACATTGTTTATATAGACAGAGAAGATTCATTGTAAAAAATAACGTGTGTATTTAAATGCACTATCTAAATCAATTAGTTATTACTGACAAATTTACAGTACTTAAAAACACACCCCACATTATCGGTTTGAAGTTAAACATGTTATTTGCTATCATAACATTGTTTTAGACAAGCAGATTTAAAATCTACTAGCCCAGCTCAAATTTTAGGGGCCCAGGTTTTTTTTTCAATTTATTTAAGATAAATTCAGGCCTCTGTTTAGAAACTCATTTGGGGCATCAGTGGCTGAGTGGTTAGAGCATCAAGCTTTAAACCATGAAGTCTTTCACTTCCTGTCAGCGTAGGGTCGAGTTCCAATGAACCTAAGACAGTTTGCCAGTTTACTTGCGGAAGGCTGTTGGTCTCTTCCTGGGTAACTGGGTTCTCTCCTCCACCATTAAAAATTAGCTGCTACCACATAACTGAAAAATTGTTGAGTGTGGCATAAAGCACTATTCAAAATTCAAAGAAAATCATCTACAAATAATGACAGTGAAAGAAAATTTCTCACAGTTTTCCTTTAATGATTTTCCTTTTTTTTCACAAAATTCAGTACAGAAACATTTTGTGTCAAATACATGTACAATAAATGGCAATCTTTGATCTATGACAAAACTGGTAAAAAAATCTGATATAGTTTAATAAATATTGGTAAAAGGAAATGAACTTCTTCAGAGACTTAAATGTATGACATAAGTGGTAGCATGTGAGTCACTGGTGTGATAGTTATACCCACAGACATGAAGATAAGTGTTATTTTATGGTAATTTTGTTGCAATTTGTGGTTAGAAAAACAATGATAAAATTTTAGGACAAGTTTGATGGTTTTGGGACTGGAGATAAGGAAAGTATGGTAGAGTTTGTTTAGGGAATAGGTCAGTTTTCTGAAATGTGTGATGATGCCAGTGTGTATATCAGTATAAAATACAGTGGATTAAATATACTGAACTACACACAGGTGTCATCAAACATTTCAACAACTTCTGCTCGCCACCTGGGCGACTTCCAAAGGAAATCCACTTGCCCAGCTTGATAATAACTCACCGTGGGCAAGTGGGTGACCTGTAATTTCTATCCCAGTTTGCACACATGAAAATAAAAATGTAATAGAATCATTTTTAAAATGCATTTCCTCTTGCATTCATTTATTTTTTTCATTATAATCATGGCCTCAACACTAAATTGGGGAAAAACACATGACTTTTGTATTGGGAATGGGGTGGAAATTCAGTCCCATGGAAACTATAGAAAAAAGGCCTGAATGGCAGGTGATTGATTTATGGATTTTAGATTGACAACTTTTTCTGTCAGAATAGTGCTATCAGTAGACCTTCATACAGGTGATATAAAAATTGAATCGATACGATAATCGATACATTTCTTGAGTATCGATACATTTCATACTGCATTTCACAGGATGTTTTTTCTTATACAGTTTCCAAAATTTTCCATTCATTTTACTTCATGTTCTTGAACTATGTTACATTTCATTCTAATTGTTTAATTTGTTCAAATAAACAGTATTTTCCTTGTAATGATTGTTTTTTTTCATCTTCAGATCAGATAGTCAAATACATAATAACACATCTAAGTATTTTAAAGAATCTATTTAATCTGAATGCATTTTATAGAAGTACCAAATAAATCGATTTATCGATATATCGATACTTTTTACTTATCGATATATCGATATAGAATTTCTCATCAATGACAGCCAAGATGTTACCTATAGTATACCATATACATGTATATTCAGTAAAACTTGGATGAGTCAAAGTTCAAGGGTCTACCTAGAAAAGATCCAAACATTGAGACTTTGACTCATGGATGGTAACCGAGAATCATAGATGTTTAGTTTCAGATGTTTGACTGCTTTGAAAATCACATAAGACATATTCACATTATTCGGTCATGATATCTAATAATCAGTGCTAAATTAACTTATTTTTGGATCATCAGTGTGAGAAGGACAAGAATTGCCATTGGGCGCTTTCATCTACATGTAAATTTTGACTTCATATTATTTGTAGGAATTTTAGATGTTTTTATATAAGTGAGCCCAAAAATTTATTTGAAATATCAAGAAATTTGACTCATAAAAGTTCGAATTATAAAGTGTTTTTTAGCAATCCAGGGTATCACCCTATAGATCTAGAGTTACATTTATTACAGAAAATAACAAACATGTGTTATTGTGAAAATGTACAAAAGTTATATTTTGAGAAATTAACATTTAATAACATGGATGTTATTGTAGAGAGCTTAGCATTAAATAATAAAATATTTCAGGACTTGGTCAATAGTTTGAAACATCAAGAAATTTGACTCATTGAAAATCAACTCTTCTGTATTGTACATGTAGCTACATGTAGCCTTGTAGGTTTGTCCTGCAGCGAGTGCTTCTTCTGCTCAATAATATGCATGCATTTCATACACAGGGGTTCAAAATTCCCCAAGTCCCAAGTCCGGGACTTGGTTTATTCGGGTTCGGACTTGGCATTTAGAAATACCTGAAGTTCGAGGGGCTTGCCTCAGCTGCATTCATTTATAATTTTACGGTATTACTTATTAACAAAATTCAGCATGGACTTTGAAATTTCTCAGATGGACTTGCCAGAAATTTACTCTCCAAGCCCCGGACTTAAGTACACTGTATCTAAAAAAGAATTTTGAACCCCTGGTACATCTTATGATATTTTTATTACATGCAGTTTGTACATGCACACTAGTACTTGAATTTTCGTATACTGGATTTGTCCGTTATTTTCTTTTTTTACATGAATGATCCTTTTTGAACTTCAAGTAATCTTGCTGTGGTTAAGTAGAATGTAATTGTTTGAGGTCAGGTCAATAAAAGGGATTTTAAAAAATGCGAGAATGAAGTGAACTTTTGTTATATTTGATAAAAAGATATTAAAAAAAATAGATTAAAATTGAAATTCTATTTTAACCCACTTTCTTGTGCTTTTTTACAGAGATACCAAAATAAAGGGAAGTAATCCAGGTTATCTCATCAAAAGTTATTCATTCTGTGGTAAAATCCCAAGGGAGGTAACTCAGCTCTATTTTCTCTGTAGATACATGTAGTTGTTGAAAAAAGGATAATGGAACCTGGGTCAAAGAATTCAGCTCTGTCTGTCTTAAAGGACCAGACAAATTCTAACTGTGATCTGGCAGAGAGAAAAAAACTGTCAAAAACCAAGCGCCGGAAATTGAAATCTGAAAAGAGACAGACAAAATTAAAAGAAATTGAGGAAATTGATTTAGATGCTCTGATTGAGGATAATCGTCAAAATGAACTGAGCCAAACACTCAAAAAAGAAAAGAGAAAGGTTGAAAACTGTCCGCACATAATAAAACAGGACTACAAGTTTATGTGTAGTACATGTCGAATGATGTGTTGTGAACCTTGTCTGGTAGATAGTCACAAAGGTCATAGGTGGTGCGAGTTAATGCCGTACGTACCATCGGAAGAAGAACCTTCTGCTACGGAAGATTCGGAAGTTCCAGTACAAATAAACACCCGTGGCAAACGTCGCCTTCCCGGGGGTTTTATAAGTACCAGGCGGCCAGGGAGTCACCGAGAACGCGAGAAAGACAAAGCAAGTTGTGGGTGTAGTGGATGTAGGCATGATCCGAAAAGTCTTAAACGATTGGTTCCTATAGACGAAAATAGGTTTAGTAATAAAGAAATTGAAAATGGGACGTGTGATGATAATTCTGACAAAAATAATATTTCAAAAAGTGATAATATATCAGACAATCAGTGTGATGATTTTATAAAAGAAAATTCTGGTTTTGATGACGGTAAAGAAACACAAAATGTGTCAAAAAAGAAAAAGAAAAAGAAGAAACGAGTCGGGAAGGAATCATCTGCTGATGTTTCTGATACAAATAGTTCCGTCACTCAGGAAACTGATACAGTAGAGGACATCACTGAACAAGAGACGGTTTACAGTACCGAGCACGAAAATGAAAAAACATTATCAGAGGAGATAATTCACCCTCTGAAGGAAGAAATAGGTATAAAAGAAAAAACATCTGTAAGTGAAAATAAAACTCCTACCAGGATATCAGATGATGAAAAAATAGAAAAAGGTACCGGTAAATCAAAAACAGAAAATAAAAATACAGTTCCAACGGCAAGTAGAAAAAGTTTGGATGATACAAAAACTTCAGCTTCCTCAAACAATATTGTAATACATTCCTCTGTGGAATGCCCTGTCTCAAAAGATAATATCAGTGTAAAAAACAATACAGATACTGATGCCAAAAATGAAATAAAACAAACAATTCAATCAAATTCTTCTGACTCAAACATTGATGTGTCGGCAAATAAATTGCTGGACGAACAAAATGACGAAGAATTCAGACGCGAAGTAGACGCAAAAATTAAGAAATATGATGATGGATCTGGAGAGTTTGCAAAAGCTGTACGTGAATGGTTAGCAATTCCGAAGCATTTGCGAATCACTTCTGTGCAGGAGGCTTGGAGCAAAATGGGCAGAGTCCATCCAAAAACTATACTTCATCGTCTGGCTCCAACTGAACGGGAGAGGTACGTAAAACAATGTACCAGATTAATTGAAAAGCAAGAATTGAATTTGGAGCATAAAATTCCAGATATGGTGAGTGGATTAGATGCCTTTAAAAAGCTACACTTTAAAAGTGCTGTTCCGAATAGCGATTCAGAAAAAGAAATTGAACATCGTTGTAATTTGGTTGTTTCAGGTATCAATCAAATAAAGAAACGATACATAAGTATTTTTGAAAAAACTTTTCGGGAGATGGGAAGATATCATATTTTGATAGACGCAATGGCTCTTCCACAGGAAGAGGAAATGTTTTATCTCTCACAGATGTCGAAACCGTTAGTACAAAACAAGGTTTCACCAAACAAAAATGGACTTCTTCCTTTTGGCGAAACGAATGAGGCAATTGAGATGGCAATAAAATTTCTAAAACTAAACAGGACAGAAATACTTAATCCTGATCTAGCCATATTAGAAAAATTTCTTCTAACCAAACTTGACCAATCCATGCTACAGGAGATCATAGGCACCAAAGACATTGCTGTGGAATCATTCAACAATCCTCAAACAGCAGATTCGGGGTTCTTTATCAACCCGTTTGATTGCATGAAGGAAGTTGACCAGGAAGAGATGGAACAAGATGAACTCTCTCGAGAAATTTTGGTCAGAGAACAACTTCGATTGGAAAGACATGCAACGAAAAATGACATCGATGCTGGTGCTATTCTTAGTTTTGAATCAATTAAAAGCCCAGAGGAACAGGATGAAAACCCGGGGGCACAATTCGTCATCACAGACATTACTGAATTGATGGAAATGCTTGAAGAGGGCTCAAGAATATTTCCATACGTTGGTAAAAAAAGAAAGGAACCAACAGAGAAAAGGATGCCAGCCGATATTTACTCTATTTGTACCCTTTCACCAGATCTAGCATGGATGCACAAAATAGGTCATAATTCCAATGTTCTTGTCACACGACAGGGAAAAGTTATTAAGGAAGTGGATTTTGGAACAAGTACAGAATCGTTAACTGTAACTGGTAAAAGTGAACTGCTTGCCTCTGATCCATTAAAAAACCGGATCTTAAAAGTTGTCGGTTTAGATAGAGTTACCGAGTACTTGAAATTTGATGATCTTATGCCCCTGGGTATTTGTTGGTCACATGACAATAATCTGTTGGTTTGTCTCACAGAGGCGTACTATGAGTATGACACCGCAGTAAAAGACAGACGACTTGTCGCTCGTGTTGATCCCATGGGAAAGTTTCTACAGGAAATTGAATTTGAAACACAGGGAAAAGATGACCGTTACTTTATCATACCAACTCGTGTTAAGGAAAGTAAAAATGGGGACATATGTGTAGTTGATAGGATCCGGAAAAATCAGGGCCGTTTGTTGATTTTCAATAAGGATGGAAATTTGCTGGAAAAATTTGAAGGAAACTCCACATTGTTTGACCGACCTTTTGATCCTCGCGATATAGATTTTGACTACAAACACCGTTTATTGACCTGCGATTATTCCAACAACAGTATTATCATATTCCAACCAACATATGACTTATTCAAGGTGGTATGTGCATTTGATGGTGGATTACGTTACCCTCTGTGTTTGTGTATTGATTCCAATTGTTCCATTTGGTCAGGCTGTAAATTCGAAAAAGTAATGATTCTATCTTACGACGCAGAATTTGAGGAAGATCCCATTAATGCTGTAAAACGGCGAGAAAACCTATCGTTATTTAGTTGTTTTTAGATCAGTCACCCCTAAATTAAGTGGTATTGGCCTACATTCAAGCAATAGGAGTTTAGTCCATTATTTATTATTTTTCAAGGGTGAAAAATTGAGATGCCATTCATGCCACACACTATTTTCGTGACAAGATACACGTAGGCGCCACTTAATTTGTAAATAATTTTTTGTTTAAAAGAAAATTCAGTATTACATTGTTACAGAGATGAATATGGATGTTTGTTACTCTGGATCTAGAATTTTGGCATGATGGACATACATGTACTTGTATCATGATAAAATCATGTACAAATGTAATTACAAACTGTAAATGTATTGTCTGATTTACATAAGATGCGGGGCAGAGTAACTTTTTGTTTATCATACGGTTGATTTTACTGACTTTTCAGTTATGACAAGCTGCACGGGAAAAATGTTTTATTCCTTAGTGGATACTGTATTATGTATCGTGACAAGTAATAACAATAACTTTAGTCAGTGTATTTTAATGTTATGCTTTATCTCCGAAAATTTATACCTGTCCCGGTCAAAAAACGGTTTATAAGACTCAATCCACCCTGCCAGGTTATATGGATTTTACTATAAATTATTTTTTTTATTTCCCATTCCAATGTTAAGGCTGCCTTTTTGTTTTAACATACATTTGTACAATGTGCAGTCAAACTTGTCTACAAAGGTCTCTCCAGAGAACTGGCAAGAGCAGCCATTATGGACAGATGGTCTTTATAAAGAGGTTTATTCATTATAAAAGAAGTTAACAAAGGTTATGTTTGAATGACCATTATAGGCAGGTGCCCTTTATACAGAGGTGGCCTTTAATGCTAGTTTGACTAAATATACATGTATGTACATGTATTTTATTCATGAATATGACTTTGTGTGACTTTACATTGTATCAATCATAGCTGTAATTGAAAAAAATTTCATTTAGCATCATAATATTGAATTAAATTGTGTCATAACGTCATACACGTACAATGTACAGTATGTAGCTATATATAGTATAACCGTGTATGAACATGTACATGTATCATATGGCTCTTGAAAAACTTTCATTTTATATATACCATGAGTCTGTGAATGAACTTTGAACCCTTTCACCCCTAAATATCTAAATACTATGCTCTTTTCTATTGTTTAGACCAGTCTATTATGGTCTGTAGGGTTGAAGGGGTTAATGTTGTATCATTATGTATAGTATCAAGTACGACTTTGTATGAACATGCAAGTTGTATGGAACAAATATCATATCATGTAGCTGTGACTGTGTGAGTGAAAATACATTTTATTATAATATACATGTACAAAAATGTATAACAATTCCGGTGTAATATTGCTGTTCAATAAAAATGATATTGGATACGTACATTAAACAAGCAAATGAGTGTGTCACCATGGGAATCGGGTCATATTCCTACGCACTACTACAGTTGGAAACTTTTAATTCTTTCAATTGGTCTTCTAATGGTACCGTTTTTTTAGGCTAATTTGACTCTGTTAAAGGGAACTGATCATGTCATTGGCGATTCGTATATTTTTTCTAAAATTATAATGGCCAAAAATTCCTAAATGAGTCTATTCATGAATATTGCCCAATAACTTGCATTGCGTACTGTACATGTACAAGTAAGTTGGAGAAATGTCTTGAATACAGTAATCCAACAATCTGCACCACAGTTTTATACTTGACTTGGTGATACAGTAGAACCTGTCTTGTAAGACCTCTGTCATGAAAGACCATCGGTATTCTGAGACCTTATACTGGAAATCACTTCGTTAAATAATCCTTTAAATAAAACCTTAAAGAGACCACATTTCAGCCGTGGGTTGGGTGGTCTGTCAAGACAGCTTCCACTGTATCCTAAAATCAAATTTTGGAATACAAGTACAGGTACTTAAAATACTAGCAGACAAGAGTCAAACTCTGTTACATTAATACAATGTACAGAGCTCTCGGTGTTTTTTTGGTGTGTGTGTGTGTTAGTCCCAGAAAGTTATACAGTGTATGGTCAGGGACCAGTAGCCAGCTAGGACAAGTAGCCGGCTATTGCATTATTTTGGCTATTTAAAACACAATTTTTAATATATATTTTTTTAAATAATTTACAAAACAGAAGAAAAAAAATATCGTAGAAGTACATACTAAAGACGATATAACACCATAGCTGGCAACTGGTCCCTGATCAGCATACATTATTAACATATGCCAATATACTGTTTACCTGGAAATTTTCACTTTTGTTAAATTTTTGTCATTTTCGCCCTTCAGTGAGAGGGCGAATTTAAAATGAATGAAATTTTCCAGTTAAACAATCGAAGCACCGACATACATGCCATCCCCGAGACTATCTGGATTAAGGACGAATGTAAGATGTGGTGAATATGTTTTCTGTTGTGAAAGGCCGAAATTTACCAGGGACTAAAAATGTCAGGTATACAATGTATCTGTGCTGTAGAACTTGCCGTTGATGTGTATGGATGTACATAATTATACATATACCTTCTGGATACATGTACATGTATTAACATTTTTAGTGTCGTACACTTCATTTTTACATGTACGAATATCTTAATTTCTATACATACAGAAACATATTTCTTAAATTTTAATTGATTCAATGTACTTGTTTGCATATACTTTTTAAGTGTGCAGTGATTTTATGTGATAAAGTTTTATTTGTTATGTGTATATAACTGATATGAGCTAAATTGTTTTATGTATATACAATGATACAGCACAAATTTTAATGTGGTAGATATTCAACCATTTTGTGTAGCAACAAGATTTACATACTGTATACATGTAGTTGTTTTTATACACAGGGGATTTAATTTTGCTAAATTTGCAGTCCAAGAAAATATCACAAAAATAAAAATGATCTATGTGGATGTGTTATACTTATGGTGTTTTAGAAAGATAATACCAATCAAAATTCACTTTTATTTCTTACAACAGAACTCACATACTAGTATTGAAATTTACATAGTGTGGAATAATCGTCTTAGTCCCTATGGCAATAAAGCAATGCATGAGGTCATAAATTGAATGGAAAACAAGAGAGATAACTCCTATAAGGCTTACGGGAAAAAATGAGCCTTATGTGGAAAAATGCATCTTATGTAAAAATTGAAATTCAGTGAAAAATTAATGAAAATTTTTATCATTTTTCATGACTTTGTTCTATGTAATCTTTTCCTTTGATCATTTCTTGCTTACAAAATACAAGAATTATATTAATGATATACAGTGATATCAGGATATATTGAACTCACTGGGGAATGAATTTTTTCTTTCGTGTAAATGTAAACAGAAATTTGGCTGGGGAATCAAAATCATTTAAAATAAAGTGGGGTTTCAATGTAAGTGGGTTTGATTGTTGCCATATGGCTAAATTAAAACATTATGAATAAGCCTTTCATATCAAAATTTATATGTCAAAATAATGTAAATTTCATGTGAAAATATAATGACAAAAGATTCACATGTAAATTACATGATTTTTTTTATTGTTATTCATTTAAATATATATAAAAAAAATTTGACGTAAACATGTTACAGAATTTTTTTTTTATCCGAGCTTTCACTTATTGATTCTATAGCACATTTTCCAAATAAAAAAAAGCAAATTGTTTTATTTAAATTATGATCTTATTGTTAATTTATTTATCCATTGTACCAGTGATCTCAAGTATCTTAAAATTCATTTTATTAGGTTTTAATCATTTTGCAATTTATGACAGGTGACACTGTTAATGAAGGAGATAATCAGTTTCCTTTAATCACATTTTATACTAATATCTAAGACATTCTTTGAATTTTATTTTCTTTAATTTCATCTTTCTTTTAACTTATATATACATTGTACTTGCATACATTTTTAACATTTCTTTCTTCAATATACATGTACATACTGTATTTAAAAAAATCCTCTCACCCTCATTTGATATGAATATTCATGCATTTCTTAATATGCAGATTACATATATTTGACAGTTCAACTTCATCAACATGCAAATTACACAAACTATGTACATTTAAACAGAATTTGGTGGAGTTTTTATATGATGATTATTAATTTTATAAACTGAAACATACATGTACTGTCTACTAAAACTAAATCATGAATTTCAATATTTCTATTCATGTAAGTGAGGAAATACCTGTTTTAAAACAAATATGGAAAATATAATAGATACAGTGGAACCTCGCATAGAAGACCACCTCGCTTAGAAGACCATAAATTTCCAGTCTCTTGATAAATAATAAGTTAGAGACCACTTTGAGTCAGTCAGAAAGGTGGTCTTGATTGCGAGGTTCCACTGTAATTTAAAAAAAACCAAAAAAAAACCCCAAAAAACAACATTCCATAATTCTGTTGTCTCATGAATAAATTTTAATTTTAACTTTTTGGTCTTTGTCCTTTCTTTTTGTTGTTGTAGTACTGTGGTGCTGTATGAGGCTTGTTTGTGTGGTTTTTACATGTAGGGAACATGTATATTGATTCATCGGAATGCTTGTTTCTGTTTTAGCTCACCTGATCCAAATTCATTTTATTCTTTTTACTTGTAATTAAGTTAAGAAATGGTTTTTGCAAGAATTTTACTAAAATCTTACTTTTTGAAATTTTAAAACTGCAAAAATGGAAGTGGGTGTGATATTTTTTCACACAATAAGCTTGGTTTTGAAAACCACTTGAAGGATTTTTATGAAACTTGACAAGAAGCAAGTACTGTAGGTCCTTTACCAAATTTGTGATTTTTTGGCCAGATAGACTGAGGAATGGATCAAGGTAGGGCAAAATAGATACCAGAGGATACCCTTCTTCTAAAATCTTCTTCCCGAAATAACTGCATGTATTGAAAAACGGATTGATCTACAAGGATGTAGGATTCCAGTTTGTGGGTTTTTTTTTATAGAAACCTGAAAATAAATTGGATTCGCATTGAAATATTCCTGTCGAGTTTGGTTAAAATTGACTCACTGGAGGCTGAAAATGTCTAAATTATAAGAAAAATTGATATTTTTGCTTTATATACTTATGTACCAGTGATCTTGACGTTTGACCTTGAAATACTGTCAAAAGCCGAAGGCTCAAGTGAGCTATTGTGATCAATCCCCATCCAGCGTCTGACTGTAAACTTTTCATATTTTCGACTTCTTCTCTGAAACCACTAAAGGGATTTTGACGAAACTTGACAGGAAGCAAGCGCTCAAGGGCCTTTACCATGTTTGTAGTTTTCAGCCAGTTTGGTCCAGGGGTGGATCGAGGGCGGGGGCAGAATAGGTCGTAAAAGGTACCCCGCTTTAAAAATCTTCTCCAGAAGCACTGCATGAATTGAATAACGGATTGTTTCTGAGTGATCTACATTGATGTATGATTCAAGTTTGTATTTTTTTTATAAAAATCAGAATATTAATTTTTGACTTGTATTTGAGGTCTTTTCAGCCTTTGTCATTTTCATTAATTTTTGCACGATTTCCTTAAATTATCTCCCCTTGCATTCACTTTGATGCATTCATTTTATATGTTTTACTTGAAATGTTTTGTGCAAAAATTTTGCAGAAATTTAATTTCTAGAACTTTTTATGAATTTTGTAAGACTACAAAAAATAGAGGGGGCACACACAGTGTTAGAAGACAGTGCCTGCCTCTTGTGACCAAGCATTTCAATACCATGTTAATGTGCGACTACTTTCCGAGGGGCAAATGATTTGAGTAGTCATGCTGCAGGTTAAATCAGCTCTTATCATATGATATGGTTACCAAGAAATGATGGAACAATTTTACCTTGGAGAAAGATTTATTTAATTTCTTAGCAAATAAATTAAATTGAAATGGTATACATGTATTAAACCAGTACAAATTATAATGTACTGGTAGTTGCTAGCAAAAGAGATAAAACAAGCCTTACAAAAGAATTGTACAAAATGTTTTCTATAACTATTTCTGAAAAACAGTAATATGTACTTATCAGTATATATAACATTGTACAAGAACTCCCATCTCCATACAAAAAAGTACTTAGAATGTACACAAAATTACTGGAATACTGCGTGTGTGTGTGTGTATAAACACACATGATGGAATGTGTGTGTGTGTATATATATACACACACACAGTGGAATCTCATTATCTCTTAATTCACTTGACTGCCCTTTTACTTTGACATATCTGACATTTCATGATCACTGAAATTTTGATCAACATTTTTTTTTCTATCAATCAAAATGGGACAGACTCTTTGACTGTGACATAATGAGATTCCACTATATATATATATATATATATATATATAATTCATATAAATCGCATGAAGACTGTTAGCTAGCACCCAATTATTCAATGAAAAAAATGTTTATAAACTATTATTACCATAATACATTTGAAAGTCATCCTTTTCTTGACTTTCCTGACTTTTCATTGCGTTGATTAATTTGATTACCAATTCTTTTCTAAATTTTAGGAAAGAAAATTATGCTTTTTGATGGAAACCAAAACGTTGCAAACAGGAAGATAAAAAATGACATGACACCTCCCCATCACGATCTTTGATCTTGAGTAAATATTTTATCCTTATATAACAAACGTCATCTTAAGCCAATAAGAACATGTAAACAACAAGTGTTTGAGGAAAACTTTGCATCAAGAACTAAATCAGATTTTCAAAGTCTCATAACTCTGGTAAATACTGTTACTGTGGTTGGCCATTGTTACATGAAACTTATCAGAAATCTACATGATATAAATCTTTATTATCTCATCAACCCCTGTAAAACAATGGACTGGAATTCTCATCTCTGATTCAATGACTCAGACCAGTCCAGTGTCTTTAGAGGTAAATGGGATAACATTCCAAATTTAGTAAAGATAAGAGGAAAGGAATTTGCATGTAAACAAACAGATTCTTACAGACAAAAACAAAGATCAAAAAGCAATATGCTCCTGTTCTTTTACCTTGGAAAGGGGATACATATAGACACTGGAAATATACACACATATTGTGAAATCTATCTCGAGGGACCACCCCATCTGCCACTGAAATGTGGTTTCTGAAAAAAGGTGGTCCAATAAAAGAGGTTTTATTTAAAGGATTACTTATCCAAGAGGTCATCAGAATATGGTCTCACAAGGCAAGGTGGTCGCCGATGAGAGTGGTCTCTCAAGACATGTTTTATTGTAGCAAGTGCACATGGACCCTGCAGTCTGATCTACATACTATGATCAAACTGGTAAACCTACCACTGATAAATACAAACAACATTTTAGATCTCGTACATGATGAATATTGCTTAGATCTTTAAATTGGATGGACTAGAACGATATGTGTCTAAGAAACACTGTGGCCCTGAGAGCTAAGTCATTCATTTTGAAAGTCCCATAACTCTTGAAAGTTTTGCTGAATGTTTGTCATAATCGAGGTTATTCTAGATCTCACTGATATCAAGTAAACATACTTACTTCGGGATAGATGTCGACATAGATCTATGATCTCCAGGCATAAATATGGGAAACCTAAATATAGAATCTATGATACAATATAAATGTCTTATTTTGACCCCCATATTCATCAAGTTTTGCTCAAATCCTCATTTACTGTTTCCGTTTCTAACAAGTCTTTCTCGCTGCACATGTCTTTTTCCTCCTCTACACTTAAACACTGATCTGAGACAGCCTTATCATCAATGGCGACAGAAATTTCTGTTTCACTTTTATCGTCAACATTGTCTGTTTGTTCTAAATGTTTAAAATCTGAACCAGTTTCTATAGATTCATTATTTTCTGTTTTTGTCTCGTTCATATTTCTATTATTGCAATCACCTTGACAACCATCTCTGGAATTGTCACTTTCCATGTTTTCTAAACCTTGATCCTCGTTTACACACACACTAACATCCTCTGTACATGGTAGTGCAATCACATCCACACTGTCTTTATTTTTTGGGACTTCTTTGTCAGTAAATATATTGTTATCATCTTTACTATCAGGGGTTTCTTTTTCTGTTAATGTTTTGTTATCTTCCTTACATCCAGGGGCGTTAACTTTTGGTTTCTCAGGATCTGCTATAGCAGCCTTTTCCAAACAAATATCCTTTCTCTCCATTTTAGAGTCAAAAGACTTCGATTTGGACAAATTGCTCTGTATGTCTGTCAATGATTTCTGAAATTTTTAAAACAAAATTTTAAGTAACTGCAAATGAAGAACATTTAAAGTTTTTTTTTTAATTACTCATGAGGAATTGAAATACCATGAAAATAAATCATTTAAAGAATTTTTTTTCATTACTCATGAAGAAATGAAAATACATGAATTAAGGAATTTTTTTTCATTACACATGAGGCAATGACAACATTGGAAATATTTAATGAATTGTATTAGTTATATGACCTCATGAAATTCAAAATGCAGGAAAAAAATTCTTTTACATGTATATTTACTATAGAAAATGTTTTCTATTTCAAGTAAAAATCAAGACTTGAAAGATAATGTGTGCTTAGTTCTATTTTAACAGGGCAAGGAAGTGAAGGGAAAATCATGATCAGTCCACCTGTGTTGGGCAAGTATGAAATTGATTGTCATCTTGACATTCAGAATGCCATTATAAGTCTTTTGCTAGACTTCCGGATGTAAACTGGCAAACTTTCTCACAAAAATCAGCTTAGGTCCCAACGGGATTTGAACCTTGAGCTGATCGCAAGTGAGAGACTTCATGGTTAAAAGCGGGATGCTCTATTTACCCGGCCGCAGAGGCCATGGGAACTTGAATTTCAGTCCGATTAAAAAAATCAGCGACTTGGCAAAGGAATGGTCACTAACTATTTTTTTATTATACTAATAAATTAAAATAATAAAAACTATAATCAATCTAATACTAAATAATATAATACCTACTAATAGATAATATTACTACAGTCTTAGGTATCACCTTTTAACAGTAATCAAACCCAGGACCTTCAACTTGTGAGTTAAACGCTCTACTTTCAAAACAGCCAACTTGTCTGTAAAGGCCATTCAAAGGAACAGGCATATGTAGCTGTTATAGACAGGTGGCCTTTATAAAGAGATTTTTTCATTATAAAAAAGTTAACAAAGGTTATATCTGAATGACCTTTATAGGCAGGTGCCCTTTATACAGAGGTTGTCGTTAATGCAAATTTGACTTAGTCTGGTTACCTGTTTCTGTTTTCCATCAAGCAATGCCAACTCCTCGAACATGTTGACAGCATTCAGTAGTATCTCCTTTATTTCTGTACTCTTGGCTCTGTCAGAGGCTCTCTCACCCCTCTGATTTATACAACAAAATACAACGTACTCAGTTCAATGGAAGAAATCAATATTATTATTTATTATTATTATTAATTATTTACATAGATTTGGTATACAAAAATTTACACAACCCTGATCCCTAACAAATTATCTACCTCATCCATTTTTTGGTGCCGACAGGAATAGCATAAAATTTGGGTAACACTCAAGTTTCACAAAATTGTAAAATTTGCTGTTAAATGCAGATGAGAGCTGTTCACTAGGAACCACTTTTGCGCCAGACAAAATGCCACCATACACTCACATTACAGATTCCTCTTTTAAATATGATTATCTACTATATCTAGATCCTACATTTTCTGGACAAAATTTGTTGAATATCTTTATGTGTCCTGTCCTAAAACTGCAAACTTTACTTAAAATATTCCTGTTGTGCACGGGAGTCACTTTAGTCAGTTTACTAGATATGGGGTCAAATGTGATTCTTAGGGATCTTGTTTTCATTCCAATTTGTCTGATTTATTATTATCATTATTATTCAACGTCCAATCAAGATTTTGTCACCTGTACCCACCATAGATGCCAATCCTGAGATGTATCCATCAGTAATTCCATTTCTTTAATGTACCACATCTGCTGTGACATGGGACCACGGTCCTAAGTCCCTTCCTCAAGGCCTGTGACTTTCACTTCTTGAGGAACATTCACTACCTTTTAGAATTTTTTTTTAAGTCTGAGTAGTGTTTAATGCTATACTCAACAATTTTTCGGTTTTTAATGGTGGAGGAGAGAACCCGGTTACAATGTACCCGGAAAGAGACCACCAGCCTTCCACAAGTAAACTGTAAAATTTCTGACAAAAATCAACTTAGGTTTCAGTTGGGCTCGAACCTGCGCTGACCAGAATTGAGAGCAGTACCAAGTGTGATGCTCTAACCACTGGGCCACAGAGGCCCCACCTTTTTAACATTTTTAAATATCTTGGGTATGTCCACCATATGACCCGATACTGTGAATGGACATGGACCCTTCTGTATTCAAAACAAATCCCCTTCCACTAAGTGAGTAACTTAACTAATTCACCCTGAAAGACACATTTGGACTGGCCTTATCATTGATTAAAGAGAATCCACTGTTTTTCAGGGGTTGGTGAGTTAAGTGGTCCTGTTGCGATTTGCAATTAAAGCTTTTGTTTATGCAAAACAAACTTACAAAGCCTTTTTTGGTTGGATCTGCCCCGGCCTCCAGTAACAGGAAAACCATCTCATCGTTTCCTCTGTCTGTAGCCCAGTGCAAAGCTGTCCAAAAATTCTGTAATGTAACAAAAGCAATGAAATTTATGGAAAGAAAATGGATAATTGTTTGAATATATTTTTCAACAATTCCGTTTGTACTGAAAATGTGTTTTTTGGCAAAATAGCCACACTCAACAATTTTTCAGTTATATAATAATGAGCAGCTTTTAATGGTCCAGAAGAGAATCCGGTTACAATATATCCAGGATGAGACTACTGGCAGTCAGCGAGTAAAATGACAAATTTTCTCACAAAATCGGCTTACAGTTCCAGCAGGACTCTAACCAATACTGACTAGAGCTGAGCAAGATAACTGAAACTAAAATGTTGTAAACAGACAAATTTGCTAAGTGTATTTTGTTTTGATAAACAAATGATGAATTATTTTTCTATTATAATTTTGGTTTATTTCTTAATATTTTTTGCTGGTGTTTACAATAATAATCTATAAATTTTATCAGCATTTTTTTAAATCGCAATTTTTGTAATTTACACAAATATACTAATGATGATTCCTACAGTGCCATGAGCATCAACTTCGCAACCTCCATCTATGAAAGCAGTGGCTACCTCGGGGTGGTTGTGATATGCGGCAAACATCAATCCTGTAAAGTCAGCCTGCAAATGTATGAACATTTTTTTAGAGAACATTTTCTTCCTACTAAAAATGAATATTTCATCAATTAAACAATGGGCCATAATTCTACATTGTCATTAAATTGATGATAAATGATTTTAATCCTTTCAACCCCACCAACCATAATACACTGGTCTAAAACACTAGAAAAGAGCATACCATACAGATACTTGGGGGTGGAAGGTTGAAATACACTGTAAATTTTAAATTATGAGACTTGAAATTCTGTTTAACGGTAGCTGGTTGGAGTGTTGTATACTCTATAAACAAGTTTTCTGTAAAATTATCATTATTAAGATTAACTGTATTAAACTGGATTTGATTTTTCCTTTGATAGATAAAATAGTCCTCCCTGCTTCAGATACCCTGAATGCATATTATGTCGAACATTATATCAAATATGATACATTATACAGGACGGGGCATAACAAATGTAGCCATTGACTATTTTTTTTCAAGATTGGCTAAAAAATCGTAATTGGCTAATTTTCTGGTTGATATTTTTGGTCAGGTTTGGTGTATGTTCCTGTGTATCATACTCTCATTAAAAAAGAAAGATAGCACTGCCACAGACAACTTTGATGATACACACAGCATGTGTAAGGCATGCTTGATTGGTTACAACAGAATTATCCTGTAAATTTTCCCAATCAAGTAAATCTCCAAACTTTCAAATAAATTGCCACATGTATACAATTGGCACTTGTTACCATGTCTGTGTAAGATTAAAAAACATTTTTGGTATCAATGTTCATTGACCTGGCTAATAAAAATTATGATTGACTAAAAATATTTTGGTTGGCTAATTTTTTGACTCATGTTTTTTTTTTGAGTCCAGGGTTGGCCCTGATTATATATCTACCAGTGTTAGTGTCCAATTAGAAATTCTGAGGATCAGAGTTTCTTTACATCATAGTAGGGCACTTGAATCCCATCCATTGAAAACAAAATGTAAACATATCAAAGAAATTCTTTTTTCAAACCCAAATTCATAGATGTCAATGTATTCATCGGTAATACAAGTGCAATTTTTCTGTAATTTGCCAAATACATTTTCAGTAAGTTTAAGAAAACACTTGCCGATAAGTATCTTTTTTTTTTCGACCGCAAAATGTATTCTAAGAACATACAGGTCCAAAAACATACCGAACAGAAATTAGAACCCAGAAATGAGATTTTCCAGAATTTGTTAAGGATAAATTGTAACATGGAAAACTGGACTAAAATTTGTAACAATTCCGCTGAATTGATGATGGTTGGTATCTATGCAAATTTCACATCCTTTTACTATTAAAACAATGCAATGATTCAGTTAACGAAAATAGGCTTAACAGTACAAAGAAATCACAGTCTGCCTGTGTTATAGCATATAAATAAACAACATTGCCAGTAGGGAAATCAGGCAAAAAGGGTTGGTCAGAACAAAATGGGTTCAGGGCAGGCAAAAATCATGGCAGAGTAGGACCCCCCTACTTACACTCTTAAAATGCAGCACCTGTCTACCCTACATTAGTGTTAATACAAACCTCGCCAAGGTCGCTGCTTTTTGCATTAACATCACTTCCTGCCTTTATCAGACTATGAGCAATTTCTCCCAAATCAAAGTCATTACGCTCCTGTGATCTGGCAGTCTCGTGTAAGGCTGTTCTCTCATCCTATCGTGAAATGTACATGTATGGTTTTAATTTCATTTACAAATGAAAACACTTGAAAATAAAAAAAATCACAAAGGCCTGAACGGCCACAATGACATTGAGCACATGAAAAATTACAAAGCCTGTTTGATGTGGGTGTGCCTGGAAAATCTAACAATCTAGTAAATTAAGGAGGATTCTGTAGCTGATAAACTTTAGTTTTAAAGAGTACAGGGATGCAAACACATTGATCATGTTAACATTCAATCAACTTTGTTTTACAACAGCAGCCATTCTGCAATATAACAGCCATTGGGAATAAACACAAAACTGCTATACATGTACATGTCAAGTGTTACTTGTCACTACTGATTAGTGATTATGCATACTTACAAGTTACAACTCATACTATCTCTTCTGATACCGTAATCGACATCTATGAATGGTAATCAAGTTTTGATATTCATTTAATAAGTTGGAAAACTTCACCACGTGCTGAAAATGTTATGTCAACAACATCGAGCCACTTAAATCGTTATTTGTTTTGTTTGTTTATTGTTGTTTAACCTCCCACTCAAGAATCTTTCACTCATATGGAAACGTCACCAAATGCCAGTGAAGGGCTTCAAATCTTGGCCGATGCTCGGCACTTACGGACATTGAGCAGTGAGGGTTCTTTAAAGTGCCGACATCTACTGTGGCTTTTACTGTGTTTTTACTATCTCATCTGAAGGACAGGAAGCCAACCTGACGTCGGCTGGACTCAAACTCAAGATCAAGGGTCGAGCGTGCTACTGACTTAATAAAATGATAAAAGTTGCTGTTAAACCCATGAAGGAGATTTATTTGATTTCAAATTATCATGAACAAAGTTTCAAATTCCAATTGCACTTCTGAAATACTTAATAAAATGATAAAAGTTGCTGTTAAACCCATGAAGGAGATAGTTATTATAACATTATTTGACTTGCTCATGGATACGAAACTCATGACCGCAAACTCCAAAACAGCGGTATATTTTACACGATGCCACATCTTTCTGACCAGTCCTGTATTAAATGATGATTGTTAGCATAACAGTGGGACTGGTACACTGGGGGTAATTTACACGAAAATCTATTCATCACGTAAATGTGTGAATTATGCCCACACATAAATTTCTGACAACACTTACAGCAATGATAATCAAACTAGGCAAAGTAAATTATCGGGTGTATACTTAGTGCTTCACTGGAGAGATAAAAAAAGCTATTTTGATTCTGTTGTGTTGTTTACAATGCAAATTGACCTTTCACCTTATTTTGGATATTGACATCGGCGCCATTCTTGAGGAGGGTTTTAATGGCCTTTGTATGGCTCCAGTATGCAGCACAATGCAGTGGGGTCCATCCATTCTGAAACCAAAGTTAAAACATTTTGTATGAGAACATTGCATATGTATACTATTTTTTTTTATTTTAAATTATTTTGAAATATCATACGGTTTAATATACCGGAATAAGTTTAAGAAACAAGAAAATTGATAAGAATAATTTAAAGTGATTTAAAGCTGAATCTTTATTCTTATAAAATTTCATTTATCATTTTTATGATGAAACAGAAATTGTATTGACATCAGGATGAAAATAAGGCATCACATCAATGGTGAATGATACATTTGTCCACAAGCAATAATAAATTGTGACATTAAGTATTCTTATTTTGGCATGAGGACCATGCTTCTTTAAATGCAACACTGTAAAAACTTTTTAAGGATTTGTGAAACTGTCAAAGCAAATTTATTTTGAACTCAGATGTCAAATTTTTATTGAATTTTAACAAACAAATTAATTACTAACTACCACAATCTCAGCTTTAACATGTATAAGACTGGACAAAGTGATATGTGAAGTGTTTGTCACCTTTAGTTTTTGATTTTTTGATTTTTTAATTTGAAAGGTGTTTTTCACTACACTGAACCATTTTTCAGTTAACTGGTGATGGCCAGTTTGTTTTTCTTTTGGTTCCTGTATCCAGGAAGAGACCACTGACCTTCTGCAAGTAAACAGGCAAACTATCCCACGAAATCAGCTTACATTCCAGCAGGGCTTGAACCTGCACTGATCAGAGATGAGAGACATGAAGGTTCAAAGCGTGATTTTTTTGTTCTGTACCCAGGAAGAGACCACTGACCTTCTACAAGTAAACAGGCAAACTATCCCACAAAATCAGCTTACATTCCAGCAGGGCTCGAACCTGCACTGATCAGAGATGAGAGATTTGATGGTTCAAAGCGTGATGCTCTAACTACTTGACCCTGAAGGCCCATCACCAGTAGTCAATGTAGATTGCAGACTCACTTGTTCTCCATTTATGAGAGAAAGGTAATTTGCTTTAAGAAAAGACTGGTGTTTTCTCCCAGATAACTAAAAACAGCAACAGGGATTTTTCCTCTAACACTATACAGTATTAATTGTATCTCCAAGTTGATGTCTCGTTCCCCCATAAAAATAATAATTACCTTATCTTGTGTGTTGACCTCTGACCCTGCATCAATTAGCATCTGAATAATATCAGCATGACCTTTCATTGCCGCATGATGAAGCGGAAGGTTGCCCCTCTACAACAACAACAAATGAAAATTACAGGGGCATTACCTGTGGTTTGTTTTCAAAATATTTTCTTTTCTTATTTACTACTTACCGTTATATTGACACACCATGACAAAAAATAAAATATACTGTACGAGTCAATTTACACATTTGAATTTAGCGCCCAAAACTTTATACTTGTTAACTACGACAATTTAAACGTACACAGTGTTTGTGTATTGCACATTTAGGTGTAGAAAAACGGTTAAATTTTAGTTACTGAGCTGAAAGAATAACGACTTGTTTTTTTTTTTCGCTGGAAATATATTACTGTAAAATGGCTGAAAATGAAGAGAACATTCGGTAAGACATTTGTCCTTTCTAGTAGGTGTCATTCATTCATTTTTATATATTTTAAATTATAATTAGAATGTTTACATTACGGTGTTATGATATGCTTAGTACTACAAGTTATTTCGGTAAATTGTGTTTCTGTTGTTATCTCTGTGTTATATACAAAAAGATATATTTTACTTGAATAGTTTGTATTTTATTACCATAAGAGAGTAGACATTCATGTTATATTTTTGTGAATTAATCAAACTGTTCAGCTCATAACATATTTCGAGCATAATTATTCAGGGAAATAATTGTTTACTGTAAACAATGCATTTTGTACGCCAGCTCGGGACTGTTTGGCTCGACGTTAGTATCTTAAAATAGGTAACGCTGATGTTTATATATATTTATATCAAAATTATAATATTTCGCTTTATAGCATTATTTCATAGAAATTTATATTTTGAATGAGTAAATAATTCTTACTCGTAACTTTATATCATGGGAGGTTTGTTCTGGTTCCAGAGTTATCTGTCATTGTTGTTTGTCATATTGTTCTTTTCAGTATAAGTAAACTGAAGTATTGAATATTGTTGGAATCACTGTGTGTATATCTGAGGGTATTTTTTGTTTTGTTTTGCAGTAAATCGTGTGAACTATAACATGAGTGGTGAGATGTATCACGTACTATAGATAAGATGCATATATCAAACCAAATTCATTGTTATAAGAATGAAATGCATTGACATTTGATGTAATAAATATATTTGACACACGAATTTACGGCGTTTCGTTCTCTGGACAGCTGTCAGTACATATACACTGGCATAAAAATTCATAAATTCCTATATTTTTTGTGAAAATTACCTGAGAAGCCCAGTTTGTCAATTTTTAACTTGCAATTAATTAACTCATACTTACTATTTGTATATGATTACCACACTGGACCGGCTGTCATGTTCACAATATTTAGGAATGTAAATTTTTTATGGCTGTGTATACATATTATTTAGCTCTTATTTGTTATTGTACATCAAATACAAGTAGCAAAAGTGGAAAAAATTGAAATTTTTTTTAGTAAACACAGCTAATGCCCTTTTCAATAGATGGTGGTGTAAAAATCAGTCTGAAAAATACGGTATGATGCATTTGCAAAACACAATGCCCCATAGAATTAAGTCCTTCATGAAGAAGTCCCATAACTCTGGTAAATATTGCAGAATGTTGGTCATAAGTATAAGACTTGCTCAAGGTCACATCTATTTGAAGAAAGTAAGTTCCATGTATTTGATGGGAACCAAAATACTGCAAACAGACAAACAAACAAAAAAATGTTGAAATTGGGCATTACATGAATGTCCATGTTACCTACTAGGGGGTATGTCAATATATCAAAGCTATCAAAATTGGATTTCATATTGATACTCAATATTAGGACCATTTAATACAAGTCATGAAATGTCAGGATCTGGAAAATGTCAAAATTTCAGGTTTACAATGTCATCAAAACAAGTCTTAATCGGTGTGCAGTCAATAAATTAACTTAAATTTGTTGATTTCCATTGGGTTGTTGATCTTTGAAGCAGAAAGTTGTGTGCTCAAAATACAAAATATGGGAACATTTTTATAAAAAGCATAATACTTATGATGTTTGCTACTTCAGTATCATAGTTGTTGTACTTCAGGAGGCAAAAAAAACATTTTTTTTTATTCAAACTGTCATTAGAAGATTAATGTTTTGGACAAGAACAACAATGTCTGTGCCACTAAAAATGTCAGGGCTACTGCATTTCAAATGAATACAGTTCTCCCCATATATATCGCCCACTGTTATGATGCCAAACCTGCATAATGCCACTATCTCTTGAAGAACAAATTTCCTTCCATATAATTTCCCTGTTATAACGCCAAAACCCGCATACCGCCATCTGCCACTGATTATCCGGTACAAATAATCATTTATACATGTTAAACCTCTTTACCATATATCCAGACCAGGTGAATAAACAGGTAAAACTTTTAGCCGATGGTCACTTGTTTACTTCATATTACAACTGCGAAGGGAGATAACTCGAACATAGAGTGTCATAAACTGGTATCTGGTTATATGAAGAAAGTGTAGTAGCTAGACAGGGACTAACTTAAAAGTGTCACAATTTTCAAATGGGATAATATAAACCTAAGGACTTTGTCTGAACTGTCAAAAATTTATTTGAAACAAAAACGATGAATGTTAACATTAGAAATGTTTCCGGGTTAACATCGGAAAGTGGATCTAGATTTACTGGCCATCAAACATGTAGATCTACATACTTTGGACAGTTTAGGTTTGGCCACTTTGATAGGGTGGCCAAATTGTCCAAACTTAAACAATAGCCAAAATATCTGAATTTGTTGCTGATTACACTTAACAACTGCCACAACACTTACAATATCTTTCACATTTACATTGCAGTTAGCATCCAACAACATCTGTACAATTTCTCGCTTCCCTTGCGATGCTACATGTATCGGACAACAGTCATGCTGCAATAAAAAAAATTTCATGAAGCAAAAAGAAAAATTGAGAAAATGCAAGAATTAAATTTTCCTATAAATCTAAATATCATCAATTTAAATCATTACATGTCAATGAAATGAGGGTTCTTTAATCTGTTTCACCAGAAGTGACATGGAACTTTGGTTGAGAGTTAATTTACTGGTTCTGTGAAAAAAAAACCAATTTGGACCTGTCACCTGTATGAAACTAAAAGTTTCAACTCTCTGGTCATCGAGAGTCACCTATAACTGAATTTGTAAGTCTAGATATGAAAGATATCATTATTCAAAGCATGATGCTATAGTTACAACATTTGCAAACATGGCCACAAAATAAGAACTTTGTTAATATCAAGTAGTTTGCCATTCAGAAGCATCTGCCCCCCCCCTAAAAAAACTTGAGAAGACCTTGTAAGTTGTAAGAACTTGTGTTTAATCCATTTGTTATATCAATAAAATATCTTTAAATCTAATATATCTGAGTCTAAGGGAAACAACTGGGTTTTCAATGTTTTATTCTATTTGTTAAACAACTAAGAACTAGATAAGCCAAAATGGTCATTTGTTTGTACCAGCAGGGGAGAAAGAGGCATGTACATACTTCATTTATATAAATAAGACTCTTTTCCATTAACTTCATTCTTGTACATGTAACTTCAAACCGTGAAATGATACAATTTCCCATAAACCTGGTAATTATGTTACCAAAAAGACTACAATAATTTCCCTTCACTTGATTTTGTGGAAAATCTATATTAGGTTGCTCTCCAATGTTATGGGAGCACAGTTACGTAAAAAGAATCTATTACTGCTCACACTGTATATTTAGTGTAATTTATGCCACCAGGGCTCTACATTAAGGATTTTTTTCACTTGTCCCATCAGACAAGTACTAACCAAAAGTAACTTGTCCAAATCCCACATCCACTTGTATGTAATTTACAAAAAAAAAATTCATAGGATTAAAATATATATATATATATATATATATGTTTAATAAAAAAAATCCAGAAAAAAAAAATCGGGCTATTAAATAAGAGAATAATTATCAGACAACGAAAAATATAAGCAATAACAATGATAGAGATGTTACCAAAAACTAAACAAGACACAAAAAGTATGTGTACTTACACACTACGATAATGTCTAGAACTTGTCACTTTTCAAATTACACCGTTATAGAAATCTAGTTAAAATAAACAAAACCTTATTGTTGGAAACTTGGTCTTGAGTAATTGATTGACTGCAGAATGTTTTTAAACTGCTCTTAATTTAAACTTGTCTATCATTATTTCTTTTGTTTGTTTGCAATTTAGTTTTCAGTATTATTTTGTTTTATTAATTGTTTTAACGATGTTTACCTGAGTAATTCAATCTTTACCTTTGAATTAGACATTACACATCAATTTGCCTATAAACATTGTCGATTATTTTAACTTGTCCTCTTGGACAAGTGATTAGGAAGATTTACTTGTCCAAGCCAATTTTCACCTGGACACGGACAATTGGACAAACATTAATGTCCAGCACTGCCCACACATAAATGTACAAGTTTAATAAATTACAGTAATTACTGAACTATACACCAGACTTACTGTATGCGAGACCCAGTTGACATCGATGTCACCAGCCTCTATAAATCTTCTGACCCTGTCTTTATGTCCAAATCCACAAGCTTCCCAGAATGCTTCTTGCCGAGATGCTGCTACACCCATGTTTGCAGGATTAACTCTCTTTTTTAAAATGTGCATGTACCGGTACGTAAATTTGTATGTTCAATTCATAATCTCATATCATCTGAAATTTAGATAAAAACAATCTCCTGTGAGCCGAGTTGTTGTTTTATTGTTGTTTAATGTCCCACTCAAGAATTTTTCACTCATATGGAGACATCACCTAATGCCGGTGAATGGCTTCAAATCTTGGTCTATGCTCAGTACTTATGACCATTGAGCAGTGAGGGCTCTTTAACATGCTGACGTGTAAGATGTTCGCTGATTGGATGATCATCAGTGAATGTCTTACATTTTCTTATGTTCAAAATTGATGACGTGAATACAAAAAAACGATGGGTAGCTAGAATAAATGTCTCATAGATATGGAATTATGTCATGTCTTAACTTAGTGACTTAGTGAATTTATAAATCTAAAACATCAAGTAAGCATATCAACAAATATCAGACATAAGCGATAAGAAATAGATGGTTAAAATGATCCCTAAACTGCTGTCAAAATGTCACAGCATCTCCCTATGAAGAAAGTATATGGGTGGACTTCTGCCCCTGATGTTACCACAAAAAAATTTGCTTAAAATCGGTGCAGAAAGTTCAGCCTAGGTAAATTACACTTCTCAACGTTTTACTTTTATTAATTCAACATTTTGACTTTGAGTAAAATTACCAAAAATGGAGTTGAAATTGTGCCATTTTACTCAATTCTGAGGGAGGCACTGACTGATATAATTTCATATTTGACAGGAATTTAAAATACCAAAATCAAGTGTGACTGTCCTGGGTGTAATGACTACAGAGTGATTCAGTTTGAGCACAGGAACCCGAAATTCTGTCCATATATTGATATAACAATCATTTACATCGCTTGCCCTCTGTAATGGGGAGGTTAACAAGGGGCAAGCTATGCAAATGATTTGTATATCAATATACGGACAGAATTTCAGGTTCCTGTGGTTTGAGGGTGTGGGCAATCACAATGTCACTCGATTTTCCTTTCTATCAGTATGTCTATTAAATCATCCTTTTGCATTTTTATCTTTTTTGCGATTAGATATATAGAATATTGTCGAATGTCTCAAAAAGAAATAAAATTAAAATCTAGACATACATGAAAATAAAGGATAAATAACAATTCCCATGTACTTCTCCATCATCCTTTAGTTCTTTTTTAAGGGTTCTGTATACCGATCCCGAAAATTTTAGCGAACAAAAATTATAAGAAAGGTGAGCAAATACCAAACCCGATTTATAAATATATTCGCCCGAACTTAACAAATTTGTTTGTTTGTTTATTGTTGTTTAAGAATGTTTCACTCATATGGAGACGTCACCAAATGCCGGTGAAGGGCTTCAAATTTTGGCCTATGCTCGGCACTTACAGCCATTGAGCAGTGAGGGTTCTTTAACGTGCCGACACCTACTGTGACACGGGACATCGAGTTTTACTGTCTCATCCGAAGGACAGGAAACCAACCTGCAACCGGCTGGAGTCGAACTCAAGACCTCACGATCAAGAGTTGAGCGTGCTACCGACTGAGCCAGGCCGGCTAACTTTTACTCAGAACTCAAGCTGAAATAACTTTTCACGATTATAAGGTAAAACACACACAATTCATTCTGTAATTGGACTTAATTGTTTGTATATTGGCGGCATACATTTGAAGCGAACTTCAGAAATATTGAAAAAAAATTACAGGAATGAAATCAATGTACAAAATGTACCTTGGAAAGAGACCAACGGCCTTCCGCAAGTAAAGTGACAAACTTTCTCACAAAAATCAGCTTAGGTTTTAGATTAATCAAAAAGATTCGAGTCATATAAATATAGGTTATTTCTTGTTCTTGAACCAAGATATGGCGACAAATATGACTGTGTCCTTCCTTACCTTTTCACTACAGATTCCGCCATATCAAATACCAATTATAACTATCCCACTGATACAGACGACAAACACAAGACTTCAGCAGAATTAAAATGTGGGATCATGTGCCACGGAGAAGTAAACATCCTCTCTCTACCGGTACATTCGTCCAGGCTCCAAAGCCATATTCAAATAAAACAACTGAGGAATAAATCGATAATAGATCACCAAAGTAATCGTTAATAGACCACCAAAGTAATCGATAACAGAACACCAAAGTAATCGATAATAGATCACCAAAGTAATCGATAATAAATCACCAAAGTAATTGCAAACAATTGTAGACGGTAAATCTGTGAAATTTGACTTAAACCTTTTATATACGCTGGTTGATTGTTAAGTGTTGCACCTTATGTGTAGGGATTTGTCTTTTGAGATACGTATTGCAATATTTTTCAACATGATCTCCTACAGTGTCTAAACACTTTTACCAGCGTTCAGATTAGCACATGTTCTGTATTGTGCGCTTCTGATCCATTGTCAGCAGTCTTGGTACCCAATGAGCTTTCTCATCTTAAGATCTTCCGTAAGAATGGAATGAACTCTTTCGTGAGAAACTCCTACAATACTGGCTATATATCACTCTGTAACTCGCCTTCACACATAACATTAATTTGGACCTTAGTGACCATTTCAGGTGTTTCCAGAGTGACAGGCCTAACAGGACGGGGCCACCCTGAAGGCTCTGCCTGTCACTCTTAAATTCTCCCATTAACCTTTTTACGGTCGCGTATGAAGTGTTACAACCATGTCAGCATTAACTGCCTTGGGTATTAGATCTTTCATGAATAAATATAGAAGCATTGCTCTCTTGACAATTTTGTACATTTTGATAAAGTCACACGCCCCGGTCTTGATCTCTTTAGGGTGTTACCTCTTCGACAAAAAGAAATGACGACATGACAACGTTCGTTGGTTACACAGCCTTAAAAAGTTGGATAGCAGTTGGGCTGAAAATGGGCAACCCTGCATAATTCCTTCCATACTTGGTTCAAAACTTATCAATCAACCCCGATACCACTGTGAAAAAATATATGTATTCTGTAAAATAGTATAGGAAAATAGAATTTTTCGTGTGATCGTTCTAAAAATAAAACGATGAATTTAAATACAGCCTCTGTATCACCAACCCTCGGTTTGAAAATTTTTATTCTGACAGGTGAAAGACAATTAGAAACTCGAGATCAGTAGAGAAAAGAGATTTCCATCTATCACATAATATGATATATAACAAATCTCGGACACCAAGGTATAAATCTTCAGGATGTTCACGATACGTATACAAATCTTGTGAATATTGGACAAACACAGAGCTCTGGAAATCCAGAGGTGCGATCAGGTGTCATTGATGAGTAAGGATCCTCTGTTGTCACACTCCCGTGAGTCCACAGTTAAATTCAAATGAAATTAGTGAGGAACAAATTTTCGTCACAACAGGTACAGACGACTTAACCACTGCTATCGAACAGGTAACTCAACATTTCATTAAGCGGAACAGAATAATCGCAAACAAGGATGTTAATATACCGACCTTAAAATTTGCCGAACGTTGACATCAAACGCGATTTTCCATATCCCTGTGTCAAAAACTTGTCAGTAAGAAGTTTACCTCTGTATATGAAATGATAATGTGTAGAACACACACTGACATATCGGATCATTTGTGAGGTATAGATACTATATGCAGATGATTGTGGTGTAATACTATTTAAGTATAGATAATTTACGATTAGAAAGCTTATATCGTAATGTTTGTCGTATAGCCTGGTTGTTAATTTCAAGTCTGTGTCTATAGTAAGTAAAATGTCCAAGTAGGAAGCGCGTGTGCTTGAATGTGTTTTGTCTTTAATTTCTAGTTCGTTGAGGGTGTATTACATTGACATATGTATGCAAATGTTCATTATTAATTGACAAAACGTCGTTGGTATATCTGAATGTCTAATTAAAGGCCACCGCTAGCTTTTTCTTCTTTTCTTTAAGAAGTTTCTGAATGAATTCTGAATCGTATGAATAAAATCACAGAACAGTCAATAAAAGGATACAATTGGTTCCCGTGGGAATGCCGACAGTTTTCTGAAAGACCTGATTTCCAAACATTAAAAATATATTGTCTATTAGAAATTCCAGTATCTTTTTTATATCATCTTCTGTGTACTTACGCGTAGAAACAGAGTGGTGTGGGAAGAAATAAGTATCATGATAACCAATGACTAGATATTAAAATTTGGGGGTACCACTTTTAGTGAAAAAACAGTTGTCTAAACTAATGTCTATTCAAGATATTGACGGGATGATTTCAACAGACAAGATTGATAGAATTAGATATAAAAAACGAAGTTCACCGAAATTTAAGAAGGTAAAGGAAAATATAGACCGTATCATTGCGTCAAACCTGTTTTGAAAGGTAACATTTTCCGGAAGTAACCGAATGATTTGATAACCCAATACAATTCTTAGAAAAGTTATCTCACGAGTAATAATGTAATCAAACGGAACCTATTGAAACCTGTCATATAATTCGAGTTAGACAGTGTAGTGATATTGAATGGGAGGTAATTAGAAAATAAATGAGAAAGAAATAAAATTATAATAAACTAAATGCCAGATAAAAGTAAAATATCAGCAAGTCTAGACAGGTGCGTCACATTTCCATTCACTACATCCATCAATGAATTAAATATGAACAAAAAAGATAATAAAGATGACTAGATACTTAGTCATAGAATAAATGAAGTTTTTCAATACTGAAATCCCCAAAATTGAAATATTATTTTTTTTTTATTAAATGCAAGGGGGTATGGTATTAGCCGTGTTTACAATACTTCCATTTTTTTTCTATTTTACTACTTGTACTGGATATCCAATAATAAATAAGAGCTATACATAAATAAAAGAAAATAAATTACTGTAATTGATATACAATAACTAATAGGAGGTATACAAAGGCATAAAAATCTTATATTCCTATAAATTTTGTGAAAATAAGGTAAGGTCCCGTGTGGTATGCATATGCAAATAGTAAGATTGTATTAATCAATTGCAAGTGAATAATTGCAAAAGTGGGTTTCTCAAGAAATTTTCACATAATATATAGGAATTTAAGAATTTTTATGCCTGTGTTTATCTTTTTTTTGTTATGGTATATAAATGTAAGTAGTAAAAAAGGAAAGCAATTTCAAAAGAAATAGCTAATGCCTCTTAATAAAGCTCATCATATTTTTAACTTACTGTTTAACCTAAATATGATTACTATAAAGATTATACAAGGGTTAGAAAATAACATGAAAAATGACAATGAATAAAGTTATAAATGTCTATTTGTGAGGTGAAAAGAACAAAGAATGGAATGTTAGCTCAAGGGATGCTTAGTTATAATTGATCATCAAGTTACTAGTACCCCAAATATAAACAAAGTTGAAAGAATATAACCAGTGAAATTAAACGAAGCCAATCAAAAATATAGAATGGTAAATGAACTCAAACGACCAGTGAACACAAAGGACGTATATTTTATATATTTTATATATTTTATATTTTTTTCAATCCTGTTTGAGAATAACCAATTTCAACTCAAACAAGAGTAACCAAAAGGTCTAGATGTTCTCGAATTCCCAGTGAGTCTTTTAAAGTCCTTGTGTCATACCCTGGTATGATACAAATAACCATACCTAATCCTGTGGTTCAAACCCTTTTGCCGCACACTTTTGGCACATTTCCTATAATAATTTAGATTCAAAATTGGCACATTGATAAGAATGGAGCTGTTTTAGTGTGCCAAGAACCTGAGCTATGGTTTTAGCTTCCATATCAGGGATATAATAGGCCTCCTCCCATGTGGCAAAATAATCCTCAAACAATACTATGTTTTAATTGTCTCGAACTAGAAATAAGTTCAATATATACTTCTAGGTAAAACAGAAGTCGTGTTGTAAACCCGGACCTTTCAGAATGTCATATTCTGTACAGAAAACGTTCATGGTGGTCCCAATGGATCCAGTTAGTTTTGACAAATGAATAAATGTGAATTTGTCTCATAATTTGGTTTAACTAGGTTATCTATAAAGGTTTCCTAACGTTATTCAAAACAGGTTCACTGTCTTTTTTTAATTTTTTTTCCTTTTATTTGTTACTCAGACAACTGCTCTGGACTCACACACGTACAGTTGAGGTGCCCGTTTAAATACATGTCATTAAATGTATGTAATTCCATAATAAATCAACAAAAAATATTCAGAAACATATGGCAAGTATTTGGGCATTCAGCTGCAGGTTCAGAAAAAAAAATTAAATTGGTAGAATACTGACCGTTTTTAATCGTGAATATTCAATGATTCATTTTAGCTTTGATTTCGACTACAATATTTTTAAACGTCAAATACAAATAAACAAATGAATAATAATAAAAACAAACCATATATATAGAAATTAAAATACAAACATATTGATGCACAACTTTTATCAAAAACAAAAAGAAAACAAAAGACTACAGATTCATATTTGTTTATTTTGTGTTGATTATAAAAATAAGTTTTCCCAATTATTCCATCATTAAAAGAAGTTAACAATCTCAGAGAAGCATGGCCTGTTCTTATAATAAATTCACTGTCATACAAATAATGTCTAAAATGTTTAATGTTTAATAACCTTAATAATAGCCAGTAATTATCTCTCTCTCTCTCTCTCTCTCTCTCTCTCTCTCTCTCTCTCTCTCTCTCTCTCTCTCTCTCTCTCTCTCTCTCTCTCTCAGTTCTCCTCGCCTGGTCTTAATATTTTTCTCTACTTAATACAATACAGCTTAGGCGAGCATTGCATTAGAAAGTTAATGATATTTTCTGTACAAAATGGTTTAAAACTGGATGTCCAGCATACATATACAAATATCAGGAACACAGGGAAAGCTCGGAGCTCTGGAATACAGGTGCCATGGAGTACCATTTCCTTTTATTTTTCCTAATTGCATGACATTTTCCCATGATGTTTTGTCTACTGTCAACGCTTCAGTCACAATACAAGCACATCGAGTGCCCAAACTCGTAATTAATGTTGTCTAATTTTTTTTAAATAAAATTGATACGGCTTAGGTGAGCATCATTTAAGAAAGTTCAGTTAATTGTCTTTTGGTGCAAAAATATTATAATACGGTTTTATCTTCTTGATTCATAATTTTATTGAATTTCGTATCATGCCTACATCTAACTCGCAAATTAAGCAAGCACATCCATCACAACCCCACATTTTTAATAACATAAAGATAAAGTGAACATCGTATCAGAAAGTTAACGGAGATATGCGACATTATTGAAACTTTATCGTATCATCGATGTACTTTACAATGTCAGACAGAAATAATTACATTATTTAGATGAAAATCATATCCAATACAAATCAAACAAAATGTGTCTAGTATCAATTTATAAAAATCAAAATTTTATTAAAACAAAAAATTGATGCATATGATTGAAATGTAACGTGTACGAGTCCGGATATTTCAGTAGAGCCAATAAAACTATTATATCTATGGTATACTATATACATGAACTAATGAAAAAACTAAATGATCTAAGCTATAGAAATACAGATCACAATATACACTCTGCGCGCTATCATGCCTCCCATCTATCGTCCCGGCACTTTGCTTCTGTCAACAAAGCGCTCATACCACAGGCTCTGTCTCTATCACAACGCGACTGTATGCCTGAATCTGTGTCTCGTGTATATCCCAGTACTAAGCATGCGCCACCTCAGTGTTGTATCTGTATGCTGTAGCCTATATCTCTAATAGATAATGCCGCTTTGTCCACCGCTGTGGGTATAACTGGCTTTGACATGTTCTGGATCGCTGAAATATTTGCCGAATCTTATTTTACACCATTGGAAGTTAGATGACAAACATGTAGTATTTACGTAACGCGGAGTAGAAAATTATGCTTATTCATGCTTCGTCGTAAAAACACCGATTTAGATATTTGTGGGACTGATTGAGTTTGTGCTGAAATAATTCAGGGGCTTGTGATATACCAGATGACATTCGAAGCCAACAGAAAAGGCCAAATATAGTTTCAAATGTTGTCATCATAGTTGATTCTTCTTCCACAGACAAGTGTCAGAACCCACTTCACCACACACACACACACACACACACACACACACACACACACACACGGTAAAAAGCATTGCTTTTGATAGTTTTAGCAACATATCACCAACGACTGGCAGATGGTAATGATACCTTTTTAGCGCTTTGTCCAAATGTTTCGAGTTTATGCATAGTCTTAGCTTGTCATTAAGTTTCGTCATTATAACCAGACTTTAAACCCAATCTGTGGGTGCGTCGACGCGCTTGATGACTTTTATCTGTTCCAGACGCTACTCAAACTCTTTTTAAGCTCTGGTTTTTAGGCAATTGGAACTCTTCTTTATGACATCTCCTTCTAAGTGTACTTCACCTTCAAACAGTCGGTTTCCGTCCAAAACATATTTGTATTGTGTAAATATTGATTCCTAATTAGAAGCTTCTACTGTCATTATATTTCATGCCTGATTTATGGTACCTATATGTTTTATATATTTGTCTAGCCTATGATTAGCATAGTTACAAGCATTGCCGTCTACATTGGCGAAAATCTGAACCACAAATTTTCGACATCACCACTTTTAACACATATGGAGACAGGTTTAATGGTGACTAACTTTAACCCCACCACTGGGGCCAATATGGGTCCTACAATGTCAAAAGTTGTCGAATATCTTTGCAACTAATGAAATCACCCAAACCACATGTTACCTTCCTAGCTTATCTGTACCGAACACACAAGTGGGCTCCCCTGATCAGAAGTTTTGCATTGTTATCGGTTTGGCTCAGGTTAGCATTAAGGCCCTCAGGCCTATTTTAATCTTGATTTTTTTTCTTTGCAATCCCACAAACTGAAGCATGCAGGAGCATGGTATGGAATTAAGTTCAAGTACCCATCATATATCAAACGCCCACCGATTACAGACGTCATTTATCGGATTAAGTTCGATGCTGAAAGTGGGAAAATATTCATAATGATGATTGGAAGGTATTATTTTTCTGGAATTCTTATGGACTTGAAGCAGTATGAGCTGTCCGCGACGGCAGTTCTTTTACATTGTCTAATGACGACGACATATCTGACGACGTCCCTATTTTACGAGATTGTAGTAATATATATATATATATATATATATATATATATATATATATATATATATATATATATATATATATATATATATATTTATTATTATGTTTCACATAGAATTATCTCATGGTTTTTCTAAAAGATTCAGAGACTTTAGAAATCTTAATATTATTTTATAAACATGCATGTCCGAATATTACACATGCGTGGACAGATATTGCAAGAGAAACTGTAAAAATTACTGTAGATTTATAGAAACATACCGTTAAATGAAACTTTCACATTTGATTCATTTCACTTTGTGATTTTTATTCCTTTGTTCACTGGTTCTTAATATGCAATCAAATTGTTCATTATTAATCATCATATGTTTCAATATGTTTTATACTTGAAGGAATACCGCATATCCGTATAATTGCGTTGCCAATCCGGTGGAGTTAACCCCAACTATTGGACCCGGATATTATCATTGGCGTTCCCCTGGAAGTGAGTGTTTTATGCTTGCAAGATAGAAGATGGTGGCAAATTATGTATGGTTTGTCCGTGTGATTGTATGACTTCTTCTAGGTTTGACAACTTTGGTTTGAAACTTTGGTTTCTTCAAATTCTAACATAATTTGGTATGTTTTTTAAAATCATTTACGACTGGAAATAATAGACTTTTTGCTATTTGTGTCACTTCTACATTCTATATACAGTATCTTACCGTTATTAGTACATTTTCCTCCAGTTTAGGGAATATTTTATGCAATTGAAAGGGATCCTTGGTTTAACCTATGCAATTGAAATATTTACATAAATAGATAGAAAAAGGTTTTGTATAGTTTAATTTCACGTGGAGAAAATCTCGCGTTTTTCTCAAAGAAACTAAATATCGGGCAAGATAAATCACAAATTGTCTTTGTGATATTTCATAAATGTAACGTATTATATTCACGGGAATTAAATTTCGCGGAATTGTCTATGCCCGCTAATATAGGGAAATTAAATCCCCAACGAATAAAAGCAACCATGCAGTTGTGTGTTTTGGGTTATTTTGCAAAAGATTAGAAATATGAAATTATCGTAGTTGATGTGATAATTTACAACTTCAAGAGAAACTGCAAAAAATAACAGGTTTTGTTTAACTTAATGGTTGATAATATTTAACAATGCTTAATACCCACTATACTGTACACGTGGTAGTATTCGCGTGAGGTAATATCTGCAATGACAGATAAAATGCAAACATTTGTAAAAAAAAAACATATTTTGAGAAATCTTCATGTTTATAATAACTATCGCTTTGATATGATATATCTTTAGTTATACCTGATGCAATGGCAGTCATAGCAGCTACCGACTACGAGAATTACCTGGTTTTTTATCTTTATGCTAAACGACCAGGTAGACTTTGCGAGCGAATTGCACTAAATCTTGGTCGTAAATTTTATAAAGGAGACCTAAAATTGTCGAAATTCCTTGATACAGTCATCTCCAAAAAGCTTTGTCTGGATCCAAGAGATTTCACATTTGTTTCCTATTCGCCATTTGTCGTCCAAGGTATGTTATTTTTACTTATTTTGATATAAACTGTTTTTAAAATTTTATTATGATTCAATTAAATTAATGTGTTTAATTATTAGTGTAATTTATGCGACAATATGACAGTGAGTTTGCGAAAGTCGAGCATATGAAAGTGATGTCGATTTAACGATTAAAAAATTGAAAATGACGGTTCGATTCATAATTTTTTCGATTGATGTGTATGTTTGGTCATTGATAGATTCACAGATTGACAGACTACAGACATGTCATACTCAAGTTGAATAACTCCGGTCTTAATCCTGGCATGTTCACGAGCCTGAAATGTACACTTTGAAATTGGAAAACTATTTGTGATTGTTTTTTTGTTCTTTTACAAACCGCCAAGAATTTTCACTTATATGGAGATGTTACCAGCTTTAGGTGAAATGATAAAAATTTTTGGCCTGTGCTATGGACTGAAGTCAATGCAGTGAGGGTTCTTTTACCTGCCACGCCCACCGTGACACGAGACTTCAGCTTTAAACCTCATTTAAAAGACCCAATACTTTCACTACTCATACGGAGCTCTTTGCGAATGAACAATGAATCATTCCGGTACAATGAATTGATCCTGGGACATTGCGAGTCGATTGTGCAACCACTAGTTCACCGCTGAAGGTAGCCTATGCCATGTATGTGTCACAAACTACATGCGTATTCAACATACATGTACCAAATTTCATCTTGAATATTTATTTGCTTATTCATTTAAATTTTCGAATTATTACTGAAAAAAGAGAAACACTGACTGAATTATGTATACCTTTGTTGTACTATGTATTTATTAATTTGTACGTAGCCTGCATATGGTGTTAATATCTCGCATATTATCCGATATGCCGGATGTGTTCAACATATGAACATTTTATATAGATTGACAAACTACTTACTTCCTCATTTATTTCATCTGAATTACGTCGTGGCCTTACGGCAAGTATATGACCGACCGACAGGGTATGTTTACTTCTCCATGGAACCTGTGCCCACTTTTGGATTTTCAGAGGTCCGTGTGTGTCTCATAAATTCTCTTTCAATCTTTGGTATATGTCATTTTATATTAGTAGATATAATGTGTAATATCATCTTCGTCTTTGTATTTCAGACTGCCTGAAGAAACTCAACAAACCCATGATGATCCCAGGAAAGTACTAAAATAAATCACTGATATGTATTTCTGTTGACTTATTTTATTATACATCCATACCACGATAAAAGCTCTGTAATCTGAATTAATAATTGAATTGGTTATATTGTCAATAAACCAAGACGGGATATATCATATTTCAATATCTCACGATCTCAGTGTGATTTTTCAAAATTAAATCCCTTGTCACAGTATGTAGGGTACGTTCAACAACACTGATATAAGTCTATCACAATGGTTAAAATGTGTATAACTTTTATATTTAGAGGGTTATGTCCCCTTCAGAATAATTCGTTTTTCACTGTATAACTTTATACATGTATAGGTCTACCAATGTAGAGGGGCATATCCGGGTTCAGTTAAAAAACCAAAACAATACGGTCTATTTAATAAAAAGTAGATTGTGCAGATAAAACTTATTAACTTGCACGAATTCCATGCATTACTGACTCCCTTATACTTTTGTATCGGCCAGTAGCTTGTCATCCCTGTTGTGGTTTCATTTAGACTTGTTGTGTTGATGTAAACATGTGCTAATTTACCTTGGTAGACCTGTATACCATGGTATTGACAAAGTGGTAATTATGTCTCTGTGATCCTGAACTTGAATTACATGACTTCAACACTTTTTCAGTTTATGCAAATTCTATAATTATCTGGACAACATCCTCGTATATATGTTTAGTGCTTAGTTTCTAGTATATATCTGGTATGTATTTATCAAAATATATATCTCTATAATAAATGTTCATATGTTTAACACATCCGGCATATCGCATTTCTGCGAGAAATAAACACCAGATGCACTCTAGCTCCAGAAGTTTAAGCGATATAAGCTATCACTATGATTAATTTTTCCCCCTGACATATAGTCGAGAATATGATAAAATGTGTGTTCAAATACATTTTCAAACACGTGAAACGTTGTAAAAGAACTTCTTTTCGAAGTTATTTGTTTTATTAGAATTTAAGTTTTCCCGTATCTTAAAAAGCAAGCTGTATTTCCGCATGCAATGACCTTTCAGATAAACTTTTTCGCCATATAACATATACTTCGTAATTCGGTCAGAGGATCTCGGTCCTTTACACGCTCGGAATATGTTAAAGTCGACCGATTTTTATGTGTTTTATATTTACTTTTAAAATACAGGACGTGATTTATATTAGAAACTACATGTATTGTGTAAAATATATGCATTTCAACGCTATCTTAAATACCTGAAGAAAATCGGATGAATATATGAATAAATATATCAGGTCACTAAAAGAATTTTTCCTATCTTTAATGTTACCCTGAATGCTGACACTGACAAAATCAAAACAATATAACTGTGAAAAGTATGCGTACATCATGTTTTACAATCGTGCTGCCATGTCCAGTGGAGTTGGGTAGCTCATTATCATATGTGTCAAGGGTGATACAGCCGAGAATGCAATGAGACGAGTTAAAATGGGTCGAGATCACCCGATATACTCGGCACGTGGACAATTTCAGAAACGAATGAAAAAGACCAACTTTGCTTGACTTAGGTATGAAATGATGCAAATAGCACATGTTTATTGGACGCTCGGTAATCTTCGTAAAAATTTGCAATGCCCAAAGTAATAGCGGACAAAGAATAGCTGATATTACGGGTTACGTTTGGCAAGATTGTTGTAATTGTTATTCTATTCACCAGATGGTCGCTTTGGAATATATATGAGATAAAATATTTCATAAAATGGGCATGTAAAAGTTTTCACCAACGACAGCTTATATCACTTTAATGGTAAAAATTGGTCATGCAAAGGGAGATAACTAAGGAGAAAATAGAGGGATTTGAAAAACCTTACTGTAGCCATTGAAGCTTCACAGATGCTAAATATTTTAGCTGTTTTTGCTCTATAGTTGACACAAAATTTAATTGATGAAAAAGGAGAAGAAGAATGCTCAGATTAACAAAGTCGGATAACCCTAAATATATGAAATGAGTTGGTTGTTTGTTTGTTTATTGTTGTTTAACGTCCCACCCAAGAATATTTCACTCATATGGAGACGTCACCAAATGCCGGTGAAGGGCTTCAAATTTTGGCCTATGCTCGGCACTTACGGCCATTGAGCAGTGAGGGTTCTTTAACGTGCCGACACCTACTGTGACACGGGACCTCCAGTTTTTACTGTCTCTTCCGAAAGACAGGAAACCAACCTGCCTGCGGGACTCGAACTCACGACCTCAAGATCCAGAGTCGAGCGCGCTACCGACTGAGCCAGGCCGGCTCGAAATGAGTTGGTTTTATTGTTGTCTTACATTCAGTCAATAATTTTTCACTTATCGGAGATGTTGAAGTGCTACAAGTTTTAACCACCGTCACACCGATGAGGTGAATGTTATTTGTGTGTGTGTGTACATGTGTGTACTTGTATGTAAAGGAGACCTGGGAAATATTGTACATAACCAACACGAACATTAACAAAGTGGACAAAGATCAATATAAAAATGTTAGTCTACATTTTAATGTCTTGAATAAATTACAGATTACAGATTTCTTGGAAAAATAAAAATGAGATTTCAGTTTATTATAATTTTTCTACATTATATTACAATATATTGTATTAAAGTATATATTCCAATACTTAATAATATATTAGATATATATTATCACCACAATCATTGCAGTCAAAACAAGGAAATGAGCAAGACCGGTTTGAGAAACACAGTGACACGAGAGCTGTCTCACGATTCAACTCGCCCAAGCTCTCGTTTATATAAAGCAAAGTTACAATGCTCAAGAAGATAATTACTGTCAATTAGACTTCATCAGTTGAACTCCAGTTTAAAATATTTACATACCGACTGCAACTCCCTTCATTGCAAGTACATAGAGCGCTATATTGTATATTCAGTATATGCAGTTGCGTGCCCCGAGTATTAACCGCTTTACTTTTCAACGTAAGAATACATGAACGAATCAATAAAAAATAGAATATCACATGTTTATTTGTTATATATTCAATCATAAAAGCCATACATTAGGCCTACCACAAAACAAATAAAAATCACGGAAAGAAATCGGAAACACGAGACTACATCTGTAGCACATTGTACAGCCTACAGGCCCATATCGCGATATACCTTGGTCATGTTATGACCAGAACCACAGACCACAGTCTGGCACAGAAATGAAAGTTCGCTCCGCAATTACAACAGAAAAAAAGAAAGTTAGGCCTAGTGCAACTTTGTCAAGCATCTCTGATAAACAGATCGATTTGTTTGTCTTCACCGGATATTCCTATTAGAAACAATTAATCACTCGCATCGTGTGAAATCAGGCCGTGTGAAATACTTATGTAAGTTACGTACGAATCAGTCATCATGGTTCCCAGCTGATTGATAAAAAATGTCAAATAAATTGATTACTTTCAGTTGTCATGAATGAATATTAGCTGTCTCCCTTCTCGTAAGTCACACTCAAACTTTCTATGGCTCTCTTCTTCTTCAAGTGTCCGGTCTGGTCTTGCAGACATCGACGATCATGGCTCTCCATTCTTCCCTGTTCTCGGTCTTTCTCATGAGCTCATTGTTGGTGCCCTATTTATTCGTTGCAAATTTGTTTAATCTGTCTGTGAATTTTGTGCGTTGTTTTCCTCTGCTCTTGTTTCCACATATTTTGCCACTCCATAACAGTTTCTCTAGTCCGTCAGCCCTGATTCATGGCAGACAAAGGCAACAGAAATGCAATCTTTCTATGGTATATCCCATTAATAATATATCAGAATTCAAACGCAAATTCGTTGTAAATACATTATACAGCATACCCATGGGCGAGGCCATTTGCATTTAAACTTCCGGTTACCAAGCAGACGAATATATTAAATAACTTAAAAACAAATCTGACACTCATTCAAACTTTTCCATATCACTAATTTCTTTCAAAATGATATGAAAATAAGAAAATAAACCTTAATTATATTTAGTGGAGCGTTTTAGGGCCACCTTAATTTTTTTTTCTCGTTTTGCCAACTTTAAAGCTGGCTTTTCCAACTTTTTTCTTGACTTTTCCAACTTTTTTCTGGGAATTTCCAACTTTTTTCTTGGCTTTTCAAACTTTTTTTCTCGTTTTGCCAACTTTAAAGTTGGCTTTTCAAACTTTTTTCTCGTTTTGCCAACTTTAAAGTTGGCTTCACCAACTTTTTTCTCGTTTTTCCAACTTTAAAGTTGGCTTTTAAAACTTTTTTCTTGGAATTTCCAACTTTTTGTCTCGTTTTGCCAACTTTAAAGTTGGCTTTTCCAACTTTTGTTCTCGATTTCCAACATTTTTCTTGGAATTTCCCACTTTTTGTCTCGTTTTGCCAACTTTAAAGTTGGCTTTTCAAACTTTTTTTCTCGTTTTGCCAACTTTAAAGTTGGCTTTTCTAACTTTTTTTCTTGGCTTTTCCAACTTTATACCAGTTAAATCTTATGCATTTCAATAAAAAAAAACTATGTATCTGTACGCATTAAAGAATTAATGGAGCATTCAGCTTATGTCTGCTGAATTTCTCTTTTTATCAGAGTTAAATCGTTTGACAATGGAATATTATTCAAGAACAAAGTTGCCACAATTTAGTGTCTGCAAGAAAAACATAACATTTAATAAAAAAAAATTCCGGGGGAGAATACTCCCTAACATTTATTTCATATGCATCATGTTTACTCAGATAATCTTCTTTTGAGATGTATAATCAATGTGAAATATTAGCAGTTGGGGGCATAATTTCATTTCTGTGTACTGATAAAACCACTGAAAGATACGTGTTAATTAATCTAATGCACAATAACCCGAGTTTTGAGTTAGTATATATTGACGGTAATCCTTTGACAATATCAGACGCTAGCTGGAAAATAGAATTTAACCCCTCTACAAGGGGATTCACCGTTACAATAAAAAGGGAGGTAAGTTTTGTAGCAATACACATGTATTATAACATGTTTCCAGTCAAATCAAAATGAAATAGGTGGGGATAAAACCTCGTCACAATGGTTATAGACAACTAAACAATTGCTATCCAACAGGTAACTAATTTCATTTAGTGAAACAGAGCGAACCATATGTTCATGATTCTATCTTCTTTGTTATGGTACTTCATAGTTCATTTATATATGTTTTATCATGCATGCCATAATAAGTTATGAAAAATGTATAAGGAAATGTTTTCCATAAGTTTATCATAACTTATTTCTTTTGCGTTCAATGACAATAAATATGTTTAAATCAAAATAGAGCAATCGCAAACAAGACTATTTTACTAACATTAAATGCGATTTCTGATAACCATGTGCCAATAACTTGTCGGTAAGTAGTTGACCTACGAATATGAAATGTTCATATTTTGAACAAACGCTGGCATATCGGATCATTTATGAGATATAAACACCATATGCAGGTTATTGCGGTATATTACTACTTAAATGCAGAAAATTTACAATAGGAAAGCCGAAATCGTCATATATGCCGCGCAGTCTGTTAGTTAATCTACTGTCTGTATATATAGAAAGTAAAATGTCTAAGTAGAAAGTGTGCCTGATTCTCTTGACTTTAATTAACTTATTCATAGTACCGTGTAGGATATTTCCTCCCAATTAAGACGCATGGGGTTGAAAATACATCGTCTATGGCATGTTGTATGCAACTTATATACACTATAAAATCAGTTACACGAAGTTTACTTCTACTGTACAGCTGGGAAATAATTCCCGCTGTTAATATTCGTTATATTCACTGTTTTGATGAAAAATAATTTTGAATGAGATATTCAACGAAAATATTGACCATTTGACGTACATCTATTGTACAGTGTATGCGTTTATTCGTTGTTATAAAATAAGGTAGTAAAATAAATACATGATCTCACTGCTTTGATTTTTATCTTTATTTTACTGTATTTATTCATGCCAATGGAACTAATGATATATTTCCTTTCAGAATCTCACTAGACGCCTGGGTTTAAAACAAGGTCATATGCGGAATATAACTGTAAGTCGTACTGTATCTCGGCGGGAATTATAGATCTAGATGTAAAACTGTTTTATGTCAGGTTTTAAGGTCATGGTACGGTAAATAGTATTAATCCTTCGGCTCAGACTAAAGTTTTAAAAAGTCCAAGGTCAAGGTAACTAGGTCAAAAGTCAAGGTACCAAACGCTTTGGCCTTAAAGAATCTATATGTGAAATATTAAAGTCCTATCCCTCATGTTTTAAATATATAGCCATGGATAGTTTTTGAAAAGTAGATCAAATTCCAAGGTCACTTGATCAAATTAGCTTTTTGAAAAGTAGGTCAAATTCCAAGGTCAAGATCACTTGGTCAAAAGCCAAGCACTGGAATCCCTATCCCTCATGGTTTAGTATATAAGGTAAATTTGTGAAATGCAGGTCAAATTCCTAGGTCATGGTCAAAAGTAAAGACGCCAAATGAAAGATCTCTGGTCATAATATATATATGAAATATCAAAGCCCTATTCCTCATGGTTTAAAAGATAAAGCCAAAGTAATGTTTTTAAAATGTAGGTCAAAGTCCAAGGTACAAAATGGAAGCTCTTGTCATAACAAATTTATATGTCACATATCAACGCCCTATCCCTCATGGTTTTAAAGATATAGCCAGTGTTAAAGTTTTTGAAAAGTAGGTCAAAGTCCAAAGTCAAGGTCTCTAAGGCAATAGTCATGGTACTAAATGAAAGCTCTGGTCATAAGAAACTTTATATGTGAAATATCAAACCCCTATCCTTCATGGTTTAAAAGATATAACCACGGTTATAGTTTTTGAAAAGTAGGTCAAAGTCACTAGGTCAATAGTCATGGTACCAAATGAAAGCTGTAGTCATAAGGAATCTATATGAGGAAGATCAAAATCATATCCCTTGTGGTTAAAAGATGTAGGCCAGATTAAAGTTTTGTCTACGACAACTTCGTGGGTATGGCATTAGGTCTCTGGACTTTTGTTCCGGCGAGCTAATACCCACGGACTGGCACAAGCATGTTTTTGATTGGTGTGTGACATAATTAGCAACTCGAAGGTAGATATATATATATGTATATATATGGAAAATGACATATTGTCCACCAGCGCGTCTAAACCCATTGTTTCATAATTACTGAACAGGACAAATAACCGTTTAATCAACTCAAAAGAAAGGAAACTTATAATTACAGAGAAGAATTTAATTTGAAGTGCAGAGTTTCCGGTATTTAGGCTTTGCATCGTATGTGGAGAGAGAGAGAGAGAGAGAGAGAGAGAGAGAGAGAGAGAGAGAGAGAGAGAGAGAGAGAGAGAGAGAGAGAGAGAGAGAGAGAGAGAGAGAGAGAGGAATCACACCCCTGTGCAGTATATAGTTGTGTTGATCTCATGAGGTATTTACCAAATCATAAAGTTACGGAAATATAAAATCTAGGCCCAGCACACTACAGTTGCACATAAATAGAACCTCTGATGCAATTTATGCTGTTTGGAAGGAAATATTGGTAACTGGCTGGGTATTTTTGACAAATAATCATCCAGTTCTCTTTAGATAGTTTCATGACATTTTAATAAAAATGAAACAAAAAAATTCTGTAAGAAATGTTTAATAATTCTCTGTTAGTGCAATGACCTGTTAAATGTAAGATATTGTAAAATGTATACAGATAATTATAAGCCTCATTTTCTATGTACATGTGTATTTCAGTTCTGTAACATAATAAAGGTAATGTAATATCTAAGATGTCTTTGTCCTTATTTGGTTTTCTGATAATGATGTCCGACTCAAACTGAAGACTGCGATTTCAAAAATAAAATCACCCTGGGGACTAATGCAGTAAGGCAAATGAGGACTTAAATAAAAAAATATTTGAGAAAAAAATATGAGAGACTTGAAAATCCATCAACATGGAACAACTTTTTCTGATGGCGATGACGAACTCAGGGCTGTTGAGCAGGCATGAATTGAAAGCCAAACGAATGAGCTGTTGGTCATAAAAATTGAGTGTCTGTGGCAATTTTTACAAATATCTTGATTCGGCTATATATGTGAAGACAATTTATGCTGAGACAGATGAGTCTAGATCTCGTATAGAACTATGGACTTCTCCCCATAGTCACATTTACATGCAACAATGACAAATTTGTTACACAGGCAACAGTGTTGGGGTCATGGGTGCGACCAGCTGCGACAGATGAGTGGTACATGGCGGATTCAATGCTGTTTGTCAATTGTTAAGATTACACATTACACAAATACTGGCGATAATGACCCTTTTAACCTTTGTTACAATATATCCGGGAGAAACTGACAGCTATCGATATGTAAACTGGCAAACTTATATATAAATAAGAAATATAAAGGAGAACTAAGAAATATTGCCATTGAAACCAGCCAGAAGATTCATACAAAGACATCCATTTTCTTTCATTAAATGTTAGTAAGTGTACATGTTATACATGCCAACATACATAAAGTGGACAAAAAATCAATACAAAAATAAAACTCTACATTTTAATATCTTGAATAAATTGAGATTACAGATTTCTTAGAAAAATAAATGAGATTTCACTTTATAATATATTTCTACAGTACATAACAATTTACTGTATAAAATAATACATTGCATATACAATAATCAATTATATATTAGATATACCTTATCACCAATACCATTGCATTCAAATGTAAAATAAACAAAATGTGTTTGTCAAATGCTATGCCCCCGAGAGCAGAGCCACAATTAAAGTCGCCAAAGCTCTCATTCGTATATGGTAAGTTAACATACAAAATTTACCAAAAATTGGAGAAAAGGATCGATGGAAAACATCATACAAACAAATGGTAAAACAGACAAAAACAATATGCCCCGATATTGTAACTATATCTGGGGCAAAAGCAAGGTCTAAAAGGCGATATGTAAAAACAAATATAGGACAAACACTGACTTCTGAAAATCAAGTCAGAGGGCCACCTGCAGTGGCAGAGTGATACCTAGTGGCTTAGTGTTGAATGTTAATAAGTAAATCTGAAACATTTCTCTTTATATAAAAATACTGACAATTGTGACTATCCAACAAGGGAAATAACTCTTTCCTTGACACCTGATGCCATATCCTGCAATTTTCCACAGGTTCGTGTTTGTCCAAAATTTACTTTTATTTGTAACTTGTTGTGTTGTCTTTCTAAAACTTAACACTTTGGCATTTTTACTTTTTAATATATATTTTTCCCTTTCAACATTTTGTTTATTTCACTGAATTTGTATTATTTCATAAAATATTACCAAGAAAGATATACAAACACGAAACGTTTGTATAAGAAATGTGTATGTATATATATTAATATAAAACAATGAAAACAATCATATACAAAGGAATGCTGAAAAAATTAGAGGAAAAACATGAAAGATTACCTGATAATTTAGATATTTTGATACAAAAACTAATCACTGTACTAGCAAAATATTTTATTAAAATTTCATCTGCATAGATAATGTTGAACTGCTGAAGACAAAATGTAAAGATACATACTGCAAAATATATAAGACAGTATTACGACCTGTTTATATCAATGAATTGTATAATACTTGACAACTCTTCTTTACAAATATGGTAAACGTACATGTATGACCAGCCGTGAGAGGAAAAGAGAGTAATCAAAGATTACAAAACTCACTTCACACAAACACGCATGTATTTTACATTCTTCAATTTACCTGAATTTAATCTTCAACCAAACAATTTTATTAACCATAGCAACAGAAATGTACAAAACGTTCATTTTTTTATAAAGTATAGGACTAATCTAGCATTTTAAAAATGAGAAATACGAAAGTTCACTAAATGAAATTACTGACCAACAAGAAAAATTATACAAAAACGATTGACCGTTCAAAATCTGGAAAATATTATGGCACATTCATTTTAGCACTAAAAACAGACTAGTTCTCATCGTTTCCAAAAATTCAAGAAGGAACCTGAGAATATCCCCAACTCCATCTGGTCAGTCAGTAAAATTACATTATTAGCAAAAGCTAAGAATATTCTCTGACTCAGGAAAAATAATTTCTTATGGCATTGGTGTCCAGTATAAAAGGGCAAGTGAATTTGACTAAAATAAACCTGCTTCATTTTATGATTAAAACAATATAGGCAGTCTGCCATGAATGATTTAACTCCATTTTTAAAAAGTATTTTGAAGTATTTTACGCAACACTCAACTAAATTCTCTATCAGTTATTTGGTGGAGGCCAGATTTTAATGGCAGAAGTGAGAACCTCATTACAATGTATCTGGAAGAAATGTCCAGCCTTCTGCAACTGGCATATTTTTTCACACAACTCAGTTTAGGTTCCAGTGAGAGACAGCATGGTTCAAAGTGGTAGGCTCTAACGACTCGCCCTTGGAAGTGCCAACTCAAAATAAAGGTGGCATTTAATGCAAGTTTGACTGCAGTGGCATTCCTGTTTATTTCTATTATTTTGTCCCACCAAAAATGTTCATACACATGTAAAGACATCACAAACTATAAAAATAACAAAACTTTTGACATGTGCTATGGACGTGTGCCAATATTGTGAGTGTTTTTAAACCCATAATACCTACTGTGATACAGGAACTAATATAAACAAGCATTCTGATAGCATTGATGAATTAATAATGTATAGCTGTTTAATTTCATGGGGAGAAACTTCATCGTTTTCCTGAAAGGAACTTATTCATGGGGAGAAAATTTCACAAATCATCTGTTTTCAAAACAAATAAAAATTGTGTTATGACTGTTTCATGGGTCTATCATGTCTGTTTATATAGATAAATTTTGATTCGTAAAAATTTTAATAATTTTGATTAGCTATCTAATGTCTTACAGGTACTTCATAAGTATAAGCTATTATATTCACAAGTATTTAATTTCACAGTATTTTTTATCGCTAATATAGCAAAATTAAATTCGGCATTAAAAAGAACAACAATACTGCAAATGTCACTGACTTGTGAAATCATTGTCAATTTTGAGGAATAACGAATAATTTTAACAAAAAACTTGACAGGACGAACTAATGGCAAAGATGGACTGATGCAGATAAAACTTATAGTTGCATTGGTTTCACTGTCAGGGGACTAACATGAAAATGTCCAAATCATTATTGTACGTACATTGGTCACTGGCAGGGGAATAAAGTAATGTCGAAAAATTTATCGTATGTACAAGGATCACTGGCTGGGGTCTAATATAAGAATCTCAAAATTTTTATTTTATAAATAAGGGTCACTGATAAGGTCCTAATATGATAATATCAACATCCTTATTGTATAAACAAGGGTCATTGTTTATAGTCCAGACCCGCAGACTTAGCAATAGCATCACAAGTTTCTTGTCGATGTGCTATTTCAACAAGTATTCCTATTCAAAGATCATAAAAGACAAAAAATTAAATCTCTTGTCTAGTAATATAAAACTTGTCACATCTCTTGTCCAGTAATATAAAAACTATCACAGCAAATCTCACAACCTACTGATATATATATATATATATATATATATATATCTATATATATATATATATATATATATATATATATATTATTAATCTACTACTATTGCAATATGTAACTCTGGATTATATATTATTATTATTATTATCATCTAAATATTGTTAATCTACTAGTATTGCAATATGTAACTCAGGATTATATATTATTATTATTATTATTATTATTATCATCTAAATATTGTTAATCTACTAGTATTGCAATATGTAACTCTGGGTTACAGGGATACAGGGTAGTTTGAACACTTTGATTATATATACATGTATATATATATTATTAATCTACTAGTATTGCAATATGTAACTCTGGGTTATATGGATACAGGGTAGTTTGAACACTTTGATTAATTGGTACATTCTACCAGCATAATATTGTTCATCTTAAATATCTCAATAAAATATTTTATGTACAAAAAGTACTACAATTCTCTGTTACTATGGTAACAAAATAATTTGTTTATGAAGACTATACTACACTCGTCTACTTTGCTGATGTATCACTGAGGGTCCTAAATTCGTTGGGGTCATAATTTTGATGTCACTCTTCTTTTGTTTATATTTCATTTAATCCTGCAATGTCATGTATGTAAACACATACAAGTGTAAAATGAAACATTTGCTTCCTTGTGACCTAATGTCTTTGAGAATGCACTGGAAGCAAGTGAGTAATTATATTTTTTCTACCAGCATGCCCCGAAAAAATATATTCAGTTATTCCTCATTCGGTCAGTAAAAATCCATTAACACAATAACTGGATCAAATCACTCACTGCGAACTTGCATGGACAGTAAGCAATGGAAATCACATGTTTAGTGTGCACAACATTAAATGACGAAATCGTTGAAATTAAGGTCCAGTAATGGAGGTGCCCAACTATTGTTGAGTGGAACTTGTTTCATAAATAGAAAAAATAAGAATGTCTTTCAAAATAAATCGATAATACAGATAGATACTGCAACAAATGAGGTTTTTACTAAACTGATAAATTTTGACAGAAATTGCTTTATGAGCATTTTGAAGCAATGGGACAGTTTTGCTGTCGAAATATAGACTCTCATGGATACATTGTATACAGTTGGGGTTACCACGGTAATCGTTTTCTGTAGTTCTGTAGTTCTGTGATTGTGAATTAATTCTCATATCTATTACTGTATTCCTAGAAAGTTTTGCCCCTGGATATTTTCTCCCTTTCACAACAGAAAGCATATTCACTCCGTCTTAAAGTCTCCCTTAATCACACAATCCATGGGATGGCATGTTTGACTGTGCTTCATTTCTTTAACTTAAAATATTCACTTCCATTTTAAATCAGCCCTCTCATTTAAGGGCAAAATTAGCGAAAATTAAATGGGAGCGAAAATTTCCAAGTACACAGTATTCATAAAATATATACCTAAATATTTTTAAAAATCCTTAACTTATCAACCCTTGTGATTACTTTTAGATTTGTCCAAATCAATTAAATATATAGCCTAGTCTGTCATACTTCAGGAGTGAACAATTTTGCATATATTAATATATGTAAAATTAAGATTGTGAATCGTACGCTCATGCACTCTGGTTGTGGACTTGACCATCCTTTGAAATGGGTGAGTCCAAATTTGGCTACAGGGGCTGATGAGTTAATATAGTGTCATTCTGGTGGTTTTCAAAAATGTCATTTGACTCCATGCACTGGCAAAAATCTTACTTCTCGGCCCCAAAATTGTGTAACTTACATATACCAAAGATAACAGGGTTAAACAGAACTTGATTGATTTATGAACTCACACTTGGTGCTCTAATTAATAGTGACACACAAAATGTAAAAAACTGAGGAAATCCCTTAGCAGGAAATGTTTACATTGTACATCCTATTCAAGAAATGAGGACAGAAGGCCTCAGACTCCAGGAAAACTTCACAACTTTAAACATTGTAAACTATACATATTTTATAAATCATATTAGTTAAAGACATACATAATCAACAAACACTTGGAATGACAAAATAAATTATTTCGGGAACAGGACAGACAATAAAGTTAAGGAAGATGTCATCATTTTTCAATACTGAGCTTATCTTCTGTTATGACGTGAAGCTCAAGAGTCATGATTAATACTACACACACAAAAAATTATACACATTTATCCACTGTGGATATAAATAGTTACTTTCAATATTCTATTCACAGAGATTAACAAAACTTAATAAATCACTGCTATACTTGAATGTTCCTCATCTTTAACTTTACTTACCAGAAGAAGGAATAGGGTGCAATTTTTTACATTTTTTTTAAGTGTGTAGAATTTGGTTATTGTGTGGTATTGATATTTCCAGAGACACTCGTCAAAATGTTTTTCAATAATCCTAATCAGATTTTGATAATAAAATTGTAAAATTGGAGTAAATATAAACCCATGTCATGTGTTTTCGACAGCATGAGGATATAAATACTGTGAGCAGAAGATAGCCAGTTATTGTCTGAACAATATTCAACATATAATATAGGCATTTCAATTGCATTTTTTTCCATGCAAACAAAAAACACACAACAATGACACATTGTCCTAGTGATCTGGAATTAGAATGACTGTCAAAAACTGACCCTTGAATACTCATATTGCCTGGATATAAACTCAATCTGACTTACAAGAGGTAAATAACTTCAGTTACAGTTCCGTATGTCTCCCTCTATCTTTTTGTCTTAAATGATCAGTTGCATCTTTCGACTTCAGTCCACCCATTCCTCCTACATGTTCATGTGGATGTCTTCTTACCTTTTGGAATCTTTCTCTTTTGTCTTCGTACACACCTTGTTTTACATTTTTACCAGAATTTCTTTTTCCTTTCTTCTCGTTTTTAAGTTCTTCCGCCTCTTTCTCACAGTACTCGCCAATTATTTGATCAGCAGCCCTCAGTCCAGACAAATATGCCCCTAGTGCGGAGTTCATGTGTTCAGTGTGTGTATATTCTCCGGCTACATATAAATGTGGACAAAAAGGTATGGATATTTGATCTATCAGTTCGTTGGAGGAATCTGAAGAGAGAAAGTAATGAGAAAGATCCTTAATCAACTTATTCACCCCTTAAGACAAATTTGGACTGGCCTAAGTCAATGACTTACAGAAGAGTCTATTGTTTTTCAGGGGTTGATGAGTTAACATGATTTATGTACTGATAATTGTTTTAATACCATTTTACATCTTGAAATGAAATTTTTTTATTGTTCTGTGGAGTGTTCAGCCTTCATAATATACGGCAATGTAGTTGTACGAAACTTTTCCTTTCCGTTCAGTAAACGGTATAGTTACTCCAAAAAATATGGGGTGGCTATTTCCTTTAAAACTGGGTAGAACATGTTGACAACATGTCAGCACTAATATTTATCTGTAAGTGTGCTTCTGATTGGTCAAACAGTTTTTATACATGTAACTGCTAGCATATTAAATTAAACCCGTGTTGTGATGAATATATTAACATGGCTTCAGAGGAGTCTATATTATGGGATGCCACAACATCTAACTAAAATGTATTACCCCCTCCACCAACCCCACCCCCAAATCATTGTTCCATAATGTATACCGAATTGTAATAAAGATTTACCATTTAACCCTACCAGTGAGAAATAACATAAGAATAACAATAATAAGATAATTGCAAATCTATAAATGGTGCACTGCAATCACTTGATTGGTTGATCATAACAACAACTTAAATTATAACAATATGACCAGAACTTATTCCTATTGTGTCTCTGAGCAACTCAGAATTATATTTTTCAAAGCATATGTCAAAGAAACCATCAATTTTTTAATAGAATTGCTATTTAACTAAAAGAAGATCCAACTTAAATATTTATGATTTTTTGAGCTGTTATAGCTATAATGGTAGATGCCATTGTTGTTGATTTGCATAGCAATAATTCATCATTACAGTAGAACTTCGATGAGTTGAACTTCAATGAGTCAAATTTCTCGATGTTTCGAACTGTTAACAAAGTCCCGAATAATATTGTTATTTAATGCTATTTATAAACATTTTATAATTCGAATTTTTTATGAGTCAAATTTCTCGATGTTTTGAATAAATTTTTGGGCCCATTTCTATAAAAACAATGAAAATTTCTACATATAATTCTGAGTCAAAATACACTCAATGTTTAAATTTCACAAAAAGTTAGTTCAATTTAGCACTACTTATTAATCATAATGACCATACATGTCTTAATGGTTTTGAAGCAGTCATATACATTTTATAGAACCCGTTAAACTAAGAACGTATGGTTCTCAGTTACCATCCATGAGTCGAAGTCCCGATGTATCGAACTTTTCCAGGTGGTCCCTTGAATTTTGACTCATCGACATTCTACTGTATTACGAAGTTCTATGATTAAGCACTTTTGATTGTTGATATTGTCATATTCGCATAACTTATACTTCCTCACCTAAAATTTAAACTTGTCCTAGAAAAGGTTCGGGTGTTCCATCCGGCCAGGTGATATGAACTAGACTTTAGAAAACGTGGTATTGTCCTATTCACATAAGATGGCGGGTCAGAGTAACCTTTTGATTATCATATGGATGATTCTAATCATATTTTTCAGTTATGACAAGCCGCACAGGAAAAAAACGTTTTATTCCTCACTGGGTATTCTCTTATGTATGTTGAAATGGTTACTCTAGTCAGTGTAATTTTAATGTCATGTTTTATTACCTAATGTAACTCTTCCAGGTCAGGAAAGGGTTCACGAGACTCCGCCCCGCCAGATTATATGGATTTTAATATATACTACAACAGAATATGTTTGTCCAGAGAGATTCAACTGATATATTATCCCATGGTTTGTATGGGCACCTTTTATTCAAATTCTTAAACATTTCGGAGACTTTCAAATGACTCATAACATTTTTTAGGATAATGATTTTGCAACTAAACAAGAACACTTGCATACTCCAAGTCTAAAAAATCAACATTTCAAAGAAAAGAGAACAAAAACCTTTTTACTTTAAGATTGTTTAAAATATTTTCTTTCACTATTACAGTTTATAGTGTAACCAATGTTTTGACAATACTACAAAAACTGTTCTTCACGGACTTTCTGGTATAATTCTAGGACATTTACTAATCGAAGTTTTCAATGTATCTATGTGATATTACAGTGGAACCTATCTTGAGAGACCATCCCAACTGCCACTACAATGTGGTCTCTCAAAACAGGTGGTCTCTCAAAGGTTCAGAACGTGATCTTGGAAGACAGGTGTTCTTTTATGACGGTGGTCTCTCAAGACAGGTTCCACTTTATCTATATTGACACATACCAGTTTTTGGATAACTCGAAGCTCCCATCGTGAATACATCTGACTGCCATGATGACCTCATTATTTTTGTTATTTTCTGTGATTTAACACTTTCCCCAAATAATTTGGATAAAACCTGAAAAGCTGAAATATCAAGTGACAATTTTTATTAAACAAGAAGCATGAGGTCAGAGACAAATTAAATACCCAAACATTTGATTGTTTGAAACTCTGTCGGAAAAGCTGAGTTCTATTTGAATGCAACTTGGTATATGATTGGTATCCATGTGTACTGCATCAATGAACATATCTTTATATTTTTACAATAAAATAATGTTTCAAGAATTGTAAAACCTGAATCAGCATCATTTTTACTGGTACTTTAATATAATTAGAGCCAATTTCCTGAAAAGTTTCTAAATTCAGATTTCACTGTACATTCACCGTGAAACTGTTGGGGTGTTGAAATATGCAATATATGACAGAAAAACCAGATGCTCAAGCCTATGGTTTCTGTTTATTGTGTTTAGTATGCTGGGCCCGAAGTCACCAAATTTACTCAGTACTCAAGCTCAACTAATTTTTAGTGATTTTAAGGTAAAAACATGCAAACTTTATTCTGTAATTGGACATGTTTGTATATTGATGGCATACAATAGACCGTTTTCGAGTTCTTACGTAATCTGTTTTTGGATCCAGAATTTTCATGCACTGATTCAACTTTGTTATGCTTAGCTATTTCCGGTATTTGTCTTTCCGTTGATCAAGAAATAAAATACAGTTGTATCTGAAGGCCAGATTATTGTCACTAGTCCATTTTGGTCACAAACAAACTGACATTAAAGTCTGAACACTATACAAGAAATGGAATATTGTAACATTTTGAATCATTGTATGACATCGAGCATTTCATTTCTTGATCGACGAAAAGACAAATACCGGAAATAGCTAAGCATAACAATGTTGAATCGGCGCATGAAAATTCCGGATCCAAAAACAGATTACGTAAGAACTCGAAAATGGTTAATTGTAAGTAATGATAAAAATTATCGTTTGAGTAAACTGATAAAAAAAATTTGAGTACGTACCAAATCTTGAGTACTTACTCAACGTAAGAAAAGGAAAATCATAAGTGTGAGAAATTTATATTAAAATTAAAAATGTAATATGAGTACTAAAATCCAAAAGTTTACTTATAGTCAAAATCTTGAAATAAAAGTTGACTGTACTTCCGGCCCTCAGACCTATGTTTATCTACATTTTATTCGTTTTTAAAAGGAAAATCCTGCATAAGGTGTTACGTGTACTTTGTGATTAAAGCAACTTGGTTTAGTAAGACAACAATTGGATTTAATAATAATAATATTTTTTTGTTTTACCTAATCAACAATCTTTCAAATATCAGTTGTATCTGAAAAGTTTTGTCACTAGTAAAACAAACTGACATTATAGTCAAAACTATATTGAAAATAAAACATTTTGAATCATTGTATGACATCGAGCATTTCATTTCTTGATCGACGAAAAGACAAATACCGGTGCACAATGTTGAATCGGCCCTGAAAATCAGGACCAAAAACAGATTACGTAAGAACTTAAAATGGTTATGTAAGTAATGATGAAATTATTTTGAAGAAAACTTCAAAATGAACATGTTTGAAACTCAAATCTGCTGTACTCAACGTATTTATTCCTGGAAAGGTAAATCATAAGTGTGTTTATATGTAAATGTTAAAAATTAAAGTTTCATCACTAAAATTTTTATAAACAATTTATAGTAAGAAATAAAAGTTGAGCTTGAGTATTTAATTTGGTGACTTTTTGATCAGATTTTTATCTATTTAATTTTTAAGTTCAAGTGAACATGCTGAAGCCTGCAGCGATTGCCATAAGATACTCATTACAATCTTTCAAGACAACAATTGGATTTAATTTGCGTCCAGTTTTTATTTTGTTTTAAGATACTCACCCCGGTTATGGCATCCGGGTTTATTGGTGGAAGAGAAACCACCGAGCCGGGTTCCCGACCTTCCGCAAGAAAACTGGCAAACTTTCTCACTTAATTCGAAATTACCCTAGCGGGATTTGAACCAGAGGTGAGAGGCCTTGTGATTTAAAGCGCAATGCTCTAACCACTCGGCCACGAAGGCCCCTATGACAACAATTGGAACATCATAAAATTATACAGCATACCAAGAAATTTTCACCCCTGGTGTTTTCTTCATTTTACAAAATAAAATATATTCACCCCATCTTAAATACCATGAATCACCATAGTCTTACCGATGGCACGAATGTCAGTGATTAAATTGTTTAGCTTAAAAATTTCGCTATCATAGTAAATTCCACCTATCCTTGAAGGGCGAAAATGGTGAGAATTTAAGGGGAGCGAAAATTTCAAGGTATATAGTATGTACAACTAAATTAATCTTCTTATAAAGAAATATCTTTCTTGAAGAAAAAACATTTTTAATGGAACATCTCTGGAGAATAAATACCCTTTTCCTTGACAACTGTATCATTCATGGACTCAAATTCTTCCGCTGCTTTGCCTCTAATTGTTCCCATCAACCAGGGTTTTCCAACCAATTTTTCTAAATTCAACCATGTCTGGAAAAATCCAACATCCTCCTCGTTTTCAGTTTCCAGGTTGAAGATTCCGATATCCGATGGCCAAAATGAAGTTTCAAACCCAAGAACAATTTTATTGCTGAAGAGTGTTCCTGTAACATATGTATCAACATAATCAATTTCAAATCACTTCATGTAGGTGCTGTAACCATGGATATTTCTGTGTTGTTAATTAACACAATTTACTTATGCACATATATTTTATATATGTGATGCCACGTTTAACTGTGAGCAGACCTATACTAAATGATAATTCTTAAATCTGATACTAGGGGATACAGTAAAACCTGCTTTAGCAACCACCTGTGTATAAAGACCACACAATCACAAAGATCTTTTTTGTTGTTGTCCCCAATGGTACCATTTGTGTACAAATCAACCTCTATATAAAGACCACCTCGCTATAAAGACCAGGTTTTCTTGTTTTTCTAAGGAGGTCATTATATACAAGTTTCACTGTAATTTACATGGAAAACTCTTCATAGTGTAAATTATCCTATCCCCTGCATTAATTTTCATGTTAACAGTAATCAACATGATAAATTTCCATTTAGAAAATGTCTCCGATATAGTAAAATTTAAAAATCTTTATACATGCTAGAATTTTTTTTATTATTCATACCACATGTACCATGTACCATGTACCATGTACCATATTCCATGCATTTGAAGGGACATAAGCTGTGTTTTGAAAAAAAAAATCCACAAAAAAAAAAATTTCATTTTTTTACCACTTAGACTGATGTAAAATAACAAATAAAAGACAAACGTAGGCATAAAAATGTCTATATTCCTATATAATTTGTGAAAAAATGGTCAGGTCTAGTGTCGTATATACAAATAGAGAGGTTGAATTAATCATTTGCAAATGAATAATTGATAAACTGGGTTTCCCAAGCAATTTAGCTTTCAATTTAGATACTGTCTGATCTCCTGCCAGAACTTAAATGGCACAATAAATTGGTAGAAGTCCTTAGAACAGGTCAACATTTGTAGCACTTCCCTATGTGCTGGTAATGACACCATATAAGTGAATAGTTCTTAGTAGGGTGTGAAAAAACAATAAAAGAAACAAAATGATACACTTACCAACGCTACTTGAAGCATATCTGATATATCTGGGAAGATACGGCTCAAAATCTATCTGTCGTGCTTGTATAACACCAAGAGGTACTGCCAGAACAACCTTGTCAACTGCATATTGTTTTCTAGCTGCTGTACGCACCAGAACTTTTTTTTTCTTTTCATCAAATTTTATTTGTTTGACTACAGTTTGGAGCTCAATTTCAATTGGAGCCTCGCTGCCAGTCCCACTGACAATTCTGAAAATCAAAATTTAAAATCTAAACGGTCATCATTGAAACGAGTAAAAATCTTCATACCCTTCTTATCTCTCATTAAATGATTCGTTATTCTCTCATACCTGTGCATAAAAGAAAGGTTTTTCCTACATGTACAAATGTATTAAAGAAACTCCATTATTGCAAAACCACAGTCCGGAATCGCTATGCTCTTTCCTACATGTACCTGTAGTCTCATGCGGTCCAAATTTCTCGTACCTAATGAATATTTATGAGGAGTAGGTGTTGTCCAATTTATGCAATCACAGTAGTTGTGATTAGCAATGGAAGTTATTGCATAGTCTGTAGACCCAATAAAATTCTAAAATTATCTAAAAGCATTGATCTGATTGGTTGATGAATGTGTGCACCGTTTACTCACATTGGCAGAGGCTTCATGAATAATAATTTACGTACGTGAGATTTCGGTCATATAAGACCACAGGTAGGAAAGAGCATAGTGATTTCAGACCATGGATATATCTCGCTTATTGTTGACATTTTTTCTTATGTTTTTTATTTTCAAGTTTTTAACCGTACTTAAGCATCAAATCAAATACAGGGAAATCAAATCTAACAGAATTAATCATCTAAAACCAAGACATGTAATATGAAAAATTCTTGGCATATTCAATATGGCGACAGTGTATGTGTATTTTCATTTTTACATATTTTTTATCAAAAAAAGGCATTAGAGAAAAATGCTTATTCATATGTTTCCATGAAATATAATGTAACTCTACCCTCAGGTTTTGTAAAACCTTTGGCAAAGCCTTGGTCTTGCAATTCTTCATCTGTTATAATTCAGTGTTTTTTTTTAAATCATTATTGAGTGCAAAAAATGAATACACAGCGTTTTCTATTTATTCATCAATTATTAATGAGAGTGTGCACTTAGCATGCATTGACTGATCAATCGGTGAGCTTTCATGTTTCAACAAGGTACTGTTACTGCAACGTGGCAACTGCATGGTTACCAGTTAAACTTGCTAGGACATGAAACAACAAGAAACCAAACATTAACTTAACACACATGGATTGGCCTATTATGATATTAATTTCACGTAGAGTCAAATGTTTTCAAAGGTAGAGGCCTTAACTCTCACAAATTCCCAAGTTTTTTAGCATTTGTGAGCATATTAGCTAATCATGGCAGTGCACGTCTAAAGACACTTATATTTCTTTGAATGAAAATCAGCTAAATCAAATGGAGGCTAAAACATCTTAATTTACAGTTTGATGATTATAATTACCCATCCACGAGCTGATCGAATCCGTCTAGAATAACAGTATCGTAGCCTAAATCTTTTTCAGGTTTAAACATCAATATTGAGTGATCGATCTTTGAATTTGCGTAATGCGACTTCATCATAGCTTCTAATATTCTCTTGTTTGGACTGTCTGACACAATTCCAGAAAATGCTTTGAAAAAATGCTTAGACAAAAAAGTGTCTTTGGAAAACTTTTTCACTGCTTTCTTTGATACCTGGAAGAAATAGGCTTGTTTTAGTTTTTTTTTACCGTATATATTTCTTAGATCATTTTAATAATCAACAAATAACAGCATGATGCAAGCACCAAGATCAAATCATTCGGGCTAATCTGTTTCAACACTGCAAACCATAATAGACTGGTCTAAGACAATGGAAAGGAGCGTACCATTTAGATACTTAGGGAAGTATTGTATAGTGAAGTTCATATAACCTGGCGAGTTTGAGTTTCCTGAACACTAACCTGACAATGATGAGTTTAAATTTTTTCAGGTAAGTATAATTCAGTATAATGCCATTAAAATAACACTGGCAAGAGTTATCATTCCTACATTTGTACTTGTCAACATACTGTTCCTACAAGAATCCAGTGAGGAATAAAACGCATTTCCTGTGAAAATTGTCTTAATGGAAAAACAGATGTTAACGAGTACATGTAGTAGCTCCCACTGATAATCAAAAGGTTACTCTGCCATGCTAAGCTATGTGAATTGGACAATAGCCTCTGTACAGTAGCTGAAGGAATTTAATTCTTGGGTCAAAGAGGTCATCATGAACTACAGATTGGGTAAAGAAACTGAGGTGAAATCCCATTGGTTTTTGTTGTTGATTAATGCTGGGCCTAAGTTGTTCAGGTGTACAGAGATAAAAATGCCACAGACATAAAGACATGAATTGTTTCAATGATGACTTGAATTTATACTATGTTATTACTGAACATGTAACAAGATGTCATTTGGAACCACTGTGACACGGAGATCCAAATCAACCATGAAGATTTTAAAGTTCCAAAACTCTGACAAATATCCTTGAATGGTAAATATAATTAACCTTGTCATACAGGTATCAGGTAATGTTGGCGCCAAGTAATTTCGGCATTTGTAAGCAAAAACACATATTTAAACTTATCTTTATAAATTAAAATTCATCATGAGATATTCATTGAGTTTTCTTAATCAATATTAGCTACTAATATTACCTGTTCATATGCCTTAAAAAATGGATGCCTTAAAAGTTATGTGCGGAAGTTACTTATACAAGTGCATAAATTACTTGATGCCGAAGTTACTAGAATTTGTCATAAATCTATATTAATATAAAGAAATATACCAAATGGAGTTTATATTTGAGAAAAGAAACTCCAGTTATTTGAAGAAATTCAAGATGATGAAAACCGACAAATTAACAAGCAGATGGGTGACCAGCTCCGAGTGGTGGAGGAGAGAACCTTGTTACAACGCACCTGGGACGAGACCACCAACCTTCTGTAAGTAAACTGACAAACTTTCTCACAAAATCAGCTTAGGTTACAGCCGGACTCAAACCAAACTGACTACAGGTGAGTGACTTCTTGGTTTAAAGCATGATGCTCTAACCACTCGGCCATGGAGGCCCTAAATGCAGTTTTTAAAAATTAATGCAATGAGTGAAATTCTGTGAAAAGGCATCTTTTATATACCAAATAATCATAAATAAAATAATTTTAAAACAGGAATATTCAGCCCTTTGGAAACAAAATTTACACCAACTGACCGCTAAAAATTCTCTGTAAATATCTTTCGCCTCTTCTCCCGTGAAAACTTTGTCCTCTTCAGGAAAATGTAATTGTAAACCATCAAATTTTTTCATCTCCAACTCCAGGTGTTCTGCAAGTTTTATCAATGGATTATCTTGTATGCTTGATTTAAGAAACATTGCCCCCATACTGGCCTCTGCACCTGAAATATAGATTCAAAATTGTTAAATGACTATTGTCATGACTGTATACCTGGAATTTTTCGCTCCCCTTTAATTTTCACCATTAGATGAGAGGGTAAATTTAAAATGAAAGTGAAATTTTCAAGCAAAAAAATGAAGCAAGGAAATACAAAAAAATGGCATGTCATCCATGAAACTATGGTGATATACATGAAATCGAGTGAATTTAAGAAGAGGTGAATACTTTTCCTGTCTTAAAAGAGTGAAAATAACTATGGGGGGAAAATCCAAGTATATGCAGTATTTATAAACTTAGAAATTAATTTACAGAGGATGGTTACATATAAGTCATACAATAAAGTTTATTCACTGAAACCAGAAAAAATATTTCCTGTGGAACACCTTAATCATATAGGCAGTAAAATTTTAATGAATTAAAGTTCAAGGGACCACATAGACAAGCTGAAAACAATGGGATTTCGACTCAAGAATGGTAATTGAAAATCATACGATTTTTATGTTTCAGAGATTTTATAAGGTGTATGACCGCTTTGAAACTATATAAGATATATACGGTCATGATGAATTTAAATGAACAGAATTTTTTGTGAAAATTAAAAAATTTAGTGTTTTAATGAGAAGGAGATGAATTAAAATGGGACAATTCAGAGTAGATATGCAAATTTTGACTTCAAAATTTTTGTAGGAGTTTTCAATGTTTTTATATGAAAAACTCACTCATAAAAGTTGGAATTATAAATTGAATTAAAAAACAAAATTATTCAGGACTTTGCAAATAGATTGAAACATTGAAAAATTTGACTCACTGAAGTTCAACTCACCAATGCTTTATTATAACAATGTAACTCACCTCTACCGGACCCCAAAGATTTTCTGTCAACCCAAGTCCTTCCTCCATACCTGTCTTTACGCGCCTCAAGTACTCGCACTGAATAACCATGATTGACCAGTTTTCTGGCAGCAGCCATACCAGCTAACCCTCCCCCAACAACGATCACTTCATGTTGTACAAGATCATGTTTAGGGATGTCATCATTGCCACATACAGACACATATAGGATAGTAAGAACCACAAACCAACAGTTTATGATACTCATGGCTGATCTAGAAAAAAAACAAAAAAACAGATTGACATCAAAATTATAATAAATCATTTGTTCTATGTCTGTTGTTCTTTGCTTAACAAAGATATTATTCTGAGTCTTAAACCTATGTTATGGCCGAAGGACAGGACCTACATGTATAACCTTAATAATGCACTGCAGGTTTTTTTTAGTGTGCTAGGCCAGCCATGACACAAAACTTCAATTTCAAATCTCATCAAAATGCTGGTGACTATACATGTTGAAATCTCAATTTTAGGTTTAATTATTTTTACTTCCTGTACATAACTAAGATAAATACAGAAACCATCCATTATCTGAAGAAGAGCATGTACCGGTACTTATATCATAAAACGGATGATGTATGAGCAGCACAAGTCAGGTAACCAGTTGATGTATGTGCAGCACAAGTCAGGTAAACAGTTGATGTAAGAACATGACAAGTCAGGTAAACAGTTGATGTATGTGCAGCACAAGTCAGGTAAACAGTTGATGTAAGAACATGACAAGTCAGGTAAACAGTTGATGTATGTGCAGCACAAGTCAGGTAAACAGTTGATGTATGTGCAGCACAAGTCAGGTAAACAGTTGATGTAAGAACATGACAAGTCAGGTAAACAGTTGATGTAAGAACATGACAAGTCAGGTAAACAGTTGATGTATGTGCAGCACAAGTCAGGTAACCAGTTGATGTATGTGCAGCACAAGTCAGGTAACCAGTTGATGTATGTGCAGCACAAGTCAGGTAAACAGTTGATGTAAGAACATGACAAGTCAGGTAAACAGTTGATGTAAGAACATGACAAGTCAGGTAAACAGTTGATGTAAGAACATGACAAGTCAGGTAAACAGTTGATGTAAGAACATGACAAGTCAGGTAAACAGTTGATGTAAGTGCAGCACAAGTCAGGTAAACAGTTGATGTAAGAACATGACAAGTCATGTAAACAGTTGAACATGACAAGTCAGGTAAACAGTTGATGTATGTGCAGCACAAGTCAGGTAAACAGTTGATGTAAGAACATGACAAGTCAGGTAAACAGTTGATGTATGTGCAGCACAAGTCAGGTAAACAGTTGATGTAAGAACATGACAAGTCAGGTAAACAGTTGATGTATGTGCAGCATAAGTCAGGTAAACAGTTGATGTAAGAACATGACAAGTCAGGTAAACAGTTGATGTATGTGCAGCACAAGTCAGGTATCAGCTGGTGTATGAGCAGCAAAGTCACAACCAAAATGACACTGGGATGATATCATAGGCCCATGTCTACTTTGTACAGCTGAGCTAAAATTACCAAAAATGATATTTTTGAGTAAAGTCGATTTTGTAACAATATCATTAGCATCTTATTACTAATTGTAGAATGCATTTTGAATGCTATAACTGTGTCCTCAGCAGATATGACAAAGGACCTGGTATCAAACCAAGGACCTTCTGCTTGTGAGTCAAATGGTCCACCACTGGACCCCTGCAATTGGTAAATTTCTGTTCAAAGTGTTGAGGATTGAACTTGATATCAGCAGTTGAACATGTCTTGAAAGACCACTTCCATGAAAGACCAACTGTCTTCTGTCATTGCACATGCTGATAACCATTTGGTGAAATCATCCTTTTAATGAAAACTTTTCTGAGAGAGCACCTGTCTTGAGAAACTATGGATCAGTAGCATATGGAGTATATGGTCTCTCAAGAAACTGGTAGCACTGCATCATTAAATCTAAACCAGTATTTCATTTGCTACGTAAAATGCTTTATACATTATATCTACCCTAAAAAACTCATTTGTAACTAGGCTAGACTAGATATTTAGCAGAAATAAATTAAACACAAAATTCTATTCATTATTATTTTATCATGAAATATTTCTCAACTTGTTTTTTTTACCAGAAAAAAATCGCTTAAAATGGGGGCAGAAATTCCCCCCCCCCCCCCCCCCCCCCCCCCATTCGTTCAAATGAATGCAAGTCGTTTCGGCCCCCCCCCTACGCCCCGGCCCTAAATCGGGGACAAATTCGCCCCCCCCCCCCCCCCCCCCCCCATTCGTTCAAATGCTGCCTTGCTGGTGCGTTATAAACGGGATCGCGTAAGCCCGCCGTGCTGTATATCCAGGGATATATTTGTTATTGCATATAATAGAAATATAAACCTTTGTGAAGTTGGTTGATATTTTGTTGGACTAGGCCTACTATACTTCACAAGGCGACACTTACATATCGGGTGGGAGTATCTCCGGAAGTGTAACATTGTGCCCGGGTACGGGTCACTGGGTTTGACTATTCTGGTAAGCATCGTTTTAATTTACCTTTTACTGTGGTTTTATAAGGACTTTTCCTTATGTAAATTCTTGTAGTATGATGGCAAAGGTGTAGGAATACATTTTTACACGTTTTATCAATTTAACTGATGGTAAATTCAAATACGGGCACGGAATACACTTTAACTTTTAAACTCCAAAGCGAAACCGGATGTTTGCAAATCATGTGATTTGTCAATATGGCGGACACAGGTCCTCCCCCACCTCCAGATTCTAATACTGTACAAAGTTCTGCTGCCACGGTAAGATTAAATCTGTCGATGCGATATTGTATTGTTTTCCGTATCTTCCTTGTAACTTTGTTTAAATCATATATTTGGAGTACACGAATGTTGCAGTCATGAACAAGTCACATAAGAATTACCTGCTTCAGTGTTTGGTTTGGTTTTGAATCCTTCCTGTCCCTGAATTTGATTAATGAACTTATATTTTATTCTGTAAAATGACAAAAGAGCAACCAGTTATTTTAAGCATTTGGTAAATTTTGTTTGATTGTTCAGAATAAGATACATCTGTATGCGGTATGTTGTATTTTAGCTTTTTGACCATGAGTAGTTTTTGTAACATTTTATTTACATGTACACTTGAAAGTTGATCTGTTGAATTAGCAAATGTAAAACAAATGCTATAGTGTGAGTCACATTAGGTCATGAATTTCAAAATGAATTTGTAAAGCAACCAATCGTCAAAATTAAAATATTTTTACTGATATAAGTAAAAAAACAATAAAGTATATCCTATATCTTTTCTGCATACTTTTTTCTTTGTTTGGTCGCTTCAGTTTTTGAAAATACTCTTCAAAAACCTTGGGTAGGTATCAATCATTTTAATTTAATCAGTCAAAACCAGTGGACACAGCTAATGTGACTCATATTGTACCTGGTATATGAGCAAACAATATTTTCTACCATTTCTCCAGCAAATTAATGAATTTGACCAAAAGGTCTAGCACTGGGAGGGGAGTACACTTACTTCCACACACAGCACTGATGTTCGGTTAACTTTACAATATTAATGAAGACATTGCCTTAAAAAGTGAGCACTGCTCTGTCATTGCTCATGTGTTGCATCATAATGAAGCATTAAATAAATCTGGTTAGGAAAACAACATGCAATCTTAATATGTTCACGTGATTATCATGGGAATTATGGGAAGAAAACTGGTGTCAGCTCCAAATTGTGGGAAAGACTGTTTTGAGGAATCTAACTTTTAATGAATTTGATATATATTTTCCCTTCAACCTTGTTTTATGTTTTATACATCTTTTCATGGGAGAAGTAACTGATATTAGTTTTAAATTGCACAACAAGATCGCTTTGCTCACATCTAATAATCTATCCTCATAACTCTGGCATGAGGGGAATCCCCTCAGTTTACTTTAATAAATAGAGTATAGACAGGTTCCTTGAGGACAGTAAAGAATACGGGAAAACAGATTAATTATAATAATGCACTTTGTTTTAAAGAAGGTTTTTGGATTGTATTTACATGTGTGTACAACTCATTTTCTACCTCTTTACTATAAAGCGCTTGCTTATAAATACTTGTAGCAAGTAACATACTGCAAGTGAAGTTTTTTTTCAAACTTGTTGTTTATGCAAAAATGTTGATCATACATGCATAAAATGGCTCATTTTTCTGTTGGTCCATCATAAATTGAAAATTCTGGTCCCTTGTCACAACAGGCATAACACATGAAAGAACCTTGAAGCATGAGAGAGAGAAGAATGTATATTTTATGAATTCTAATAAAATTATGTGCAAGTAAATGACTCAATGACAGGGCTCGCATTAGAGGGCAACGTGGGTGACAAAGTCGCCCTGCATCACTCAAAGTTGCTCTCTGTTTGCCACAAAGCAAAGTTCATGTCGCCTTGCATTTCGCTGATGTCGCTGTCCCACTGTCTTGACTTTTATTTATGACTGTAGTAGCAAGTGATCAACATGTGATCGAATGCAAGTGAAGTTTACCTGTGGATTCAAACTTGTTGTATACTATGCATAACCCTGACCTGGGTTATTATCATTTGGCGGTAATTATAAATAGGGCTTTAATTCAACCCTCATCTCGAATGACGAGTGCAACAGGATGTATAGCCTTTCACACCTGTGTGTTGTTTTTACAGTACCGAGGCCTCCGGGGATACAATCAGTATAATGCTATAGAGAAGTGTCACACCTAATTAAGCATACCTGCATTTCAGACTGCCTTTAAAGATGTCCAATCAACATCAGAGGGATGTAATTAATTCTTGATAATCCTTTAATTTGGTTTGAAACTCGGAAATTTTCACCACATGTTGATGATACACAAGATGAAGAAATGCTGACATTGGGCCGCTTATGTCATTGCATTTTACATTGCATGTTTTCAAATTTCGTCAGTGCTTATAAAATAAGAAAATAAAATGCCAATATTTGTAAAATGAGTAAAAAAGATAGATATTGTGATTTTCAATCGTTTGACATGTAGACATGTTTTACGCTTATGCAACTCACGGCGATCACTTGGTGCTTATATCATCGATGATAAGGCCTAAACAACAAATTAATCTTGATGATATTTAGTGCTGTAAATAAAATTAACTACGTAATTTAATGCAAGTGTCACATTCTGTGAAGTTATTAACTTGGTGTAATTTCTATTAAAGCAGAATATTTACTCGGTTATAGCTATTTTTTTACTAATATTTTATTTTCCCCCCCAAAAAAAAAAATGTAAAAAAATAAATAAATGATTAAATCTAGGATTCTCTGCTGATTTTTCATTTTGATAAACAATTATTATTTATTACTGGGGTTTTACTAGAGAAATGAATAATTAAATAATTTGCACTGAGTCTTTGTAAAAAGTAAAATGTGAGGTACATGTAGGTAGGCTTTATTCATTGTGAAAAATTCACAAAGTATTTATGTTATTTGAATAATTTTATTTTAATCAGTAGATCAAGTGTCGTGTAAAGGGGAAATTAATTTTTTTAGCCAATTTATGTGAACACTCCCAGTTGTGTTTTGTATGGTATTACCCCCCCCAAATAAAGGCTATATATATATATATATATAAATATATATATATATATATACGGTATATATATATATATATATATATATATATATATATATATATATATATATATATATATATATATATACATGCTTAAAAATGATTTACAGTACTTCCACTCCCTTGGCTTTTTAAAGTCTCACTACTAATGTGAGAAGTCTCCCTCCAACAGCTGGAGGGAGAAGTAAAGTCTCCCTCTTTCTTAGACCCAGTGTGAGGCCTGCAATGATATATTACAAATATTTACTTTACAACAGTTAACTTAAATGTATGTTGCATATATGTTTACCTATTTGTTCTGACCAATTAATTATATTTGCAGGGAAGCACCCAAAGCAGCAGTACAAATGGACCAAGAGCATGGGAGAAACCCTGGACGTTTGATGAAATGAGAAATGGTGCTAACAACTGGTCATTAGCAGGAGATGCAGGGGTTAGTACATCATAGTATACACTCATGTCCTCACAACAAAGCACATGTGACAATGAAGCTGTGGAATCTGTCCTGAGAGAATACCCCATTGACAACTAAAGCATGATTTTTCAAGAAAGGTGTTCTCTCAAAAGCGGTTTTGTTCAAAGGATTATTTGACTAAGTGGTTTTCAGAATATGGTCTCAGAAGACAGGTGGTTAATGAGAGTAGTCTCTGAAGACAGGTGGTTAATGAGAGTAGTCTCTGAAGACAGGTGGTTGATGAGAGTAGTCTCTGAAGACAGGTGGTTAATGAGAGTAGTCTCTGAAGACAGGTGGTTAATGAGAGTAGTCTCTGAAGACAGGTGGTTGATGAGAGTAGTCTCTGAAGACAGGTGGTTAATGAGAGTAGTCTCTGAAGACAGGTGGTGGTCTGATGAGAGTAGTATCTCTGAATGAGAGTAGTCTCTGACAGGTGGTTAATGAGAGTAGTCTCTGAAGACAGGTGGTTGATGAGAGTAGTCTCTGAAGACAGATGGTTAATGAGAGTAGTCTCTGAAGACAGTTGGTTAATGAGAGTAGTCTCTGATAACAGGCTCCACTGATGCTGTAATACATTGTAAATAATCTCAAGATAACACCACGTATTGGGTGTCCAGGTATCATACATCAATGTGACCCGTGTTTTACCCTTGAATTGAACAGGGGAGTTTGTGACCCCATAGCAGATTACATTACATCCTCTATGCAACATATAAAAAAGAACAGGAGTAGTGAGAGATTGGTTAATTAGAATCGGAAAGGACAAATCAATTTTTCAAATCACTTGTCGGACTGTACAAGTAAATTTTAAAGTTAATGTCAGACCTTGCATTTATATAGGTTGCATAAACTTATTCATTAATTGTTGTAAATAAATGAAGTTTTTTTTAACCTTGCCTTTACAATTGCAGCTACTTTTGTACCTACAAGATTTCTCCCAGCGAATGATATCGAGAGTTCATGAAATAGAAAAAGAAGTGGATGGTCTCCTACATGACTCTAAGGTACATTGACATTTTTTGGTATGTTTGAAATTAATGATTTTAAAATCATATTAAAATTGGCTGGGCTGTGAAGAAGTACCAGTCTATGAATTGACAGTCTTTCCATCAGTCTGTCTGTGTTTTTATTTCAGCAAATTGGTTTAGCTGTTTTGTTTTAGCTTGTTTTTGAGACAAACGTTGACATTCACATGTCATCTGACCTTGAAATTCAGATATAATTACAATATGATGGTTTTTGAAATTAAATGTTTCACATTTCTGCCTTTTGTGATTTCCTGTTTCAAATTAATCTGGTGGATTAGTAATTAAACATTTATATATATGTGCAAGATTAAAATCAAAATGAAAAATGATGAAAGATTTTTCAACTAATGTTTAAGGTCCCTAATGCAGCAGTATAGGGTATGTATCTATAAATATAATTAGCACAGGGAATACAAATACATGTAAGATATTGGTTTTCTCTCTTACAGTTAACAGATGTGCGAGTTCACAATGTCTTCAATGATTTCATTATGCTTGCTGATACACAGTTTGTAGAGAATGTAAGTATAAACTAGGCTCCCCATTATATATATATATAACTGTAACTTGTTGTTTTTGATTTCGAGTGATGTGCGAGTCCACATTGCCTTCAATGATTTCATTATGCTTGCTGATACACAGTTTGTGGAGAATGTAAGTATAAACTAGGCTCCCCATTATATATATATATAACTGTAACTTGTTGTTTTTGATTTCGAGTGATGTGCGAGTCCACATTGCCTTCACGGATTTCATTATGCTTGCTGATACACAGTTTGTAGAGAATGTAAGTATAAACTAGGCTCCCCATTTATGGTACAAGTACACATCCTATTTATTTTGGTCTCCGCGGTTACAAAAATGTAACTTGTAAACAGCAACTTGGAAAAATGCAATAAATGATATTTTTTCACTTACATGTAATATAAACATTTTATGAACATGATGATAAGAAAGTAATAATAGAATTTGATGAATTTCAGTGAAAGGGTTTATTTAATAACATGTTACCATTATCATGATTACATAATAATTACATTTAATTCTAAGTTCTGTACAAGTGATTACAAAAAATAGCTGTATATGATATTATGTAATCCCCTGTGGTGGTGACAAAAGATCAGAGTACAGGGTCTTAAACAATATCAGACTTCAGTAAAATTTTAATTTTTCATCGTCTTTGTTCGAGAATTTAATTTCACTCAGGGGCATTTGTGGTTAACAAGCACATCTTATTATTTCTATTTTTTATTTCAACAGAGAGTGTATGATGAAGATGTCAGTCAGGAAGAACCCACAAAATCTGACGTGCAGGCAGAGACAAAGGTTTGTATCCCTCTTTTGGTAATAAAAAAGGAAATAGAAAAACTGAAATAAACAACCCAGTAGAAAAGTCACTTTTTAGAGATACAGTAGAATCTTGTTATGTCGAAATAGGATGAGTCTGGTTATGTCACAGATGAACGACCAGTCTGGATTTTTATTGGATAGATAAAAATTAAAATTTCGGTTATCTCAAATTCCAGATATCTCAAAGTAATAGGGATGGCCTCTTGAATATCGAGATAATGGAATTCTACACCAAGTTTTAATGCCGTTGGTTAATCAGTAAAATTGAATGTAGTATTCAGTGCTCCATATAACTCTCAGAACACTTGGGTACTATACCCACCACTTTCAAAGTGCAGTGGGTATTTTTACCCACAGAATTTCAGTGTGTATTTTCCAATTTTGTTGCCAAATTATTATTTTCATCAAGTTTCTTGTAATAACTTGGCAGCTAAATTACATTTAACTCCTTCACCCCTAAAGACACATTTGGACTGATCTAAGTCATTGATTTACAGAAGACATCAGAAAAGTCCACAGTTTCTCAGGGGTCGATGAGTTAATTAATAGCTGCTTAACAGTCTGTATCATGTAAGTCAACGCTTAAAACATCTTAAAATGTCAGTTAAAGATTTTAATAACTACAGGGCTCGAACACACTTTATACCAAAGATCCTATCAGAACACGCACACTCAATATTTTATCTGTCAGTAAGTTTCAAATCCAGTGTGTCTAAATTTACTCTTCGGATTTTAGATGGGTTGGGTATCTTACACATGGATTTATAATTTACTTGTGTATTCATTGATTTTTTTATGCATAAAATATGCAAAAACGCAGCTTATCTGGAGCACTGTAGAATCCAGTAAAAATAACACAAGTTATCTATGTTCATTTGATAGGATAAAACAAGAGAAGAAAAGGAAGCCGAGTTGATTCCAAGAGTGAAAGAGGCTCTGGAACTTGGAATACATGTGATTGATCAGGCTTATGAGCAGCTGGATTCTCATGTGGCCGATTCAGACTCAGAAGACGAGGAAACTGGTTACAGAGTGGATCCACTCTTGGAAGCTAAGGTAGGTGTATGTTAGAACTCCAAATATAAATGTATGCTTTGTATGAGAAAAATTTGTGAGACTTTTGGTTGGCATGAAGAGTTATCTCCCCTCCTACACTCTGTTTGAAGGTGGTATTTTTCTCTCTTTTGCTCTTTTTCTTTAAGTCTGTCACAAAACATTCTGGGTCACCGACATATGTGACCTTTAAGGTACAGTAGAACTTTGATGATTCAAATTTCAATTAGTCGAATTTCTCGATGCTTCAGACTATTCACAAAAAGTCCCGAATAATTTTGTTATTTAATGTTACTTGTAAACATTTCATAATTTAAGCTTTTATGAGTCAAATTTCTCGATGTTTCAAATAAATTCTTGGGCCCATTTCTATAAAAATAACGAAAATTTCTAAATGTAATTCGAAGTCAAAATTTACTTGCATACGAAATTGCCCCAAATTATTCTTCTCCTTCTTATAAACATCCAATGTTTCAATTTCATGATAATTATGTTAAATTTAGCACTAATTATTAATCATAATGACTGTATATGATAATGTCATAAATGGTTTTCGAAGCAGTCATATACACCTTATAGAACCTCTGAAACTAAAAAATGTATGATTTTTGGTTACCATCTATGAGTCAAAGTTCCTGTGTTTCGAACTTTTCTAGGTGGTCCCTTAAACTTCGACTCTACTCTATATATTATTTTACATGCTTTATATATTTCAGTGTCATAGTGTATAAGACATACTCATTTTTCTTTTTTTTTTCTTTAGTATATGTCCCTAGAGCAAAGAATGTGGGGTGTGTTTTCATATTGTATTTTGGTTGCTCAGTCTGTACATTTACCAAAAGATTTTAAGAGATTCTTTCAATTTTGGTGCATTTAAAGCTCTGGACAAAATTCAATACAAACCTTCCCACCTGCCTCATCCCCAACCCTGAACTTCAATCTATTTGGCCTAATTAGAAATACCCAACAATCTGTACAGATCAAAAGTATTACAGGTCATAAAAATTAACTTACGTGATTACTGTACACACGTTTTATTACTCTCACATTTCTATTTTTGCTATCAGGATCCTTACATCAACCGCCCTCTACCCAAAATGATCGGAACACCCACATTTATGGAGGATGATAACGTTGGCCTTATAGAAGAAGAGTCTGGTAAGTCAAATAAAAATTTAAGAATTTTAAACAGGTATGAATCACTTTAAATTTCAAATGCTGTTAGAATGTTCACAGAAAAGTTTAGATTACCAATACATGTATTACTGTAAATCTGTTTTATTTGGCCTGAGATTAACTTTTGTGAAATCAATTATCTTGTGAATATTTGTATAATAGTTTATGTTTATAGATCTTTGTCCCATAAGCAATATTATTATATCTCATAGATGACACAGTCATGGATTGGTTGAGAGTCATCACTTGCCATAGCATCAAATCTTCTGGGTCTCCATCATACAACTCCCCCATGTAGAGCCCCTTGTTGGTTTTAGAAAGAATTGTCGTTTGTGATATGAAACTTTCTAAGGTGTTCCAAACACAAACATTAATAAAAATGTCGGGTCACAGCAGATGGTGTTTTCACTTCCTGAAGCTGTTGGATGAATTTATGGTTTCAGATCTTGTCTTTTATTACGGTATTCTGTATGTTGGTATAATAAACAACATATAAACAACTTATTGCCTTGGTTGTAGGGAGATCTGATGATTTGTTTACCACTGGCAATCCATATTTCCTTCAGGCTTTGCCCTGAGGGAATATGACATGCCATGGGATCGTCATATCTCCCTACAACCAGGCCAATAAATGTATAATGTCTCTCTACAACCAGGGCAATAAATGTATAATGTCTCCCTACAACCAGGGTAATAAATGTATAATGTCTCCCTACAACCAGGGCAATAAATGTATAATGTCTCCCTACAGCCAGGGCAATAAATGTATAATGTCTCCCTACAACCAGGGCAATAAATGTATAATGTCTCCCTACAACCAGGGCAATAAATGTATAATGTCTCCCTAGAGCAAAAATGTCTGTCTCTACAACCAGGGCAATAAATGTAGAATGTCTCCCTACAACCAGGGCAAAATAAATGTAGAATGTCTCTCTACAACCAGGGCAATAAATGTAGAATGTCTCCCTACAACCACAACAATAAATGTAGAATGTCTCCCTACAACCAGGGCAATAAATGTATAATGTCTCCCTACAACCACAACAATAAATGTATAATGTCTCCCTACAACCAGGGCAATAAATGTATAATGTCTCCCTACAACCACAACAATAAATGTAGAATGTCTCCCTACAACCAGGGCAATAAATGTATAATGTCTCTCTACAACCAGGGCAATAAATGTATAATGTCTCCCTTCAACCAGGACAATAAATGTAGAATGTCTGTCTACAACCAGGGTAATAAATGTATAATGTCTCCCTACAACCAGGGCAATAAATGTATAATGTCTCCCTACAACCAGGGCAATAAATGTATAATGTCTCCTTACAACCAGGGCAAATAAATGTATAATGTACAACCAGGGCAATCCTTACAACCAGGGCAATAAATGTAGAATGTCTCTCTACAACCAGGGCAATAGATGTATAATCCCTCTCTAACAACCATGTATAATGTCTCCCTACAACCCAGGGCAATAAATGTATAACGTCTCCCTACAACCACAAAATAAATGCAATAAATGTATAACGTCTCCCTACAAACAGGGCTATAAATGTATAACGTCTCTCTACAACCAGAGCAATAAATGTATACTGTCTCCTTACAACCGGGGCAATAAATGTATAATGTCTCCCTACAACCAGGGCACTAAATGTATGTCTCCCTACAACCAGGGCAAAAATGTTTAATGTCTCCTTACAACCGGGGCAAAAATGTTTAACGTCTCCCTACAGCCAGGGCAATAGATGTATCATGTCTCCCTACACCCAGGGCAATAATTTATAATATTTACCAGTTATGGGACTTTATAAAAAAGAAATCATATACAGCATTGCAAGTACAAATATTTATTCCTAAATAAAGTCATTGTAAAATACAATGATCTACAGTTGGTAAAAGTTTCCATGGTTACCATGGGAATTTATTTAAAGAAAATAATTTTTTCCTGCATATTTACAGATGGAGAAGAAACTGATAATGGAAGTGTTAGTGAGAGCGATGAGGAGGAAGATGAGAAAAAAGTTCCGTTTGAGGATTCATCGGACGAGGTATGGAAATTATTGGAAACTGTTTTCCATATCCATAGAATTTGCACAATACTTCAAAATTTGAATAAAATTTATTTCATGTTTTTTCAACTGAGCTTCTGAAGACCAGTTCTAAGAATGAAAATTTGCATAATTGCAATTATGCTTATTGTGTGCTGGCAAATTTTCAAGCAGAATATCATATCAGGTTGGATAACATTATTTGTCAAGGACTTCTATGAAGTAGACTATAGTTTTCATTGTTATTGATTGGGACCTCTATGACTGAGTGCTTTAAACAATGAAGTCTCTCAATTCTGGTCAGCAGAGCTTTGAATCCTGTTGGAACCTAAGCTGATTTTTTTGGGGGGAAAAATCCATATTAACTGCAGCAAAGCCGATGGTCTTTTCCAAAGTACTTTGGAACCAATTTTTCTCTGTACCAGTTTGTATTTACTGCTATTTGCAGAAGACAATTTCTTCAGAAGTTTAAAGTGGCATTAGCTGTGTTATTTCCAAAACAATTCTTTCTTCTTTTACTACTAAGATTGATGTACAATAACAAAATGAAATATACACTGGCACAAATATCTTAAATTCCTATACATGTTTATTTTGTGAAATTGCTTGAAAAACTAAGCTTGGCAATTATTCATTTGCAAATGATTAATTCGACCTTACTATTTGTATATGCATGCCACACTGGACCTGACCTTATTTTCACAAAATAAATAGGAATATCAGGATTTTAAAAATATCTCTTATTTGTTATTGTACATTAACATAAGTAGTGAAAAACCAAAATACAGTAAAACCTGCTTTAGCAACCACCTGTGTATAAAGACCACCTGGTCACAAAGACCGTTTTTTGCTCTCCCCAACAGTACCATTTGTGTACAAATCAACCTCTATTAAAAGACCACCTCTCTATAAAGACCGGTTTTCTTGTGTCCCTAAGGAGGTCTTTATATACAAGTTTCACTGTAAATTATTTAGGAAAACACAGGTAATGCCACGCTAAGAACGCTACGTTAGAGGGTGTATCACTAAACATTTTATAGAACCACTTTGATCCTGATGATATGTGTCATGTACGTGGAGAAAACTTTATGATCAGGGACCTCTGTGGCTGAGTGGTTAATGCATTGCACCTTAAACTATGACATACATGAAATCCCTCACCTATAGTTAGTGCAGGTCCGAGTCCTGCTGGAATCTATAAAGCTGATTTTGTTAGGTTTGCCAGTTTATTTGCAGTAAGGCCAGTGGTCTCTTCCCAAGTTTTCATATACTGTGTATGTTGTAACCAGGTTGTCTCCTCCACCATTAAAAACTGCCACCACCATTTTACTGAAAAAATTGTTGAGTTTGCCTAGAAAAACCATTCAAACAAACAAACCAACAATATAAACATTTCATTTTTTATACAAATATTCATTGGATATTTCAATTCACTAACAGGCCTCTTCACAAATTTAAGTCAACTCCTGAAACAACATTTGGACTCCCCCATTTCAAAGTATGGTTAAGTCCATTATAAGAATTCAGGAGTGTATGATATAGATATCTAAATTTTACAATAATTTCACATGCCTTATGGAATTGCTAACCCCTGATTTATGTCATTAGACTATTTATTGACTAGGGTGAGTCTAAATGTAATCACAGGGGTTGATGAGTTGAACATGAGTAGGATGTTCATTTCATGGATTAGCAACATTTTAAAACATTAAAGTATTTTTTTCTGTTTTTACATAACAGTATTCTTCTACTGAAGATGAGTCTGAGACTGAGAAGAAACCCAAACTCTCAAAACCAGTCGTCCATGAGGTAAGTACAATGTCTCTCCTTCTCACTTATTATATGATTTCTCACTAATTAAGAATTATGTAAGTCATAAAGGTTTGCTCAACTTTGGCTAATTTTGAAATCTGTTTGGTTGAATTAGTCTCAGACTTTAGGAAATTCTGAACTTTTATGGTTCCAGTTCTGGCCTGGGAGGTCACAAATCTTAAACTTAACTGTAAGTCAAAACTGAAATTCTGTGTTAATATTTTCCTAGAAATGAAATAGGCCAAATCATTTTATTTAACCGAGTAAACGTACTATATAGGCTGTTCTTAGCACCAAATTTGAGCTTAGAATTGTAGTAAATTAATATTTTATTGAAGAAAAAAGATTTTCTTTAAAAGTCTATACTGAATTTAGACCTAAGACCGTGGTCAGTCAAGCCACTTGTTTCTCTCTAATCAGGGCCATTCAGAGGACCCATTCCGTATCCAAAAGGTTATATTTTTCCACAATGAAAACTTTAAATTTCAAATGCAATGATATACTGTTAAGGTGTAGAAAAACTGAGAAAAAATGTGAAAAAAGAAGTTTTGAACTTTGTAATGGTAAATATGAGTTGATATGAACCTAAATAACTTATATTGACTTCGACTGCCAGTTTACATTTTTTTAGGATTGTATCACAGTATACTGACCAATCAGTATACATTTATTCAATCTAATTAATAACCGATCTCTCACTGCTCCTGTTTTCTTATGTGTCGCATAGAGGATCTAACCCAATCTGCTATGGGATCATGTGCGGGTGACCTCTCATAGATTTGTGATGTTCGACCAATAAAAATGTCACTTACAAAAATTAATTGCAAAGAGATGTTATTTATTTTATACCAAAGAAAACCGTCAGTCTGCAAAAAATCCATCGGAATATCTTTTGTGATTCGAATCCATCCAGGGTTATGAATATATTTCTGTACTACTGTATTTGTGTGCTCAGTGTTGTTTATAATGTTAAAAATGTTTACATCTCATTGCTATTTTGATCGCTCACAAGATTATGTAAGTTGCTTTTTCATTGGTCGAAAATGACACACCTACAAGGTCATTAGCACGTGACCCATAGTGGATAGCGTTAGATCCTATACGTGACATATCAGAAAATGGGAGCAATTACAGATCGGTTTTTAGTTAGATTGACATTTATTTACACTCATATCACAACACATATACCACGCCAAAAGTTCTTTTCTGTATATCATTTAAAGAGTTGACTGACAATAAGATCTAATATTTTGATATTCACAGAGTGATTCAGAGAGTGATGGAAGTCTATTTGGAGATGCCAAGAAGAAAGATAGGACCTCGGAGAATTCAGAGGAAAGTTCGGAGGAGGATGAAGAGGAGGAAGAAGAAGAGGAGGAAAAACCAAAGGTAAATTTTCTCACGCTTTCATAAAATGCTTGATATACTGCAGAATCAGAAAAAATTTGGTGGGGTTAAAATTTTGTTGTTTCAAAAACAAAACAAATTTGTTTTGAAATTTCGTTGAAATAAAAAACATGTTTGTGAAGAAACCTATTACAAGGTATAACTATTACTAAGTGTAATTAATTTTAAATTTCGTCATGGTTTCACTTTTGTTGATAAATGAAACAACAAAATAAATGAAATTAAAACCACAACAAAAGTTCTAATTCTGCAGTAGTTATTTCATGGGTTTTCATAATATTGTCCTGAGGCATCTGGAAGTTTACACTGTTACCCAAGAGCTACCACATGTACTAAGCCAATATTTTGGCTGTCCAAACACCCATGAAATAATTGTTGTATTACATAATAATGAAAAAATAAAGAAATGAAGTGTAAAGGAAATGACACTGGCATTTTGGTATCAAAAAGTATGACCGAGGAATTGAGGTTTGTCAAGATGTCACATCTGGAAAACAGTTTATTACTACCTAGTTGTCCAAAAAAAAAAAAAAAAAAAGAATATGCCCAAAACTTTGATTTAGTCCAAAATGATAGACTGTTTACCTGGAAATTTTTGCTCCCATTTTTAGCCATTTTGTCCTTACATGAGAGGGAAAATCTTAAATGAAAGTGAAATTTTTAAGCTAAATAATTGAAGCATGGATGTATTATGCCATCCATGAGACCATGGTGATCTAGGGTGTATTTAAGATTGGGTGAATGTTTTTTGTCCTAAAATGACAAAAATAACCAGAGGCGAAAATTTCCTGGTGTTCATTATATTTTTATATAGGTCTTACATTAATAGCAATATTTATCATATACTTTATGATATAATAGGTGAGGCAATGTGAACAGCCAGACTGGGACTCTATCTTGGGCTTCCCACAATCTGTGTGACTGCTCCACCCATTGCAAACCTGGTCCAACATCTCTAGTCCACATTAGTCAATATATAAGATTTATAGGTTCATATCACATTTTATTCACCAGCGCATAAGTCCTTGAGCCATGTACTCCCAGAGACACATTCGGAATGGTCTAAGTCATTGATTTACAGAAGAGTCCATTGCTTTTCAGGGGTAATGAGTTAATTGTATATTATGATACAGACATATTTTTGATTATAGGTTTTTGTTACAGGGAACACTAGCATTAAAATCAAAGATGGTGGAGAGGTTTTGGGAAGAAAAAATGTAAATCACAGGATATTTATGATAAGTCTGTCTATGCTTATTTGTATGAGTAAAAAAATTGATCAACTTTCTTTTTTTCAGAAATCGGCTGGACCTATAGACTTTACTGCTGAGCTGGCCGCTAAACTTGGTGGCCCGCAGAAAATACAACACTCAGAATCTGAGGATGAGGAAGTTGAAAAAACTGAAACCATTGAAGATGAAGGGAAAAAGAAAAAAAGTATGTTTCTATGTCCAATAAATCTAAAATCAGAGAGCCTATTGCTTTAAGTCTGTCCGGGTGTCCGTTTGTGTCTTTTTACAACATATTAGTTTCTATAAAAAAGACCTGAGTCTTCATAGTCATAGTTTATGAGTTATATTTGGTATATCAATACGATCTGGGATGTGCTTAATTATGACAAACATTTGTCAATATTTGAAAGAGTGATGGGACTTAAAAAATCTTCATACATGTATATGACTTAGTTCTTGGGTACATAGCATTTCTCAGCCTCCGTGGCCGAGTGGTTAGAGCATCGTGCTTTAAACCATGAAGTCTCTTACTTCTAGACTGCACAGGTTTGACAGGGATGCCAAACTCTCCGTTTTTTGACAGAGTTTCTCCATTTTTTGTGTTAAAATCCACGTCTCTGATTTCCCATTCAGTTTTCCAAATTTTTAAAAAATAAATAAGGGTAATTTTTTCATGGGTTAGAAATTGCATATACACTAATTTAAGCCAGGAGAATGTCTCTGTGAGCACCTAATTTTCAAAATTTTCCGTGGAAACATGCCCCCAGACCCCCCCCCCCAAGGCTCATGCTTTGGCACATGCATTAAAAACTCCATTTTTCAATTATCTAAAGTTGGCATTTCTGGTTTTCTGTGAGAAAGTTTGCCAGTTTAGAGGTCTCTTCCAGGGTACATTGTACCCGGTTTCTTTCCTCCACCACTTAAAACTGGCCGCCACTGAAAAATTGTTGCGTGTGGCATAAGATACCATTCAAACAAATAAGAATTATAAATATTCTCTTCTAGTATATTATAGACTGGTCAGCAGCATTTTTGAGTGAGTAATAAACCAAATCTTTTTGGGAAGCATGTACAATAAAAAAGTGTTCTAATTTTTTATGAATTTGATTGACATTCTTGTTTCATTTGTTCATAGATAAAAAAGACAGAAAGCACAAAGATTCAACTTCCAAAAAATCTGAAAAAGGAAAGAAAGAAAAAGTGAAGCAACAAGGTACAGTGGCCTTCTAAATGTGATCTGTCACAAATTGTCCTACGTAGGTTGGTAGGGTCGAAATTTTATTTTTGTGTACACTTGTTATTTTTGCTCAGTATTTAATGTGCTGTACCAAACTGCAAGTACTAAAAATAAATTATATATAACTGAAAAGCAGATTATTCAACCTTTTACCATATAAACGTGAATATTTCTGTTTGTTGTTAATTACACAATCTTCTTATTCAAACTATACTATGTGGGTTATGTATGTGATGTCACATCTTACTATGAGCAATCCTGTATAAAGGATAATTCTTAGCTCAACATTGGGACTGGTACATGGGGGTAATTTACACAAAAATCTCTTCATCCCATAATTAGTGTAAATTTCTCCCATGTATTGATTACCACATTTACAGTATAGCAGAGCTATTTATACTTTGAACCTCACTTCTGCAACAGGATTTTTACCAAGATGCAAGGTACATCATGTCATTTGCCATCTATATAACATTTTATCAATTGACTCATACACCCAAAAGACACATTTGGACTGGTTTTTATCATTAATTTTCAGTAGAGTCCATTAATTTCAAGGTTAGATGGGTCAATATATATATAACTTAAGATTTAAAAGAGAAAATAAGTTTTTATGAAATTCTGCAAACAAACATAAACAGGCAACTGATTTTTATGATATTATAGATGATCCTAGAGAGAGATACATGTAATTTTAATTGTTTTTATAGAAGATGAACCATTCCCTCAAGAAGAAGAGGATGATCCATTTGGTGTAAACAAAGGAGGGATGTTTTCAAGTGGGCGGGGCTTGTTTGATGATGACGATGAAGATGAGGTAAATACATGTATATTTGCAAGTCCTTAAAACTATAAATGCTTTCCTCACTGCAGACACTATCTTGTTGTATATTCTCTCTTGTCAATGTGGGTTTAAAACCCTGTTGGAATCTAAACTGATTTTGTGAGAAAGTTTGCCAGTTGACTTGCAGATGACTGGTGATCTTTTCATGGATACACCATTTCTCATGTTACCGAGTTACTCATCTTTCAAGTAAAATTTTTTGTGATGGATTGTTGTTGTTTGTGCTTACCCATGAAACAAGTAAAGAAATTAAATCCTCTATGAGAATTTATGATTTTACAGTAGTTATATAATTTCTCGTTAATTTTTACATTTCTTAGCACTTTTGAGCGTCATGGAGTATCTGGCTCTTCTCATTTGGTGACCTTTGTGCTTTAAATCATGGTATCTGTCAACTCTTGTGGGTATAAATTTAAGTTCCACTGTAAAGATGATACATGCCAGATTACTTTTGGAAGGCCGCTGATTTTTTTGTCTGGGTACATTGTATTGAGGTTATCAGTCAGTCTGCCACTCATTTGATATAGACTAACAATAAAATATCATTTTGCAGGGAGATATGTTTGATGAACCAGCTGATGTTAAACCAAAAGCTGTAAAAGAAGAAAAATCCAAAAAAAGTAAAACTGGTAAAAACAAATTAAGTTTTTGTCAAGTTCCTGATGACTTTAATGTGAAAAAGTGATAAAATAGAGAGAAATCTTAAAAAAAAAAGATATTATAAAATTACCAAAAAAGCCTGTAAAACATAAAAAAAATATTTCGTCAGACAGAATTCCTGGTTTTCTCACATCTCACTGGTTATGTTGTAAGGACCCTTTTTACTCAGCTGATGGTTCATTTATTGTTACCGATATCTAATTATCACTTTGTTGTTTTTAGACAAGGTCGTAGATGTCAAGGCAACCAAGCCATCATCAGGAGGATTATTTTCAGATGAAGACGAGGATGACCTATTTGCTTCTGTGTCCTCAACAACAAAGCCACGAGGTATGGTACATAGTCATTGTTGAATATATACAGAATGTGTATGAGAAACAGTACTTCCCCTAGAGTGTAGAGCTCAGACATTCAAAAAGATTTCAAATTCTCGTAACTATAGCAAGTATTGCTGATTATTGGCCAAATCAATCTCCTCTAAAATCTCATTAATATAAGCATGATAAGGCGTCATACCAAATTTGGTAAAAATCTTATTTTTTTTTATGGATAAATGTCATATGAGTCTTAGGACTTTGTATGCTTCAGGCCTAAATCATATGTACTGTACCATCTGTAAAATGAAAATTGACTAAAACAGTGTCATGACCTCAGGGACGGATAATTTAACTCCCTGCCGACGCCCTTTGTTTACCTCTTGTGAATTCTTACAGTTTGATGAAGAATAGCCAAATTTGTACAAAGAAATGTTTCAACATTTTACTCTCACTTCTGGTCATCACAGGTCTGAGCCCCATTGGAACCCTAGCTAATTTTTGTGAGAAAATTTCCCAGTTTACTCGCAGAAGGTCGGTGGTCTCTTCCTGGGTAAATGTAATCAGGTTCTCTCCTCCACCATTAAAAACTGGCCATCGCCAAATAACTGAAAATTTTTTTTTTAAGTGTGGCGTAAAACACTATTTAAAATCCAAATCAACATGTTCTGTGTTACTGATTAATAACGTGCATAAACATGATCAGGCTATTCCATTTGTTGTTTTTAAGCAGAATCATCCAATCCAAAAGAGCCGTCTGCCCTATTCGCATATGAAGATGAGGAGAGCACTTTGTTCTCATCAGAAGCGCCACCTACAGAGCCATCAAAACCCCAGAAGAAAACAAAAGACAAAAAGGTATGTGCACTTCTTGAACATATTCTATGAGGTTTTGTCAGAGTTCAGGTGGTCTTTCACAAAATGTTATCAATTTCTATTTTATTTTATTTCTAAAAGGAGGGCCTCTGTGATCAATTGTTTAGAGCATTGGGGTTAAAACTGTGAAGTCTCCCACCTCAAACATGTTTAAATTCTAAATTCATTTTCTCATGAACTTATGTTTTGAGCCTAAAAGGGTAAAGAATCTAATAACTTTGCATATTATGTACACATTTATGAGAAAATAAAATTGACCTAAGTACATGAAGGAATTACTTGATCGATTAGCTTATACAAAACTTATCCTATCCTTGCTCATTAGTGCTGGCAGATTGATGCCACATGTTGGCACTTATTGGGACCAATTAAGAGTCAAATTTACATAAAAAATGTTAATTTTTAATAAGGCACGGTGGTAAAGCTGTTGTAGTTATTACCAATGACACCCATCAATACTCTTCTGTGCTTATTGGGTCAAATCTGATAAGATGCAGATTGTTATACAGTAACCATAACTCTCGGTTCCAAGTCATCAAGTCTTTGTTTGTCATTTCAGATGCCTGCTGGTGCTGTGTCTATGTTTGGTGGTGCATCTAATCCACTAGCGGCTGCCATAAAGAAACGAAACAAGGTGGAGGAGTCTGATGAGGTAGAAAACAAATAAAATTGTCTTATCAACAATACCCCTATTTGGACTAGTCTAAGTCATTGATTTACAGAAGAGTTGATAGTTTTCTAGGGGTTGATGATTTATGGTAGAACATTGGTCTATCAAGTTGAATGTTTCATATTGTCTGCTGTTTTTTGTGTTTTTCATCCCCCCAGAATTTTTCACCTGTATGGAGACATCCCCAGTTATAGTTAATGTACCACAAATTTTGATTTGTGCTATGGACTGACACCAGTGGAGTGAGGAATCCTATACCTGTCTGATGTAACATGAGACCTCAGGTTTTAGTCCCACCCAAAAGACTCACAACTATTGCTCCTCAATAGGCAGAAGAGTGGTCACACAGTTTATGCATGTTATGAAAGCCCTAGGTATCATTCAGTACCTTGACTTGAACCCACTTCCTTTTGCTTGCAATTCAAATACTCTACCCCTCGACCACCACAAGCAATTTCAGGTTGGGTTCAGCATAGTTTCTTCAGTAAACAGTTTCTATAGGAAGTGACAATTATATACATTGTACCATTTATTATTGCAGTATTTTATTTGACCCCAAAAATGTCAGATTTCTGTTTTTTTATTGTTTTTATTGTTTTTATTGTTATTGTAATTATGTTTCCTGTCTACACAGAACAATCTGACTTTATCAGGTTTATTTATTTGTCATTTACAGGATGAGAAGGAATGGTCAGAGGATGATAAATCTCGCTCAGGAAGTATCAAGTCGAATCAGTCCACTACCTCCATCAACACAAAGCAGCGTGTCATGAACAAAGCCAGTCCAAGTCCCTCCAGTAACAGCTTGTTTGATGATGATGTAGAAGATGATGCTTTATTTTCATCCCCTGCCAAACCTAGGAGCAACAGGTAAAATGTAGTGAAGGCTGATTATAGGAGTGATAGGTGAAATATAGGAATGACTTAGGAATGGAGTAGTAAGTAAAATGTATAGGAAAGTTTGAATAAAGCAGTGATAGATGAAATATAAGAAAGTCTTAGGAAAAGAACAATAGGTGAAATATAAGAAAGTGATAGCAGTGATAGATGAAATACGGGATAGTTTTAGGAAAAGAATGGTAAGTAAAATATTGGAAGGTTGAATAAAGGAGTGATAGGTGAAATGTAGGAAAGTCTTAGGAAAAAAGTGATAATTGAAATATGGAAAAGTCTAGGGAAAGAAGTGATTGGTGAAATATAGGAAAGGCTGAGGAAGGGAATGATGGGTGAAATATACGAAAGGCTGAGAAAAGGAGTGATGGGTAAAATATAGGAAAAGCTAAGGAAAGGAGTAGTAAGTGAAATAAAGGAAAGGCTGAGGAAAGGAGTGATGGGAGAAATATAGGAAAGGCTGAAGAAAGGAGTGATAGGTGAAATATAGGAAAGGAGTGATGGGTGAAAGATAGGAAAGGCTTAGGAAATGTGTGATAGGTGAAATATAGGAAAGGCTGAGGAAAGGAGTGATGGGTGAAATATTGAAAAGGCTGAGGAAAGGAGTGATGAGTGAACTATAGGAAATGCTGAGGAAAGGACTGATGAAATATATTAAAAGCTTAGGAAAAAAGTGATAAGTGAAATACAGTCATACCTGCCTTAAAGGCCACCTGTTTTCAGCAGCCACTCGTCTTCAACAGCCAGTTTCAGTTCCCCCAATCCATTTCACTATATAAACATACTTAAACCAGCAGCCACCTGTCTAACGCGGTCAACGGCCAGTGATATACAGGACAAAATGCTTGGTCACACTGTTTTCTGCTGCCATTTGTTAGGATGGTTGATTGCATGATTTGTTTTTAGAAAACCTGTAAACAGGTTAGCTGGGCAGCACTGTAATGTACATGATTTTGACACCTGATCATCTTAACGTCAAACTACATGTATCATGTATTGGTATATGAATATACATGTGTTGCTATACACTGCACTATGGACACCAATTTTCATGTGATTTTTGTCAATCCGGAACCAAAGGCCACCTGTCTTAAACAGCCACTTTTTCAATTTCCCATGAGTGGCTGCTAAAAATAGGTTTGACTGTATAGGAATGTCTTAGGGAAGGAGTGATAGGTGAAAAACAAAATAGGAGTAACAGTTTAGATATAGGAAAGGCATAGGAAAAGAGTGATAGGTGAAATATAGGAAAGGCTCAGGAAAGGAGCGAATGTGAAAATTAAGGAAAGTCTTAGGAAAAGAGTAATATGTGAAATAAAGGAAAGGCTTACGAAAAGAGTGGAATATAGGAGAAGCTGGTAAAGTATATCAAAGACAGAAAACAGAAGTTAGAGGTAAAATATCTTATTTCAGGGAACATAAACAGTTATTAGAGATGTCATACAAATGTTAGCTGAGAGCATTGTAAAGAGTGTATTTTGTACATGTATATAAAATCTGTACTTTATTGTTAAAAGTGTATTTTGCATATAAAATCTTTACTTTATCTATCAATATTATTGTTGTATATTATTTTACATACATTTTTCAGTAAACCTAAACCAAAAGGAACCAAATCATTGTTTGACGATGAAGATGAGGGTGATTTGTTTGGAACTGGAAGTAAACCACAAAATACACAAAAGGTAAATGATGTCCTCCTCATTTATGATGTCATCAACCTTATGATGTCATTACATTTATAATGTTACATGTCACAGTAATGATTTTACATTTATGATGTTGTCATACTTATGATATCTTTCAGATGATGTCAACACATTTATAATGTTGTCACACTTATGATGTCATCACATTTAAGATGTCATCACACTTATGATGGTGTCACATTTTGTTGTTGTATTACGTCCCACTCAAGAATCTTTTACTCATATGGAGACGTCACCAAATACTGGTGAAAGGCTTCATATTTTGGCCTGTGCTCGGCATTTACGGCCATTGAGCAGTGAAGGTTCTTTTAGCATGCCAACGTCTAATGTGACACAGGACCTCGCTTTTTACTGTCTCATCCAAAGGACAGGAAAAACCAGCCACCTCCCCTGAGGCTCAAACCTGCGACCCTCCAATTGCAAATGGAACATTCTGTGGCAGAGCCACAATGGCTCTCTATGATGGTGTCACACTTATGATGTCATCATACTTATGATGTCTGCACTGTGTAAATGTCACATTTATGATGTCTTTATTCTTATGACGTAATAACATTTATGGTTGTCACCTTTTATGATGTTAACACACTTATGATGTTGTAATACTTTCAATGCCTGTATCACAATAATTATTCCATCAAACTTGATGTTGTAATTATGTCACATGATCTGGCTATAACAAATATAAAGAAATGTCCCAAAATAACATGAGTTTTCTGACAGAAATGTTTACTTCCAGAAGGAAACAGGAAAGTCTAAGAGTGGTTCATTATTTGGTGCTGACGATGATGCTGAGGATGCAATGTTTGGTCAACCAGCCAAGTCTACAGACAGGTATGTGATGCAGTAATTAACACACACAGGCACACATGCAAAACACACATGCACACACATGTGCATGCACACAAATATGCACATATAACAGGAATTAATATCATCATTGTGCAGGTCCTTTAAAAGCTAGCCCCATTCCCAATGCAAAATCTGCTATCTTTTCCCCCAGATTTTAGAAAAATTTCCCAATTATGTTCACCATGTCGTTCATATTCTGTGTTTAACAATAAAAAAGAGAATTTAGTACATGTATGAACGGCACTTTGAAGTCTTCAGATGAAATCCATGTTGTCGGTCAAATAAGAGAAGCTATAAAATGAATCGCAAGTTTTGTGCTTTATTCTTATGATAAAATGACCATAGTTACATTTTTTCCTAATTTGGCCAATTGTGGCATAAAATTTCCAATTGGAAAGGTACAAGACCCTGTCCCAAAAAGGATCTATTAACCCCTGTATAAACATGCACACATACAAACATGCACATACATGCACAAGTGTTCACAAATAAAAAGATACACACACATGCACACACACACATGCACTTAGAAATGTACATACACACATGTACACACATATGTACACACATATGTACACATACTTGCACACACATGCACATGCACCCACACATTTACATGCACAGTGACACACACACTTTAACTGTAACATGATTGAGCTGTAACTTTCCGGTCCTAATAACTTATTCTGGAAAAAGTCATTGTTTTCATCCTGTTTTATAACACTAGTATAAACTCATCAATACTTGTTCAAATGGTATGTACTCATTAAATATGTCATAACAAAATTCTTGTCTTCCTACAAGTTATAAACACATTTTTGTCACCGTAATGTTGCATTCAAATATAATTTATTTTATACAATCATAATTATCAAAAGCATGTGTAATACAAATCAGAATTAACATGTTCTTTTATTTGCATATTCAACAGTAAGAAGCCACCGGGTGGTGTGTCTTTGTTTGGTGGTGTGGACGTACTGAATAAACAGAAAGATAAACCTGCAGCAAAGGTTAGTACTGTTAGCACCATCTTGGGTGAGACTCTCTGTACCTTATACTTTACAAAAAGGTGATGACTATTCCTATGCATGCAATGTCAAGCTCTCGGTATAAAAAGTAAGGTTCAACATCAAGGTTTGTCCGGGACAAGCCCATTTTTGGTTCAGACAAGTAGATGTTACTTCTCTCTTGTCTGAATGAACAAGTGAAATTGTTGAAGGAAAAAATTAATTCAATAAAGATAATTGTTGTTTAAACACAAAATAATATCTTGAAATGTTACACTTGATTTTCCGACAAGTCATTTTTACATTCGGACAAGTAGATTTCAGTACTACTTGTCCTGCAGAACAAGTGGAAATTTTTGTTCATGTTGACCCCTGAAAAGTGTACAACGAAAAACTGAGGTCCCATGTTGCGGCAGACAAGGCACCGTATTGGTGTAAGCCTATTGCAGAGGTCAAACCTTTTTTTTTGTTCCAATGAAATTTCAAGTCATGGAATTTGTTTTATTTTTAAAACAACGAAATTTCTACCCCACAACATTTTCTGATTCTACAGTATTTTTATTACATAGGAACCAGAACCAGTCAAAAGCAAGGCTCCAGTCAGCAAGAAAATATCCCTGTTTGATGAGGATGATGAAGAAGAGGATTTATTTGGTACCCGACCTGCCAAAACTGAAGTGCCAAAGCCAGCGTCACCGGTAAGTGTGTACACTACCTGAAGTTTGATGTCTTCTGGCCGGTTTCAATTAAAATGCACAGATTCGCCTTTATATCTGTGATATATAATGTTAGAATTCTCCTTTTTGTCTTCAAAATAGTACAGTCAAACTTGCATTGAAGGCCACTTCTGTATAAAGGGGACATGCATATAAAAGCCATTTAAACATAACCTTTTATTTGTATTTTTTTATAATGAATAAACCTCTTTATATAGGTCACCTGTCTATAACAGCTACCTCTACCTGTTCCCTTGAGTGGCCTTTATAGAAATGTTTGACTGTATACAAATTCTCCTGTCTTCAACATGGTGTGCAAATTCTTCTCAATTTCTTCTATATAATGTGAAAGTTGTTGTTAATCTCTTCAATATGGTATATATGCCAATTCTCCTTATTCTATTTCTTCAATAACATATACCAAATTTCTTTATTGTTTTCAATATAATGTACTAATAGTCCTCCTTGTCTACAACATAACGTGTCAATTCTTCGTATTGTTTCAGCTATGTGTCTTTTTCTTTATGGTCTGTGATTTAATTTGCAAACTTTACTTAATGTTTTCAAAACAAGGTGCAAATTCTCCTTACTGTTTTCATCATATTGTGCAAATTCTCCTTACTGTATACATAGAATATAATGTAGGGCCTACAGATTTTCCGTATTATTCTCTGTATGATATACCAGATTTTCTTAGATTTTCTTTAACATGTTTAATAACCGTTAGTTTCCCGTATATCACTTTAAGCTGGTGTTGTCGTCATACACTGTTACTAAGTGAAAAAACTTAAACCAATATTTAAAAAAAAATAACCAATCAACTGTGACATGATTTTCTAGGCCAAGCCAATGAGTAAAGCCAAGGGACTATTTGATGATGATGATCTGTTATTTGGCGGTGCCGAGGAGGAATCACCAGATGTGGATATATTTGGCAGCACTCCAACAAAGCCACCTGCCGCTGTAAGTAGCTTGGCCATCTGGCTCAAAAGACAATATTGAAATTAAGGCAGAATTGGAATTCTCCTCACTTCCTGAAAGCATTCATATTGTATTTTAGTTTCTTTCCTCAAGTATTAATCATATTTGATAATTATTTTCTTATTCAGAAATCTGGACAGACCGTAGACAAAGCAAAGGGGACAACAAAATCAAAGCCTCCACTTGCAGGACCAACGTTGTTAGACGACGATGATGGCGATGACGGGGATCTTTTTTCAACAAAATCAAAGGTACTCATTTTTACAATTTGTGATATCATTCAGATATTGTCCAACAGTGTATTCTATATTATTAACAGAGTGTACATAATTTTGTTTATTGGTAGAGTTTTATATGATTTTTGTTTACTTTGCAATATATTTGATGTTAATTATCTTTATCTTGCATACTGGATACCTTGTTATTTTCGTCTTTTTACGACAGAAAACATTTTAAGTACTTTCTGCTTTGAAACTTACTTAGCATTGGCATTATAAAGAAAAATCACCTTTGTTCAGACTGATTTTCCATGAGATTTATTTTCTGTTTTTTTTTGTTTTGTTGTACCTCTGAACTTGCATTAAATGCCACTTCTGTATAAAGGGCACCTGTCCATAAAGTACATTCAAACATAACCTTTGTTTACTTTTTTATAATCAATAAACCTCTTTATAATGGCCACCTGTCTATAACAGCTTCTTTTGCCGATTCCTTTGAGTGGCCTTTATCATGTTTATGGACATTGTTGACTCTATATGTAGGATACTTTATGTGCAGTATCAATGTTCTGGCTTTAGATTGCACCGGTTTGTCCATCTATGAATGTCTGTGTCATTTGAAATCATTCTTTCACATGTTGACAGCAACTTGAATGGAAAACACATATAAATTATTTTATCAACATTATTTATATTCTTGATATTTTCTACAGACAATCATAAAGACAGAGGAGTCCATTAAAGTAGAAGGTGCAACAACTACGGAATCCTCAGACCAGCCCATAGAGGTTAGTAAAGCTTTGAAATGTTAGCTTGTCTGTCACATCCTTCAGACCAGCCCATAGAGGTTAGTAAAGCTTTAAAATGTTAGCTTGTCTGTCACATCCTTCAGACCAGCCCATAGAGGTTAGTAAAGCTTTAAAATGTTAGCCTGTCTGTCACATCCTTCAGACCAGCCCGTAGAGGTTAGTAAAGCTTTGAAATGTTAGCTTGTCTGTCACATCCTTCAGACCACATCCTTCAGACCAGCCCATAGAGGTTAGTAAAGCTTTGAAATGTTAGCTTGTCTGTCACATCCTTCAGACCAGCCCATAGAGGTTAGTAAAGCTTTGAAATGTTAGCTTGTCTGTCACATCCTTCAGACCAGCCCATAGAGGTTAGTAAAGCTTTGAAATGTTAGCTTGTCTGTCACATCCTTCAGACCAGCCCATAGAGGTTAGTAAAGCTTTGAAATGTTAGCTTGTCTGTCACATCCTTCAGACCAGCCCATAGAGGTTAGTAAAGCTTTGAAATGTTAGCTTGTCTGTCACATCCTTCAGACCAGCCCATAGAGGTTAGTAAAGCTTTGAAATGTTAGCTTGTCTGTCACAACCTTCAGACCAATACTTAGAGGTTAGTAATGGTCTGAAATGTCAGCCATATATATCTATGTTATGTCCTTCAGACCAGTACTTAGAGGTTAGTAATGCTCTGAAATGTTAGACATATACATCTTGCCTTTCATACCAGCCCATAGAGTTTAGTAATGCTCTGAAATGTTAGACATATACATCTTGCCTTTCAGACCAGCCCATAGAGTTTAGTAATGCTCTGAAATGTTAGCCATATACATCTTGTCTTTCAGACCAGCCCATAGAGGTTAGTAATGCTCTGAAATGTTAGCCATATACATCTTGTCTTTCAGACCAGCCCATAGAGGTTAGTAATGCTCTGAAATGTTAGACATATACATCTTGCCTTTCAGACCAGCCCATAGAGTTTAGTAATGCTCTGAAATGTTAGCCATATACATCTTGTCTTTCAGACCAGCCCATAGAGGTTAGTAATGGTCTGAAATGTTGTAATGATCTTTTACATGTCTTGTTCAGTGACGTTCCATATCATTTCATTGTCACTTCCTGTATATGTGTAGTGTCCAAGTGACACATCAAATGCAAAATAAACAAACAAACACAACAAATGAATGAAAATGTAAATGATTTTGGTAGGAGCCACCAGCAGAGGTAAAACCTAAGAAACCGATAGGTGGTGTCTCAATGTTTGGCGGAATGGATCCCTTTGCGGCATTGAAGAAAAACAAACCTTCGGCTCCAAAAGAGGAAGTGAAGGATAGTCCACCAGCAAATGCTAAGCCGGCCACAATCTCACCAACACCAGCCGTTAGTAAACCAACGAAAGTACCCGCTAAGGAGGTCACTAAAGGTTTGTGTGTTGTTTTCACATTTTGCACACCTCTTTTGTGATGATCTACTTGCTGCTTCACGTTATGACAGAGTTACTCTCCATTTTATTGCTATCACGTACAGGACATTCATTTGGATGTTGTCATAACTACCACATTTACAGATGCATTGTAATGAACCTTTGATCAATCACTTGAAGTTCGACACATTGTTGTTGAAAATAATCATTTGGTGCCATCAGTTGTTTTAATAAAACTTAAAGTTTGAAATTGTTCAGTAGTTTTTGATAGAGTTACTTCCCTTCAACAGACTGTTGTATATACATTATATACATCTAATATTTTATCTTGACATATTCTTTTCTAATGCGTTGTCTCTCTCTCTCTCTCTCTCTCTCTCTCTCTCTCTCTCTCTCTCTCTCTCTCTCATTCACTTTGGATAATAAAGAGTTACATAAACCTTCAGATAAAACCCAGTGCCCAAACCCATCTGATCAATCTTCCAAATTCTCTTTGCCTTCTTGAAACTTAAGTATCCATCTATCTTAGCCCCCTCATACACAACTGGACTAAGCTCTGTCTATGATGAGAAGACTATTAGTTTTTTAGTTAAGATTGACATGAAATTGATTTCATCTTATACAGACCCTCTATTTGGAGAGGATGATGATGAAGAGGATGACTTATTTGGATCCAAGAAGCCGACAGCAGTAAAGGCAACACCAAAAGCTGTTCCTAAGACTGACACACTTTTTGGTTCACCATCAAGTCCACCCTCAGATAATTTTGGATCCTCCCCATCACCTATACTATCAGAGTCACCTGTACAGGTAAGTTGTCCACATCCACATTCCCTGTACCAGAGATCAACTTAAAGGAAAATTTGTGGAGATCCAGAAATCCTACATCTGATTGGATCTCGTATAATATTTCATGGAATTTATAAAAAAAAAGTCATGAAGTTATAATCTTGGACATGAGGGACCTCTGTCGGAGAGTCTTACACTTCTTTTCAGTGCAGGTTTCAGCTCCACTGGAACACTTGATGATTTTTAGAGAAAGGTTGCCATTTATCAAGTGAGCAGTGAAGACAGTAAGCTTAATTCCTACCTACTCCATTTCAAATTGTGGTATATATATATATATATATATATATATATATATATATATAAAAATATAAATACATAGTGCCTGTATATTTTTATTTATTTTGCCTAACTTTTTTATTTTAGACAAAGCCAGTGAAAAAACCTGATTTGAGTAGCAGCATATTTGAATCAGAAGAATCTAATGAAGATGCTATATTTAGCACTGCCACTGCTACCACTCAAAAGAAAGAGAAAATAGAGGAGGAACCCACAGAAGCATTACCTGTTTCTAAAGCACCTAAGAAACCACCTGGAGCTGTATCAATGTTTGGAGGTGTCGATCTTTTTGCTGGTATAAAGAAAGAAAAGCCTATAGTATCAGGTACTGTACAGGGTTTAGTTCCATGGGTCGTAATTCTATCATTTCTATTTCCTGACATGACCAGGGCCTGTTGCGTAGGTGGATGGATATTAGGATGAAAATAACATTTTTAACACCCCCATTTTATACTACCAACACAAACTACAATTCTTTGAAATAAAAATGTTTAACTAAAAACTAAAATCTGCTGGGGACATCTGTGACACTGCAGCATTTGCATATTACTTATATATTATTCAGTAATACTCATATTCACAGGTTTATCAACACTAAGCATATATAACAGTCTGTGAGTTAACACAGGGAGAGGTACACACACACACACAACTCACATATATCACTTCATAATCACATAAATGATCTGAACACACAAATATTTAAATATTAATCACATGTTTAACCCTCTAAACACATATAACCTCAACATATATTTTAATCTCTATATTTAATTAAACCATATTAATTCCCAACAAAACATGTTTAAACAAACACTATTTTTAATTTCCTACACACACATGTTTAACCCTCTAAACACATATTTAAAAACACACATGTTTTACCCTCTAAACATTTAATTCTCTAAACATATTTAAACCCTCTAAACACACATATTTAATTCCCCAAAACACATTTGTCATGAACACATATTAACCCTCAAAACACATATTTAATTCTCTACCGCAACATTTATTCTCTACACATATTTAAATTCTCTACACACATTTAATCTCATACTCATATTTAATTCTCCTACACACATTTAAATTCTCTACCCACATTTAATTCTCTACACACATTTAAGTTTACATAAAAACCCTCTAAACACAGGGGAGAGAAAGGAGAAAGAAGAAGAGGGAGAAGAGATAGAGGAGGAGGGCTAGAGAGGAAAGAAGAGAGGGGGAAAAGAGAGAAGAAGGGACTCAGCAGTCTAGAAAAGTAGGAGGCTAGGGAAGAAGAGGAGGAATATAGTAGAAAGGATAGAGAAAAAGGAAGAGGAGAAGAGAGAAAAAGACTGGAGAGAGAGATAAGAGGAGAGAAGGAAGAAGAAAGGGAAAGAGCTATGAAGAAAGAGAGTAATAGAGAAGAGATAAGAAAGGAGAATGGAGGGAGGAAGGAGTAGAGAGTAAGAAGAAACTAAGTAAAGAAGAGAAGTAGAAGGAGAGAGGGAGAAAAGAGAAAGGAGAAGGTAAAAAGAGTCTAGGGGAGAGAGAGGAAGGAGAAGAGGGAAAGGTCTAGCTAGAGGTAGGTAGAGGAAGAGAGAAGGAAGGGTCTAGAAAGGGGGAGAGAGAGGAAGGGGAAGTCTAAGGTAAGGAAGAAAAGAGGTAGGGAGCTAGAGATAGGGGCCTAAAGAAGGGAGAGGAGAGAGAGGAAGAAGGAGGCGAAGAACCAAGAGAGAATAGAGATGGGGGACTAGAGGGGGGGGAAAAAGAGTAGAAGTCTAGACTAGAGTCTAGGAAGAAGAGGTAGGAGGGAGGAGAGCTAGAGGACGAGGAGAGAGAAGGGGCTAGTAATTTTCCTAGAGGAAGAGAGGGGAGAGAGAAGGAGAGAAGGAGAGGGAGGGAGGAGAGAAAGGTTAAAAAGGGAGAGAAGAAAGAGCTAAGAGGAGAGGGAAGAGGGAGAGGAGGCCTAGGAGAGCTAAGAAGTAGGAAAGAAAAAGAGAGGAGAAGAGAGAAAGGAAGAGGGTAGCCTAAAGGGAAGAGGGAATCTAGAAGGAGGGAAGACTAGAGATGAAAGAGGAGAAATAGAAGAAAGAGAAGAGAGACTAAGGGAGAAACTAGAGGAACTAGGGAATTAAGAGAGAGGGGATAGGGAGACATAGGAGATGAGCGAGAGGGGCCTAGAGGAGGAAGAAGGAGAGAAGAGAAGAGAGAAAGGGAAAGAGGGAGGAGAAGAGGGGAAGAAAGAGAAGGAGTAAGAACGAGAAGAAGTGCTCGAGAGGTCTTAAGAAGGGGAGAGGGGGAGAGAAACCTACTAGAGAGTAGAAGGAGGGAAGGAAAGAGGGTAGGGAGGGAGAAAAAGAAAGAGAGCTAAAAGAGGAGAAAAGAGGAAGGGAGAGATGGATAAGGGGGAGAAGAGAAAGGTCTAGAGAAGAAAAGAGAGTCCTAAGAGAGGGGAGGAGGCTAAGGAGAGAGAGAGGGAGAAGAGACTAAGGGAAAGGCTAAGGAGAGAGAGGGAGAGAAAGAGCTTTAGAGTAAGGATCTAGAAGACAAGAGGAGGGGGAGGAGAAGCTAAGAGGATCTAGGAGAGAAGAGTAGAAAAAAAGAAGGGAAGGTAGGAAAGGTAGGGGACTAGAGAAGAAGGAGAAAAAAAGCTAGAGGGTAAAGGAGAAGAGTCCTACACAAGAATAGGAAGGGTAAGAAAAAGAAGCAGGGACTAGAGAGAGGATAGTAAGAGGAGGAGGAGGAAGGGGAAGACAGAGAGAAGGGAGAGTAGGAGAGAGGAGAAGGTAGGGTCTAGAGAAGAGTATCTAGAGGAAAAGAAAGGAAAGGAGGGAAGAGAGAGGAAGAGAAGGAGGGAAGGGAGAGGGAGTAAGCTAAAGAGGAAGAAGAGGAGAGGTAAATGCTCTAGAGATCTACTAGAAGTCTAAAGAGCTATGATGGAAAAGAGAAAGGAGAGAAGAGGATGTCTAAGAAGAGACAGAAGTTCTAAAGGAGGACAGAAGAGAATAGAGCTAAGTAAGAAAAGAAGAGAAGTAGAGGGAAAGGAGAAGAGATCGTAGTAGAAAGGAAGCCTAGAAATAGGGGAGGGACTAGATTTCTAGTAGGAGGAAGAGAGAAGGGGGAGGTAGTCTAGGGTCTAGACAAGGATAGGAGAGGGAGAGGAGCTAGAAGGGAATCCTAGAGAGGAGAAGGAAGGGAAGAGAAGAACTAGGAAGAGGAGAGGAGAGTTAGAGGAAGTAAGAGGAAGGAGAGGCTTCTCTAAGGTCTAGTAGGAGGAGGGTTAGGAGCTAAGGGAGAGAGGGGGTGAGAGAGGAAGAGAGATAAGAGCTAAGGGCTAAGAAGAAAGGGGGTCTAAGTAAGCTAAGGAGAGAAGAAGAAGGGAAGCCTACTATCTAAGACAAAAAAAAGAGAAGAGGAACATAGCCTAGAAGAAGAGATAGAGAAAGGAGGAGAGGAGAGACTAGCTTATAGAGGTCTAAGAGAAGAAAGAGGGAGAAAGAGAGATAGGAAATAAAAGTTCTAGGAGAGAGAGAGAAGGAAGGGGGGGTAAGGAAGAGAAGAGGAGGAGAAGGGAGGGTGAAGGGGAAAAGCTAGAAAGGTAGCTATAGACTAGAAAGGAAAGATAGTTTCTAGATTCTAGCTAAATAAGGGAAGTAGGAAGAGGGAAGGAGGAAGAGGGGAGGAGGGAAGGGATAGAGAGAGAAGAGAGAAGATTAGAGAAAAGAAAGTAGTAGACGCTAGGAACTAGCTAGGGGGGGGAGAAGGAGGAGAGGAGAAAAGAGAAGAGAGAGAGAAAGAGGAGAGAGGGTAGAGGAGCCTAGCTAGTAAAGAGTAGGAGGGAGATAAGGGAAGAGAGGGAAAAGAGCAAGCTAAAGAGGTAGGGATATCTAGAGGTCTAGAGGAAAGAAGGGAAGGGAAGGCTAGAGAGAGGAGAAGATCTAACTAGGTAGAGAGAGGAAGGAGAGGAGGAAAAAGGAAAAGAGAGAGGAGAAGGGGAAGAAGGGAGTTATAAGGGAGTCTAGGTAAGGAAAGAGGAGGACTAAGTAATCTAAGGAAGAAGAGGAGAAAGAGGTCTAGAAAGTCTTCTAAAGTAGAAAAAGAAGGAGAGGGGGAGTTCTAAGAGGAGGGGAGGAGGAGAGCCTAGAAGAGGAAAAGAGAAGAGGATCTAGAGTGGGGTCTAGGAAGGGAGAGGAGAGAGAGAAAGTAGGTCTAAGAGAGGGGAAGAGAGAAGAAGAGGACTAGGAAGGAAGAGGTCTAGAGAGGGAGAGGGGAGAGAGAGGGATAAGAGAGAGGAGAGATCAAGGAGGCTAAGAGGGAGAGAGAAGAGAGGAAAGGGAAAGAAGAAGATGAACAGAGAGAAGGAGAGGGGAGGGGAGGAAGAGTAGAGGGAGGAGAAGAAGAGAAGTAAGGGGGCCTAGAGATAGAGGAAGCTAGAGAGAAAAGATGAGAGGAATGGAGAGGAAGAAGAGCGAGAAAGGGGAAAAAAGATAGAGAGGGAGGAGAAGGACTAGAGGGAGAAAGGAGGGGAAGAAAGGAGAGTAAGCTAGGCTAAGGGAAAGAGAGGGAAGAAAGAAAGAAGTAAGAAAGAGGCCTAAGGGTTAGAAAGTTAGGGGAGAGAGAAAGACTAGAGAGAGAAAAGGAAGAGGGAGAGAGGGAAGAGGAGTAGGGAGATAAAGAAGGAGGAGACTAGAGAGAGAGGAGGAAAGAAAGAGAAGAGAGAGGGAAAGAGGGAGGTAGAGTCTAGAGAGAGCAGAGAAGGAGGAAGAGGAAGGTAAGAGAGAGAGTGCTAGAGAGGGGAAGGCTAGAAACGACTAGGGGGAACGGTAAGAGAGGGAGACTCGAGAAAGTAAGAGGAAGAGAAAGAAGGGGCATAAGAAATAGAAGAAGGGGAGGAAGAGAAGGAAAAGGGGTAATAGAGGGTAGGAGGAGAGGGAAGAGAGAGAGGGGAGGAGGGGAAGGAAAAAGAGAGTGAGGGAGGGAAAGGGATAACCTAGGGAGATAGTAGACTAAAGGGGAAAGAGAGGAGAGAGGAGGAGGATCTAGGAAAAGAGGGAAGAGAAAGGTCTAGGGGGGAGGAGGGGAGGAAGGGAAGGAGAGGGAGAGGAGAGGAGAGCTACAGTAGAGGGAAAAAGACTTAGAAGGAGAAAGGGAGTAACACATGTTTAACCCTCTAAACACATATTTAATTCCCAAAACACAGATGTTTAACCCTCTAAACACACATGTTTAACCCTCTAAACACACATTTAATTCCCAAAACACACATGTTTAACCCTCTAAACACATATTTAATTCCCAAAACAAATGTCTAACCCTCTAAACATATATTTAATTCTCTAAACATATTTTAAACCTTCTAAACACATATTTAATTCCCAAAAAACATGTTTAACCCTCTAAACACATATTTAATTTCCTACACACACATGTTTAACCCTCTAAACACATATTTAATTCCCAAAACACACATGTTTAACCCTCTAAACACATATCTAATTCCCAAAACAAATGTCTAACCCTCTAAACATATATTTAATTCTCTAAACATATTTTAAACCCTCTAAACACATATTTAATTCCCAAAACACATGTTTAACCCTCTTAACACATATTTAACCCTCTAAACACATATTTAATTCTCTACCCACATTTAATTCTCTACACATATTTAATTCTCTACACACATTTAATTCTCTACACATATTTAATTCTCTACACACATTTAATTCTCTACCCACATTTAATTCTCTACACACATTTAATTCACCATCTACATATGTTTAACTTTCTATTTTCTATTTTCTAGAACCACCAGAAAATGATGAACACTCCATTGAAGATGTAAGTAGTCATTACTTACTTAAATTTTATTTCTCTGAATTAAAAAAAAAATCAGGGAAAATTTTTTTTTGAATGTTTGTTTGAATTTTGTTCAGTTTTTTGCTTGACAGTCTTGGCAACTTTTAAGTTTTGACTTTGCTGTAGTTTAGAGTGCATTAGAAAATGATTCGCAATTTGCTGACTTTTTATTCTGTTTGCACAAATTCTTACTTGTTTTACATATCTTTTATTTGTGCCTGATTATAATTTGAATTTTTGTAGTGCTAATGATTGTAGTTGCAATAGTGTGTAAAAAGATAACACATTCATAAAGCTTTTTTCACCTGGGCATTAGCAAAGTTTGTATATATATATATATATATATGTGTGTGTGTGTATATACATGTTTCAATTTTTTCTTTTTATACTACTTGTACTTGGTCATGTTGATGTACAATAACAAATCAGAGAAATACACAGTCATAAAAAATCTTGTATTCCTGTATATTTTATGAAATAAGATCAGGTCCAGTGTGGTATTCATATACAGTAGTAAGACTGAGTTTATCATTGCTATGGAAAAAGTCAATTTTCACACAATATATAGGAATTTAAGAACTTTTATGCCTGTGTATATATCATTTTTTTTATTGTATATCAATCTAAGTAGTAAAAAAGAAAAAAAAATGCCCCTTTCATGTTGTCTACTAACACCTCTTTTTTATTGCGTAGTCTATTTCGCAAACAAAACAATCTCTGCCAGCATCGTCTCCGAAGAAAAGTTCACCGGGTAAAATTGGTAAACTGCAGGTAATGCTTTGTTTGTAGAATAATATCTGAATTCTTTTTTTATTCTGCCACCGAAGTCAAACATTAGGGGGCCTAAATTTTGGTTTCTGTCAGTTAAATTTGGCATGCTACATTATATCAATAAGATCTAGTATGAGTTAGATTATGGTCACATGTAGCTATATTTGTCAGAGTTATGTGAATGTTAATGTGAATTTGTGTCAAATTGGGGGAAAAAGTTTGTACACACATGTAAATCTAAATGTGATGAAATCTCCTTTCTGAATGCTTTTCCCCAGCAATAATTCAATTTTCATAACAGTCACCATCTGTACAACAAATTGGGGAAAAAACATGCATTTTGTATTAGAATTGGGGCTGAATGTCAGAAACTACAGAAAAAGACCTGCACAGGTAGGGGATATGCACTGATTATCAATACTATCAGCTTGTTTACTTGTGGTTGTGGTTCTATCTCACAATTAGATGTATAATTTCTGAATCTTTATTCAAATAATCTATCTGCACACTTCAGTACCTCATTATAATACAGTGAAACCTGTCTTGAAAGGCCACTCTCATGAAAGACCACCTGTCTTTTGAGACCACATCCTGAGAATGACTGGGTTAAACAATCCTTTAGATAAAACCTCTCATGAGAGACCACCAGTCTTGAGAGACCACATTTTAGTGGCGAAAGGATATTTTTGGTGATATGTTGAACTCACATGGGTATTTTTATTATAGATGAACTTGAGCATCAATCCAGCGGCTCTGTTACCTGGTGCAGCTCCGCCAAGCAAGGAGCCAGAAAATGTTGCAATAGGATTTGACGAGCCTGCCAAGGTCGCAACACTTCAGAGTGCCAACAAGGCAAGTTCTTTATTAATTAATGTTAGGATGTTTGCCAGATGTGTTAGTACCAACACGACAAGTTCTTTGTAAATTCTATTGAGGATGTTTGTCTAATGTCAAAGCCAGCCATTACCATACATCTTGTACATAAGGAATATCTTGAATGGCTGTCCCATCTGTCATGGCAATGACATTATGCTACTGTCTTTAAGCTGGCTTTTTATAACCCTGTTATTCCCACAGACCATAATAGAATGGCCTAGTACAACAGAAAAGAGGATACCATTGTTACAGTGGGGTGAAAAGGTTAAAAAATTAATCAGTATAGATTTCTAAATGTTATTATTTTAATCATATGGTCTTTGTTAACAATTCAGGTTATCTGTGGACAGAGGGGTCTTGAACATAAAGGGGATACTGGTTAGCAACCAGTTCTCACCTACTGCCTTGAACTCGTGAGGTGCATTTAGACACACGCATACTTTCATGGATTTTTTTGTTTTCTAAACAAGACTCTGCTCTGATTGCTGAACAAAAAGAAAAAATAATTTCTCAGACAAACCAAAAACTATTGGTCAAAATATCGTCAGTTGGCGAGAATTTGTTGCTGGTCAGTAATTTTGTTATAGGTGATATAAAAACAGAGAGCTAAATATATACACTGACTTTAACAAAAGCTCATAGATCAGTTCACATAATTGGTGAATTCTTTCAGATGGTAGCATTTTCGTCAAACCTTTTTTTCCTAATAAAGAAACTTTGATGTGTGGTTGCTTACAGCAAATCACAGATCTGGGGCACTTGTATTGACAGCTAAATGTGATATCAGCAAATTTTGATTGATCCGATTTTGACAACTGCTTGGCATTTTTCTCACTGGTTTAGCAGGTTGTATTTGCAAATTAATAGAAAGATCTGGAAATGATGTGAAACAAAAATATATAAAATCTAAACAAAGATATATTTTTACATAACATTATGGAAACTCAAAATTTATATAGCATCCTTTTGTTACAGGGTCGTGCTAAAATTCAGGCAAAGAGGAGACCTCCGTCTCGTCACAGCCGACAATCTGTTTCTCCATCAGAGAATAAGTCTGACATACTTTCAAATACTGCCAATGAAGATGTTGTTACACCAGAGTTGCCATCATTTAATGACAGGGTTCCTCAGCCAACTTCTGACCTCTTTGGTAATGATGACCTCTTAGGAGAATCCATTTCTTCTCCACCTCTTATCAGCAAGACATCAATACTCGAGGAAAAACAAACGGATAAGTTTGAGGATGACATGTTTTCCACTTCCAAGAAGAAGACCTCCAAAATGTCTGATGAGGACCTGTTCGGAGGACCAGCAAGTGCCACACCCAAAATTAAATCGGTGCTGACATCAGAAAATGATGATGATATATTTAGTTCAAGTTCACTTTCTAAACCAACAAAAACTGATGATATATTTAGCTCAAGTTCAAGGTCAAAACCAACAGATGATGACATTTTTAGTCCAAGTTCAAGGTCGAAAGCATCAAACAAACCTAGTGCAATGGTAAATGGTGTTGGCGATGATATTTTCTCTTCTTCAAAACCAAAATCTGTGATAAAAGAAAAAGAAGAGGAGGATGAGGATATATTTTCTACAAAATCTAAAATAAAAAAGCCAACAGACTTTGAAAAAATTTTAGACAGTACTGTAGCAGATTCTAAAGAAGTAAAAAAGTCAGATAATATCGATGGTCGAACAACTAACAAAACTGAAACTGTAGAGGATGACATTTTTGCCGATTCGTCACTTTTTAAGAAGAAAGGTAAATATAAAATTTTGCCTGTTTACCTGATTTATAACTCTAGAATAAAATACTGGTAATCATAAAGTGTTGGAGATATTCTGCTAATGTCAATATTTTCTTATTAGCCAGAGGCTGTCTTCCCATTTTCTAGTACCACCCCAGGGATGTTCTACCATATTGTAGGGGGCCAAAATCAGGCCCCATTCCCAATGCAAAAAATGCACTTTTTCCCCAATTTGAAGTCAAAATTTCAATATTAAAGTAAATGAATTTGAAGGGATTCTTCTATTTTCAAACAGTTTTGTGTAATTTTAGATTTTCCAATTTCAATAAAATGTTGCTCAAATTCCCAATTCAAAAGGCCCACACCCCATTCCCAAGTCCAAGACTTGATTCTAGGTCCATTATATTTCAGAATGGATGACTGAAATTTTTCATGGTACAGTAATCACTAAAAAAATTATTTTTCAGAGAACAAAGTCAGCTCAGAAAAAGACGAGGTTAAGACAGTAGATACAGATAGTGTGAAAGCTGACGATGAGGTAAGGAAGATGTACTGTGGAACCTGTCTTGAGAGACCACACCATCTGCCACTGAAATGTGGTCTCTGGAGATATTTAACAGAGTTGTTTTTCAGAATGTGGTCTCAAAAGACAGGTGGTCATTCATGACAGTGTTCTCTCAGGACAGGTGGTCTCTCAAAAGAGGTTTTATTTACAGAGATATTCAACTTAGTGGTTTTCAGAATGTGGTCTCAGAAGACAATGGTCTTTTAAAACAGGTTCCACTGCATTGTGTTTAGCTCAACAGTCTGATGTGACCATACAGGCTTCTGATTCTGAATGTTCCATGTACAGTCAAACATGTATTACAGGCCACCTCTGTATAAAGGGCACCTGCCTATAAAGGCCACTCAAACATAGATTTTGTTAACTTTTTATAATGTATAAACCTCTTTATAAGGCCACCTATCTATAACAGCTATTTTTGCCTGTTCCCTTGAGTGACTTTGATAGACAAGTTTGAATGTATTAAAAAAGTGTTTAAAATTTTCAAAAGATGGAATGATTTCTGAAAGACTTATGAAAGACTTTTTATGAGTGAGGAACATGACATGAGATTTTCCATTGTCCATCCATTTAAAGTTTATCTGAGACATTTGAAGATTATCACAATTTGAATTCAGCCATACAAACATTGCATAGAATATTTTTTTTACTATTCCGAGTAGGAATTGAGTCATGATTTGAATTTGATATTATTATACCTCATAGATGACACACAGCCAGAGATTGGTAAGAGCTGTCAGGTACCAGGGTGATAAAACTTTGAGAGTCTCCCTCTCGGAGCCCCTTGTAGCTTTTAGACAGACTTGTCATTCATGATACGGAACTCTCTGAGTTGTTCCAAACATAAACATTAAAAATGCTTTAAAATTCTCAAACAGATTTATACTCTGTAATGTTTTCCCCATTTTATAATATTTTGGGTATCGGTAATATTTCAGCAAGTGGTGCAAGTAGAAGTCTTTCCGTTGATTCTGTATGTTGGTGTAGTAAACAATTATTGCCCTGGCCGTAGATTGATCGTAGACACGATGATTTGTTTACCCAAATTATGTAGTATTTCCCTTCACTCTCGGGAAATATGACTTTCTACCATTCAACAAATAGTCCTGTCTCCCTACAACCAGGGCAATACATTGTTTATTATATCGACACACAGAATCAACAACAAATATTATAATTATTATTGTTTTATAATTACAGTGGATTTCTCTTAATTGCATAGCCAAAATGTCAGAAAAGTTATCCAAGCAACAGGAATATGCAATTAACAGGAATATAATATTTTAGTGAACAATGATGATTTATGTTCAATTAGTCCTTTCAGTTATGTGTATAACACTATCATAAATATTCTAGGTACACTTGTAATGGAATCTCATTAAGCATTTGGGTAAAATAATGAAATAAAAGCAAAGTTTTCATAAAACTAAGTTTGGTATGTTCTCATATTTATGAAAAAAGTATGTTCACACAGAACTTTTTGTCATAATCAGTACCTTTTCCTCCATTTTGGGGAATATTTTATGCAATTAACAGGAATTTTTGGTTTAACATGTTTAACCTATGCAATTAAAAGGAATATTTAACATGTAAGATATAGTTTTATCTTGTTTTGTGCGTCTTCTAGGTTGCAACTCCCGTGATGAAATCAAAAGGAAAGAAGACGAAAACAAAAGCGAAAACAAAAGACGAAGATTTATTCCAGGATGGAACAGACATATTTGCCGATGTCCCTGCCTCCAAACCTAAAGATAAAAAGAAGAAAAAAACAACTGCAGATAAAAAGAGTCTCTTTAAAGATGATATTGGTACGTAGAAAGACCTGATACTATACAATTACCATGGTTATTGCACTAGTTTTGGTTTGATATGAGAATTTATGGAGCACAAAAACAATATCAACCGAGGCTGAGTGCAAAATTTGTGTTATTACATTTTAGTTTAACAAACCATGGACCACTAAAAGAGATATGGCAAGTTCTATCAATCCTTCTGGTTTGTCTAACTTTTCCATGTAGTCAGAAGTTGGCGCTATATGAAATTCAACTAAAACAGTTTTGTGACTTCATAGCAGTGCAATATGATAAATTATCGGGTTTACAGGGCAATTTCATTTTGAACGGTAGAGCATGTGACCATCTCTGGACAAATGAAACTACAGAACAAAAACAAAAATGTTTATAATGCAAAATATGGGACATAGCTTTCCATGATTGCCTGAAGTACAATAAAATACAATATGGTGACTTGATGTGTGGAATGTTTACTTAACATATTCACCCTTGAAAACACATTTGGGCAAACCTATGTCATTGATTTTCAGTAGAGTCATTAATTGTTCAGGGATAGATTGTGTTGAAGCCCTTGCCATATGTCAAATGTATAATTAAGTGTCCTACATATCGTTATATATATAGTGAAATCTCGTTATGTCGAAATCAGATGAGTCAAAATTCCGGTTATGTCAAAGTCGAATGGCCGGTCCCGATTATTTTAATATATATTTATACTACTTTTATTCCAGATATCTTGGAGTTTTTATCTTGAAATTTCACTTTTCTGGTCTGAAGTATCAAAATATTGAAAAATTGTCACTTGTTATCTCGAAGTTACCATCTGCGATTGAAGGCCTACATTTTGTATGCAAAAATCATTCTTAAAACTACTTGTTTACCTGCAAAACACGGGACAATAGGCTTCTGTTAACGAGCCTAGATGAAAGTGTAATTAGTTTTGCTTAGATCCAATTTGAAATTAAGCAGTAACTTGAGTAGGTCTATTCATTGTCCAATAAGAATAGAAAATATGTGAATTGAAAATTTTGGTTACCTTGAATTTTGGATATATTGAAAAAAACAGGGCGGTCTCGTGAGTTTTGAGATAGCAAGATTCCAGTGTAGTTGAATGTCCAAGGGTAGGTCGTATGTTTATCATAGGATTTTACAGTATGTTATCGTAAACTAATTGGATTGACCTTCTTTTGTTTGTTTACAGATGATATCTTCAGTACAGATACAAAAGATGCAAAAACAAAAACAAAAAAAGACAAAAAGAAGTCAACGGAAACAGAAAAAGGCAAAAGCAAGGCATCTACAGATGTTGTCGACATCTTTGATGATCCTCTTAGTTAATTTTTGTGTTACTTAGTTACCTAGTAAACAATGCTTAGCAACAGTTCAAATTTTGCAACAGTTCATAAGTGAAAATTTACAGGCTAGAAATAGCATCCTATGATTTATGTGGTTCCGGGTATGTGAATTACAGTGAAATCTCGTTATGTGGAAATCAGATAAGTCAAAATTCCGGTTATGTCAAAGTTAAGTGGTGGGTCCTGATTTTTATATATAGAAAAGAAATGTTCATTAAAATTTTGCTTTTCTCAAATTCCTGGTGTTTTGATGGGCATTCCTGTGAATTTTGAGAAAACGAGATTTCACTGTACTTGCTTGTCGTTTGTTGTCAATACACTTTTGTATTCTAATTTTTGTTTTGACACTGACAGCATGTACAGGTTTTAACCCTTTCACCCCAAAAATTTAAATGGAATGTTCTTTTCTAATGTTTAGACCAGTCTATTATGGTTTATAGGGTTGAAAGGGTTAAAAATAGAAATAAAACATTCATGTGATAATCATTTGTTTGCCAGATGATTTTTTTATAAAAATGTTTTTCATTATTTTATGACTGAAAATTTAATCGTATTAGATATTTTGTTCTCAACTTAAATCTATATACACAAAAAAATTCTGATTCGACACTTTTGTGTGAAATAAATTGTTTTACACTTGGTACCTCCATCAAACTTACATTCTTTATAGCCACATGATTGAATTTACAATGAAACCTGTCTTGAGAGTTCACATTTGAGTGGCTAATGGGTTGATCTCTCAAGTCAGGTTCCACTGTACTGGATTAAGAGACAATTTTTGGGTATGTGCATTTTGGCTGATGTGTTGGCCTCCCAAGATAGGTTCCACTGTAATAGATTAAGAAAGGTCAGAGGTCATAACTTCAATGATGCTCTCTGCTTATTGAAAGATATTGATCATGGATTCTACAAATCACTGATTATTTGCCGTTTATTTTTTTCGAGTATACCATGTACTAGACTTTCTGTATCATGTGTATGCCTGGAAATTTTCACTCCCAATTATTTTTCGCCATTTTTGTCCTTAGTTGAGAGGGCAAATTTAAAATAAAGGCGATATATTTATCTAAGCTAAATAAGTGAAGCATGGACATTAATGCCATTCCAATGTTTATGATGATTTAGGGTGGATTTAAAATGGGAGTGAATATTTTTTCTGTCGTGGACGAAAATAATCAGGGGCAAAAATTTCTAGTTTCACCATATATGTAAAACTGAAAAACACCTGTTGAAAGAAAAATTGGGAGTTATTAACTCATAAATCCTTGAAAAACAATGGACTCCTCTGTAAAGCAATGATTTAGGCTAGTCCATATGTGTATTTAGGGGTGAATGAGTAAAGGATGATAAGGCGATAAAAATAACTGTGTGAAAGTGTGAAATAGCATAAATATAGGTGAATGATTTTTGTGTGCTTGATAAAGCTGTTGTATTATGCATTATTAATCTATTATATTTTAATACCTTAGAACGGTTTAATTTGGTGCAGTCAATATTTTATGCTCCAGCAGCTCTAAATGTGCAGTTTCTGACAGCTGAAGTATTTCCTTGCAGTTTCTGACAACTTGAAACATTTTAGAGCAGTTTCTGACATCTTGAAATGTTTTAGAGCAGTTTCTGACATCATGAAATGTTTTAGAGCAGTTTCTGACAACTTGAAACGTTCTAGAGCAGTTTCTGACAACTTGAAACGTTTTAGAGCAGTTTCTGACAACTTGAAACGTTTTAGAGCAGTTTCTGCCAACTTGAAATGTTTTCTTTCAGTTTCTAACAGCTTAAGATATTTTCTTTCAGTTTCTAACAGCTTAAGATATTTTCTTGCAGTTTCTAACAGCTTGAAACATTTTCTGACTGCTTGTAATATCATGTAGATTAGAAGCATATTAAGTTCTGTGAATGTATGTAACTCATAAATTAGGTTTGTGTTGAGCATTCACTTTAAAATTTTAATGCACATAAAAATTTAGAGCATTCATGCACTTTTTGCATCAAAGTTGCTAAAATTAAACGTGTGCTGAATTATCTCGTTTTATGGTATATTAGACTCAAGTATTCCAAGGTTATCCCCCCTTACTTTTACTTTCCCGGGGAATATGTTTTGTTATTCTTGTTACATTTGTTTTAGATATTAAATTTGCTGTATCAATCATACATTATCAACTTGTGGCAGTTAATTCATATTTGTCTTAAGATATGGATTAAAATAAGAAGTAAAACATATAAATAAAATTATTGTAGAAATGTATAAACCATACTCTGTATAACTCATATGGAACTGATGCCATTCAAAATGGCTGTGTTGGGAGTAAGCTTGGCTTGGTAAATGGTGATTTGGAGTGAAACATTTTAAATGTTGTGTGATTTGATTGTAATCACATGAAGTCAATGATTGAACAAATTAAAAATTATTGTGTTACATGTATATATGCTGTGACCTTCATTTCGGGCATTATTTTTTTTAGGTTAACATGATATCAGAAATCATTTGTCTAAGACCCAAGCTCTGACATGATTAAAGTTTTTTAATCGAAAGATGGTCTTTCAATGTTTATCAGGTAGCCAGATAAAAATTCTATTTTGTTACATTTTTGACAATTACTTTGTGAGTTTCTACATCAAACCAACCATCAAATCTCTCACCTCTAGCCAGTGTGGGTTTGAGCTGGAACGTAAGCTAATTTTGTGTGAAAGGTCACCAGTTCACTTGCCGAAGGCCGGTGTTCTTTCCCCAGGTACAATGTAACTGGGTGTCTTTCCCCACCATTTAAAATTGGCCACCACCACACAACTGTAAAATTACTCAGTGTGGCATAAACCGCCAATATAACTCAAACTCATAACATCAAACTAAAACGGGAATACTGTATACCTGATTACCACATTTAATTTTCACCATTTTCGTCCTGAGATGAGAGGGTGAATGTAAATTGAAAGCAAAATTTTTAAGTTGGATATTTGAAGCATGAACATATATATCATCCACAAAACCATGGTAATTTAAGGCGAATTGAAGATAAGAGTGAATACAATTTTTTGTCCTTGTAAAGTTGAAAAATTAAAGCTATAAGCAAAATTTTTAAGTTGGATATTTGAAGCATGAACATATATATCATCCACGAAACCATGGTAATTTAAGGCGAATTGAAGATAAGAGTGAATACAATTTTTTGTCCTTGTAAAGTTGAAAAATTAAAGCTATACAGTTACCGTAAATCTTGCAATTTGGTATTTTTCTGTTTTGGTTTGGGTAAAAAACTCATTAAGTGTCTCCTTTTTATCCTTATACATCTTAATTGGGGACACAATTTTTGAAACAATGGAGTGAATGATTTTTACAATTAACAAATTTATAGTAAAGAATAATAGAGTCCACCTCTACCATGAGGGTATGACAAAGGAATCTCAACCAGGGGGTAAGATTCTTGAATGACAAACCCAAAAATCTTTCTTTGTCGTAGCCTGTAGTTAGGAGTTGATTATTTTTCTCCCATGTCTTACATACATGTTTATGTAGATCTACGCAGATCTGTGTCAAGTCTGACATAAATATGTACTGCATTATAGAAGACACAGAAGTTGACATGCTGATGGATGACATGCTGATCATTTTGCACTAGCTAGAAGGATAACTCCCTGAATATGGGAGAAAATGACATCCTGGCAAAGATCATCTATAATATACAGTCAAACTTGTCTCTACAGGCCACTCAAAGGAACAGGCAAAAGTAGCTGTTATAGAAAGTGGCCTTTATCATGTTTATAACGAGGTCTATTTATTATAAAAAGAGTTAACAAAGGTTATGTTTGAATGACCTTTATAGGCAGGTGCCCTTTATACAGAGATGGTCTTTAATATAAATTTGTCTGTTTGTGTATTATGTATTAAAAACCCATGTGTATGCGCCTACATTGAACAACAATCCTTTAACAGTATCTTATAAAAATATATAAGTTCAGTTATACTGCAGCATATATTCATGTAAGTTCCCTCATTCATATATATATTTTCAATTATACAGGTAAAGTTTAAATAGTTCTGTGATTGAGGTGTGTTGTCCAATGAACCTCCAGGTTGAGTATAAATGTATTGTTATGAATCAGAACCTTGTTAAATTTACAAGTGTTTGTATTTATGTAAGAAATAAATGTGTTGAATTTAAAAGAGAGCAGTTTATTGTCTATTCAAGGTGTATGATTGACTACAAATTTGATTTACTATTGACAGAGATGCAGCATAAGAGAATTTGATCTCTTTAAGTTTTCCCAGAAGAGGGTTTGCCGTCATCATTGTAAAAGCAAAGTCCGAAATTGCTCTGCTCTTTCCTACCTGTGTTTTGATGTACTCATTCGTAGTTTAATTAATGAATATTTATAAGAAGTAGGTGTATCCAATTTATCCAATCACAGTAGTTGTGATTGTCTTGTATTTGCTGAGGCTTCATGATTATTAAAAATATGCATGAATAATTTCAGGCACATGAAACCATGGGAAGGAAAGAGCATAGCGATTCTGGTCCACGGTTTTACGACAATGGTTTGCCATGGCGTAGTGAGCTGCCAGCTTGCAAGCTAAAGTTCTCCGATTTGATTTCCGGCACCTGGTCATATCCAATACTTAGAAAATGGTATCGACTTCTCCATCACCAAGCCATCAGCACAAGAAGTGAAAGTCATGTCTTTTGGATGAGACTTTAAAAAAAACTGTGGCTCTGTCCGCGTCACTGAATGCATGGCTTGTAAAAGATCCCTTACTGCATAAGCATCAGTCCATAACAAAGGTCAAAAATTTGTGGCACTTCACCTAAAGCTGGTGACATCTTTGCGTTTTTTATTTGATTTTTTTTTTGTTTTACGCCATACTCAACAATTTTTCAGTCATATGATGGCGTCCAGTTTTTATTGGTGGAGGAGAAACCCCGGTTACCTGGGTAAAGACCACCGACCTTCCACAAGAAAACTGGCAAACTTTCCCACTTAATTCGAAATGACCCCAGCGGGATTCGAACCAGAGGTGAGAGACATCTTTGTGTAAATGAAAACTTCTTGGCTGGATGAAATACAGAAACTTACAGTGAACGGTCATTTCTAATACTTTAACAGTAGTGTGTACCTCTGTGCATACAAAGCAAGTTACAGGTCTGTTGGATTTAACTCATTCACCCCTAAAGACACATTTGGACTAGCCTAAATCATTGATTTACGGAAGAGTCCATTGTTTTTCAGGGGTTGATGAGTTAAAACCAAACTTCCTATAAACTGCTTTGGTGTGTTAAAAAAACACACTGCATGGGCATCCATCTATAGCACAGGTAAAATTTGTGGCACCTTACCTTATAGCTGGTGCCATCTTAATGGGTCAGCAAAGTTTTTCCAATTACATTAAATAACAATTAACCAAAAATAAAAAAAACAAGAATAACTTTTAATTATATATTGTTTTCTTACTTGGCAATCACACAAATATATATATTATTTTCTATACCAGTACATTGAACTCAGTATTGATCACATCTCTACTTCTTATATTGTTCTCAAATTACAGATGTGTTTCCATCAGTAATATTTTGCAAGAGTTATTCCCCTTTGGCAGCCATATTGTGGGTTAACTTGATAAATTTTCTTCTTTAAGCAACCAAATGGGATAATAAGTATTGTAGTGAATGGCAACATCATAATTTTCACCAAAAATTAATTAGTTGTTTAGAGTAATGAAGACCCAAGATAGATAATTCTGTCCAAAAAGATTTTTTCAAAATATTTATAGACAACAATACTTTATTTTATTTATTTATTTGGTTCGTTAATTAAGGAAAATATATATGCAGCATTTGCTGCAATACAATATAGCCACCGAAGGGAAATAACTCTGGCAAAAACTGCTTATGGAAATCCATCTGTAGTACATGTAAAGTAGATTGTCACAATATACGTGTGTATTATTTACAATCTAAATTTTGCAATAATTTTACAATGATATCAATTTATTATGTCCCGCCAAATTATGACACTGGATCATTCTATTTATTGATCTGGGTGAGTTTAAATGTTACCAGAGGGGTTCATGGCTCAACAAGTAGAGTGGAACCTGTCTTGATAGACTGTCCCATTTGCCATTGAATTGTTGTCTCCAAAGACAGAAGGTCTTTGTAAAGAGGTTTTATTTGACAAATTATTTAAACTAGTGGTTTTCTGAGTTACAAGTGGTTACACTGTATAATCAAACAAAATAAAACAAAAAATACACCATCACTATTGTTACATTCATAAAACATTATATTTGAGCAAAATCGAAAACAATTGCATAATCATATAATAAAAGTGATGTAAATCTTGATCAAGGGAGATAATCAAATAATAAACACAAATAAACTCCATATATCTTAACAAAGGGAGATAAGTATGTCTTTGTGCAAAACTATAATCTCCTAGAAATTCCAGTATTTTTTTCATACATCATATACATTGTTTATCTACATATTCTTAGCTTCTGCAAGTTGATTTGCAGTAATGAATTAAAAGCCCTGAAGGTTACGCCAAGAACTCTATTTATAGACTCAATATATCAGTTGAAACTGATAAGAAACAATTACATCAAGGTTCACTGCCTTAGACAATATATTACAAATATTTAATCAGAACAAACTATAAAAACTATCTGCAAACTAAATCAAGTGAATTTTAAACCAAGATTTTCTGGTGATGCAGAGGACAAATACCATTGTATTTCTACGTAAAATGTCACTTCATCAAATTGGAAGATTTCAAATAATTTTCACAGTTTAAAAGATGTCACGTCATTTTATAATTTTAACTTTATCAACCCCATAGACAATAATAGACTAGTCTAATAATGTACAACAAAGAATACATGTAGCATGCAATTTAAATATGTAGGGGTGAAAAGGTTAAATCATTAAAAAATGTCACTGAAAAACCAACACAGAAACCTCAAATGCACAAAAATACTAGAGCTACAGTTATGCATGGAATCAAGTTTTACCCATATAGCACTAATTTAAAGAAAAAAGACAGTATTGTTTTTATTTTTGACAGATCCTGGATGGGTCACTTAATCTTGGTAGGCCTACATATGCACATATAAATATATACTTAGCACTACAAAGAATAAAGACTCCATAATTTTAGAAATAAATTGGCCAGAAAACATAAAGCACAAAGGCCTGTTTCTACGGCAAAGAACTAGAGGCAAAAAAAGTATCTGAATAAATGCAAACAGAACAATGGGTTTTGAATTGATATAGCTATAGGTTAACATAAAAACAGGGTACAGGTAAATTAAACAACGCACAGGTAAATAATACAGAGGGGTGTTTGATTTCTTAAGGTAAACAATGTGTCAAGATATTGATAAACTGACAAGATAAAACTGGAAATCCTATATAAAAATGCCAGGTAATTTGTGTTCAGTATCAAATACGCCCTGAATAAACATAAAATTACATCTTATAATGTATATGTATATACATCTCATATTCTTACATGCAAATTATTATTTACAGCTGAACCTCCCTTAGGAGACCACCTCACATATAAGTATAACAGAGAGCCATTGTGGCTCCACATTAGAGTGCTTGATTCACAACTAAAACACACATTTCCCTAACAAACACGTATCCCTTACACAAACACACGTCTCTTACATACACAAGTCTCCTATAAACATGTCCCTTACACAAATACACGTCTCTTACATACACATTTCCCTAACAAACACATATCCCTTATATAAACACACGTCTCTTACATACACATTTCCCTAACAAACACGTATCCCTTACACAAACACACGTCTCTTACATACACAAGTCTCCTATATACATGTCCCTTACACAAACACGTCTCTTACACACACATTTCCCTAACAAAGACATATCCCTTCCACAAACACACGTCCCTTAGACACATGTCCCTTACACAAACAAGTCGCTAACACATACATTTTCCTAACAAACATGTATCCCTTACGCAAACACACATCCCTTACACACACGTCCCTTACACAAACACGTCTCTTACACACACATTTCCCTAACAAACACATATCCCTTCCACAAACACACATCCCTTACACACATGTCCCTAACATAAACAAGTCGCTTACACATACATTTTCCTAACAAACACATATCCCTTACGCAAACACACGTCCCTTACACACACAAGTCTCTTACACACACGTCCCTTACACAGACACATGTCCCATACACACACATTTCCGTAACAAACACATGTCCTTTACACAAACACACATGTCCCTGACACAGATACACTAAAGATGTGTACAGTAAGCCACTTACAAATAAACATACATTCAGTACATGTAAACATATCTTGAAAAGGTATTGTTTGTATTTAGTTATTGCATTTGATTTTTTGTTATAATTTCTCTAAGAATACATAATGATACTGGCCACTGGTCAATAAAGACAGACAAGCAGGGGATACATTAAGAGGTCATTTTGATACTGGGACCCCTGTACTGCACTGGGATTATTGCATTTACCCAACTTAAACTGGGAACACTAATTGATATCAAAACCATGTGTTTACTTTTATACTTCAGCTAAACCCATCAACTCCTTTGGTCACAGTTAGACTCACCCAAATCAATAAAAGGAATGGTCTACTGTCATAAATCAGGGAGGAACAGGTTACTATTTCATGTGAAATCATTGTAAAATTTGTATTCCATATACATGATATACCTCTGAATTCTGTCAGTGGACTTAAAATCCTTTGAAATGGGCAAGTCCAAACATGGCTACAGGGGTTGATAGGTTAAATCTTCAAAAAACATGTTTTTGTACTGGCTATGTATTTACATGTACTGATAATGGTACGAATAGCATTTACAAGTACCTTGTAAATGCAAATGCAAAAACTGACCATGGTTGTCACCTTAAGGTACCTTGAAGAGTGAGGGGAAATTTGATTTTTGTTTTTCAAGGTCATATAATTGTCTGGGAATTTTGTACAGTAAATCCAGGAAAATGAAATAAGTCAGTGACTAATTAATATCATGTTTTGTTTCTTCTGGATGTTTGTTAATGAAAAACTCTGGTCTAAATGTGTGGATAGGAAAGCAGTATGGGAAAAGGATGATGCTATAATGAAATAGGGAGGTTTTGGTTAATGAATATCACAAATGCTTAAAGAAAAAAATCGTAAAAAATAGGGATTTTATCAACCCACATGTAATTGGTGACAAGTACCGGATATCAACTCCATTTTATTCATAGTTTTCAGAAAAATAATGAAAATTCTGAGTTCAATTCAAAGCTCAGTAAAACTACAGAATATGGTGCATGATATCACCAAGGACTGAAATAATATGTTACCCTAAAGTCAATAAAAAGTCAATCATAAAAAACACAGACAAATCTTGATATGTGTACATATAAGTAAAAAATACAGGTGAATTTTGGATGTAAAAGAAAAACAAATTTTCACAAAAGTAGTAAACAGTTTGTTTAAATATGTACATTGTATGTGTTTTAATTACTCCCAACATCAATGCAAAATGAAAAGGAAAAAGATTCAAAACTATAGATAAAATACTTGATATTTTAATCTTTTTGTTTGCAATTGGATAAATTAATTTAAAAGATTTACTGTCAAACTTGCATATAAAGGCCTTCTCTGCATACAAAGGCCTTCTCTGCATATAAAGGTCATTCAAACATAACCTTTTTTTTTTTAACTTTTTATAGTTAATGAACCTCTTTTAAAATGCCACCTGTCTACTTTACCCATTCATTTCCGTGACCTTCATAGACAAGTTTGAACGTATATTTTTTCAAACTTCTATTTCATAGCAAAAATTCAATCTACATAAAATTCGTATGCAAACACACCCTCCACTGCGATCTGAATTTTTAAATATTTATATTGATGTGTGTTGTTATGTGTACAGGGACGTGTTAAAATTGATGCAACTTTTTTACTTTTCTTTATATTTCATACACTGGTAAAACCATATTTAAAAAAAAAAAAAAAAAAAAAAAAAAACTATCACATAGTCATTTCCCATTCAATTTGAATACAATTTTCACTATTAAAAGTTTTATCAAAATTGATTTCGAAATGACTCTTCACAAACATTTTGAAACATTGTGGGAAAGATAAAAAAGTTACATCAATTTTGGCACATCACTGTATGTATATGTACTTATTATGCAAAAATGATACTAATGAAAAGAAAATAAATCTCTAAGTATTCTTTGGACTTACAAATCATTTGTAAACTTTTAGACAGAATTTTTTTCATAAAATTCTTACAGATAAAGTCTAAAACCTGCCTAGAGACTCACTCCAATCTTATGTGACTTTAAAGTATTTTACCTGTAAATGATACACGTACACATTTATTTCACCTTATTACATACATGTACACATACCTTTAACAGTATGAGATAAATTCATGCTGTCTTTGGCAATATTAGATATTCAGAACAACACATGTTGCATTGTTCCAACAGATTTTTGGTTAATTCACGATTTACAACAGATATATGCACATGATACTGAACATACAGAAGAAAAGGCACATACTTTATAACTTATTTACAATGACTTAATTTGGGAAATCAATACAATGTACATGAATTAGGATGTTTTTAGAATTGCTAAATATTTCAATTTGGGAACAATTCACTTTACAAGTTTATACAAAAATCAATTTCTCACAAAATGAAAGTAATTACAGTGATAAAAATAAACATACATGTATAAGACATTACCGGTACATACATTCCATGTATTTTCAAAAACAATTTCCACCCACATTTCTTTCTTTCTTTTTTTCTTTTCTTTGTTGGGGGGGAATGCATCTTTTTTTTTAAAAGAAAATTTAGAAAATTTTTATTAATTAATAAACTGTACTAAATCTTGAATTTGTAGTTATTATAATCAATATTCAATGTATTCCAAATGAAAACTGAATGCATGCTTGAGTATCATAAATCCTGATCTCAAACGCTTTCATCATATCAGAAAATAACCTTTCGAATTTTCACATTATTTTACTAGAGAGACTATCACTGACTGGGAAACTTGAACATCTTATTTGGGATAATTCCAAGCCAATTCTTGACAAACTTTCTCTAGGCTGAAATTTAGAGGTACATGGTGTAATTAACCCATTAACCCCTAAAGACGAATTTGGACTAGTCTAATCATTGATTTACAGAAGATTCCATTGTCTTTCAGGGGTTGATGAGTTAAACTGCAAACAAAATCACTGTAATTATACATGTGTACATGTATGTGTATTACAAATCAGACCATCACGTGTGTCAATAGATGTAGACTTCTAACATGTTTATAAACCAACAACACCACACAAACAATTTATAACTATAATATGATTAATATGTCTGTTTTATGAAAGGTTGTAAGTAGTAGACTTGGTCTTAGAACCATGCAAACAACATGTAACAAAATCAGATACTGTCTCTATGACAACAAAGAGGCATTGCGTAGATCTATGTTAATTATTGTTACAAGTGGAATAGTTTATCTATGTAAACCCAGCAGGTATAAGTTCTGGTATTCATATTAAATACATCAAGATCTTATACATGTACATTTATATAAATTGAAAATGTGTAAATAGGGCTCAAGATGTCAGATAGGGTTGAATTCATAAAACTGTCCAAAGTCTTGTTTCAAGGTCAATTGACCTATCACCAATTGCCCGACACGGCACCTTTTGGCAAACTTTTCCATTATGACGTCACATCTAAATGGCCGTAAAACATTTGTGTGATTATGACATCACAATCAAATGACGTAAAAAAAAGCACATGGACAGCCATGTGTAAGACATTTGGCAATGAATCAATTAACATAAGACTTACGATTTATAACTTTTTTCCAGAAATGTGTAAGTAGGTACAAGTAAGTAAATTGTTAAGATTTTTTTATAATTAACGGTAAAAAATCAGACAATGTCTTGGTTAATATGAGAAAAAGAAAAAAATAGAAAATGTTTTTTTGTGATCATTTTAGCGGTTTGAAGTATTTGACAGAATAAATGTCACATACTGTGAGCTATGAATCTAACTCTAAATGTGATAACAGCAATGAATCTAATTCTGCATGTACCGTAAATGTGACATCAGCTATTGATCTAACTCTAAATCAGTATATGTGATATCTAATACGAATCTAACTCTAACTGTGATATCACTATAAATCTAACTTTAATGTGATATCAACTATGAATCTAACTCTAACTGTGATATCACTATAAATCTAACTTTAATGTGATATCAACTATGAATCTAACTCTAACTGTGATAATACCAATGGATCACCTGTAACACCTCTAACTCTAAATATAAGCTATGGATCTTACTCAAAATGTGATATCAAAAACATGAATCTAATTCTAAATGTGATATCAGCTATGAATCTAACTCTGTGATAACAGGATTGAACCTAACTGTAAAATGTGATAATAGGGATGAAAAACATAGATGTCTTAAATTGAAAATAAAGATGAATGTTACACATGTTACAGATAGGCCTACAATAAAGTACACATGTACTTATAGATCCAAATTGTGTGTGTGAATGATATCAGGTTCCAGTATTACTTCACTGTAGTACGGGATTTAGCTGTCTGGTACATGTACATCCATCAGCCATGTATGAGATAACACAACCAAAGACCATTATTGATTGAGGTATGAATTGTAATAGATAACCCTGGATAACACGTACATGAATAACAAGATCATACATGGACATTGTACAACGCAATATATATATATATATATACTGTAACTGTGTGATACAGTAAACCAACATCTTGTTGAGATGCAGTGCACAAAGGTCCTGACGACTGCTGCATATAACATGTATAATATCAGAACCAAAAATAATAAAAATAAATAATAATTAAAAATATGACAAAATTAATAAATAAATATAGGCACTTGCAATGTTTCAATCTAAAAAAAAACCAAAAAACAAAAAACAAAACAATTATTAAATATCATTACCCCATTTCTCCCTAAAACACAAACAAACAAAAGTGTCCATTGTTTTTCAAGGGTTGATGAGTTAATATATTCTACAGTCCTATCCTTAGCCTCACTATTATGCATTGATTAAGTAAACAGACACATCACTGACATCAGTATATTAAAGTCAAAGACATGCTATGAATTCCCTACTGGCTGAATAACAAATACAGAATGGATGAGGGTACTAGTAGAAAGGATAAAACTGGAAGCAGGGCAGCAAAGAGTAGCCTGCTAGAACTCTTCTAGCTGGTACATACATGTACAATATAGAGCATATGTTAGTTTTCTACATGCATTTCTCTTATCTACAGACTAGTCTGAATGTGACCGCAGAAAGTTTATCATTTATTTGATATATGTACATGTGTGTTATGTTTATACATGCACTTTCAGATATACAAATTGTATATTAAGTATTTCGCTCCCCTTATTACTATTGTTTGTCACACTCTTGCAGCAAAAATAAATGCTGAACTTAAATTTCCATTCCTCCTTCCTTAATTCTATGTGCATTAATTGTATTAATAAATAAATTATATTGTGTATGTGCATGTATGTGTATACATTCAATTTATTTGTACTTGTTGTTGCAACTGTGTTAACTTTACATTTGAAAGTACAGTTATAAGACGTTTAGTATTATACATTGAGAACAAAAAGTGAGGTTTTTAATGTTTGAATGGACACATTTTGGTGTATTTGTGATTATGTGTACATGTACAACACTTTGTACATACATGTAACAGTATGTAAGTAAATAAATGTTAATTCACAGTGTAAACTACCCTACCCACATATTCCCTAGCCAGGGAGAGATGTATGGAGAGTGTTAAAATCCTTGTTCATTATTTCTGAATACATGATTTATATACATGTACATGTATATTAAAAACATTAAGTGTGGAATGTACATATGTTGGTTTAATTTAATGAGGACCTAGATCAGCAGCAGGTGCTCTTAATTGACTGATTACAGGCTATCGGTATGGTGAAAACTTGAAATTAAAGGACCCATCCGTAATTATACACATACATTGATGTGACACACCTCTACTAATGTACACTTTAGACAATGTGACACACCTCCTGCTAATGTACACATAAGACAATATGACACACCTCCTGCCAATGTACACTTAAGACAAAGTGACACACCCCTACTAATGTACACTTAAGACAATGTGACACACCTCTACTAATGTACACTTAAGACAATGTGACACACCCCTACTAATGTACACTTAAGACAATGTGACACAACCCTACTTACAATATATGTATGTGACACATTTCAATTAATATACATTTGAACACTTAAGACAATGCAACGTACCTCCTACTAATGTACACACACAATGTGACACACCTCCTGCCAATGTACACATAAGACAATGTGACTAACCTCTACTAATGACCACTTAAGACAAAGTGACACTCCTCCTACTAATGTACACTTAAGACAATGTGACACACCTGCTAATATACACTTAAGACAATGTGACAAACCTCCTGCTAATGTACACTTAAGACAATGTGACACACCCCCTGCTAATGTACACATAAGCCAATGTTACACACCTCTATTAATGTACACTTAAAACAATGTGACACAACCCTACTTACAATGTATGTATGTGACAAACACCTATTAATGACATAATTAATGTACATGTGTACACTAAAGACAATGTGACACACCTCCTACTAATGTACACTTAAGAGAATGTGACACACCTCCTGCTAATATACACTTAAGACAATGTGACACACCTCTACTAATGCACACTTAAAACAATGTGACACAACCTTACTTACAATATATGTATTTGACTCACACCTATTAATGACATAATGTACATCTGTACACTAAAGACAATGTGACACACCTCCTAATGTACATCTAAGACAATGTGACACACCTCCTAATGTACATCTAAGACAATGTGACACACCTACTAATGTACACAAGACAATGTGACACACCTGCTAATGTACACTTAAGACAATGTGACACACCTCTACTAATGTACACAAAAGACAATGTGACACAACCCTACTTACAATGTATGTACATGTATGTGACACACACCTATTAATGACATAATGTACATTTGTACACTAAAGACATGTGACACACCTCTACTAATATACACTTAAGACAATGTGACACACCTCCTACTAATGTACACATAAGACAATGTGAAACACCTCCTACTAATGTACACTTTAGCATGTTAAGACAATGTAACACACCTCCTACTAATGTACACATAAGACAATGTGACACACCTCCTACTAATGTACACATAAGACAATGTGAAACACCTCCTACTAATGTACACTTTAGCATGTTAAGACAATGTAACACACCTCCTACTTATGTACACATAAGACAATGTGACACACCTCCTACTAATGTACACATAAGACAATGTGAAACACCTCCTACTAATGTACACTTTAGCATGTTAAGACAATGTAACACACCTCCTACTTATGTACACATACGACAATGTGACACACCTCCTACTAATGTACACATAAGACAATGTGAAACACCTCCTACTAATGTACACTTTAGCATGTTAAGACAATGTAACACATCTCCTACTTATGTACACATAAGACAATGTGACACACCTCCTACTAATGTACACATAAGACAATGTGAAACACCTCCTACTAATGTACACTTTAGCATGTTAAGACAATGTAACACACCTCCTACTTATGTACACATAAGACAATGTGACACACCTACTAATGTACAAAATGTACACAGTAGACAATGTGACAGGTACATGTATAATCACCTGTCATTAATGTTGATATTTGAAATCTACATGCACATGTACATTTGTATTAGTGATGTGATTCCAAAAAGGTGAAAAGTGAGTTGATGGTATTGTACTGGTGTTTAAAATCCCACTCAAGTATTGTTCACAAATATTTTGACGTCACCAAATACCGGGGAAGAGCTTCAAATTTTCATCCCTGAATTATATAAATTATTAATTGATATTACCAAATGCATAGAAGTTATACGTAAAATCCAAGAAATGAATGTTGGGGAAAATTGAAAAATGTCATACAGAACATTATTTTAATAAAGATAATGCTAGGATTTTAGCATCAACCAAATTAAATGTTTGCATTGTACAAATACCAGGTACATGTACATTCACACTTGCATTAAAGGCCACCTCTGTAGAAAGGGGCACCTGCCTACAAAGACCATTCCAACATAACCTTAGTTAACTTTTTCGTCATGAACCACTTTATAAAGGCTACCTTTCCATCACAGCTCATTTCGCTTGTTCCCCTGAGTAGCCTTAAGCTTTATAGACAAGTTGGACTGTCTTGTATTTGATCAGTTTTGATGTCACTGATGTACATGTAATGTGTATGAAAACAATACATGCAATACAAAAAGGATGTTCTACAGTAACATGTATAAGTACCAGCAGCCCTTTTCACAAAAAATCTTAAGATTATTCTTAAGATAAAATCTTACAAGTATCGTAAGATAAATCTTAAGTCATTTTCATAAAAGCTATCGTAAGATTTAATTTTCTCTTAAGATTTAATCGTAAGATAAAATCTTAAGTTTTTCTCTTACGATTAAAGTAAGCATAGCAACGACGTTTCACTTTCGATTCGCATGCGCATCCAATTTTTCCGGTAAGGCGTCACATGTATTTGCACTGAATATAATCCAGAAAAAAAAAATTTTTGGTGTAAATGAAATTCAATCAAGTTTGAATAATGATTAAATAAAGTTTCACAAAGCTCTACTTATTTTTTACTCCAGCCTTTTGAAATTACACAATACTAGCGTATTTGTTTGTGTTTTACATGTATTATGTTATCTAGATCTATACGGCATCAGTAAATTATATGTTTATAGGCTATGTTTTTGTGTATTAACATTTTAAATTCTATTTCGTAATTTAAATGTGTGTGTTGAGTAGGCTTCTCGTTTGCGTTTTAGATATTCATACTGCCAGGTAAATTACCCAATTTAAAATTGTTTACAATATAAACAGTACTTCCTTCGTGAAATACCTAGTAGTAAATTATTTATACGATATCGTGTGTTTATATTTTTAGATCTAATTGCATTTCATAAAAATTTGGTTTTTTACATTTATTTTACATATCCATTTAGATACACGATTATACTAAATTGTTATAGAATACAAGCCTTAGTGAGGATGTTTTTAGGTTTAAAATTTTTTGAATAAATTGTGAAGCAATATTTCATTTGAGACTATGGGTCACGCACCTTTGAAAAAAATAAAGCTGGAAATTCGTAAGCTTCCAGACTCGATCTAACGACAAGTTCGGTGTCCCATTGTTAATCTCAAAGGGATTATTTTCACAGCAAACGGTCCTATAGGGTATCCTTCCCTGGAGATGGTGTAGTTTTTACAAAGTTTTGAAGTTTTTAGACACTAAATTATGACCTGTTTGTCCTTCAAAGTATCACATCGCATTAGCGGATATAGAAAATTTGTAAAAGTGGTGCCGATGGTGACATGGGATTATTACTTTTTAAAAAATGTCGTGTACAACTTTTATATCATGTATATCTCACCAGAGCTAAACCGAGAATTTAAAGGGGGGCATTAAGTCTTGATATTGTTGCTGAACGGAGCGAGTCGGGAAAATTCTGTGTTTTTTTAGGAATCTAGAGAAATTGAAGGTTTTACACCTATTTTGTCAACTATAGGGATCGCATTTCGTAAGGGGATCGGGGTTTACGCTTCCAGAAAAAAAAAGAAATTTAAAGTCCATAGACGCCTTTTTCTACATTCAGACGCGACAATATGGCCTTTGCCTGATAATCCGCTAATAAATCAAATTGATTATCGTTCTCAAAAGAAGATAACTGATTCAGCAAAAAAGTGCAATGTTAAATGTATATTAAAATCGGAGCAGAAATTCGACCAAGTAGTCTTAAGGATTTTTTTTATTTTTAACTAAGCTTTGAGAGCCCTACCGTTCCTCTAAATCAGTCGATGCAATTTAAAGATGATGATAGATCTAGTAAACTCGACTTCATTTGAAACACCCCTTATCAGCTTGGATCGACCTGTTACATGACGTCAGAGTGCGTGACTTTAAGAACACTAGGATTTGGTACAGATGTAAACAATAGTGGCAGGGCTAGCAAATTTTAATTTTCTTGACTAAATCTATCATTGTAGATCTATTAAAGGATTACAAAAGGTATGCATATGTTATCATATCATGACAACGATATAGGCCTAGATTTCTATTCTAGATCTTTTCTGATTCACGGATTATGTGACGAGGACAGTACAATATGGTAGCCTAGATCTTTTGTAGTTTCAACACAAAGTAATCGATCTAGTCCTAGATTTATTAACCTACTAAATACAAAATGCCCTCAGGATATGGGGAGGAATTTCATGATATTTTCTGTGTGCCTTTCAATTAAATCTCTTGTTGTGTCTGCTAAGTTCACGATGCAGTGCCTCGGAAAAACCTAACGGCTGGTCAATATTTAGTGACTCGTCGATCTATCTATACTCACATTTTATTGTCAAAAATACGTTCTCTGCGAATAGCTATTCTGTTAATCATATCAAACAACATATCAGATCATCTTTTTTTTTCTATGGAGACACTTACGATTATATTGATAAAATCTTAAGAGTAAAAATTTCTCTTAAGTGTGGGTGATAGCTCTCTTAAAGTTACGACAAATTTTTATCTTAAGAATCACTTAAGATTTTTCATGCAAACCATAACAATCTTAATTTTACTCTTAAGAGTAAAAGTTATCTTAAGATTTTTTGTGAAAAGGGCTGCAGGAAATCTATGTCAGGGATTTTCCGCTCTTTTGAGAATGGGGCCTGGGCCTTTTGAATTGGGAACTTTAGCAACATAATACACATGTACATGTATATTGAAACTGGAAGTTCAAAAGATAAACAAAACTGCTGGAAAATACAATTTCTCTTCAAATTCATTGTCATCTGACTTTAATCTGGAAATTTTAACTGCAAACTGGGAAAAAAATATTGTTTTTGCATTGGAAATGGGGAATTTTTTGGTTCCCTAGGCTATGATAGGGTAGAATATCCTTGTATGTGTTTAGACTTTTGATCCTTGTTGCTTCTCAAGGTATACATTTGTAAAAGGTTTGCTGCCAATATTTGTATCAACATGTCATAGCACTTAGCAAAAATTAGCTACAGGCACTGGTTAAAAAAGATAACTGTGTATATATATACATGTACATGTATGTGTACTCACAATAAAATAGTTAGAAAGGGTTTTTCTGCCTTTATGCCTGTTACAATTGTGTTTACCTCTGCATAAATATGAACTTGTTAATGTTTGTATGGGCATATAACACACATTTTGAAAATAAAAAAAAAAATTACTGGTCAATCGGACCAGTGAATAAAGGAATTTCACTGGTCAAAGAAATTTTTTTACTGGTCTGTATATATACACAATTGAAATGAAATGGAAAATTACTGGTCATTTGGACCAGTTATCAGATAGATTTCACCAGACTTTTGTAAAATTTACCATTTTTTTTTTAGTAAGACCGGTGAATTTCACTGGTGAACTCTGATATAAGTTGGATTGTTGGGATGGGAAGCTTTGCATTTGGGTTTTCCTTGTTTTTATTGTTTTTCTCTTTAGCACTGTAATACTTGCTTTTCCATGGACAAAAATACATGTCAGCACTACATGTACATCATAAAATTAAAGGTTCAATCATCATCACCAAGCAATGAAGAATGTTTACTAAATAAATTCCTCATTAACCATTCATATGTAGCATTAACAATACCCCATGATATAAACGATCTAGTGAAGTTCAAGTGAACCCCTCTGAATAGTTTCCACACATTATTATTCCTCTCATTCAGAACAAGTCTAAAAGCTTCCTGTAAACTAAGGAAATCCCCAGCTAGCTGTGACTGCATTTTAACCTTCACAACATTAAGGGGATAAAATACTGTACTTATTGCTGCGCCCAAAAGGGCACCACAGAAAAAGTCTTGAGCCACTCTTTGTGAGGCTGTCTCTGGTTTTGGCCAGTTTTCCTGTACGTGATCTCGGATGAGGAAGAAAGGTATATTGCTGGGTCCATTCCTCAACAGAATCGCTGTCATTCCTCGATAATATTCACGTATCCCATAAACCTTCAGTTCTCTAAATGCGTGCATCGTATTAGTAAAACGATGTTGATAATTTTGGTCTTGCATCAAGACTTGTATTCTTTCAAATGGTGTCAGACTAGCTTCAAGGACGCCAGCAATTAATGCCGCAGATGCTCTGTTTGCTGGAAGCCATAAAGTTGGAAACTCTTTCTGCAAGAAATCTTGACATCTGTAGTATGACCCAAACATGATGGACATTGAGGTCGTTTTCTGAAGAAGGGGAGGTAATAGACCCCTATAAAGATGTCTTAAACCTTCATTTTTCAACTGAACGATTGCTTTAACACTCCTCATTCCATGCAATTGCTGCCGAAACATTACCTTATTTATAGGAAATGTAACACAGATATTAACAAACGCAGCTCCCCAGCCACATATAAACTCACGATATGAATAATGATAGGTCAGAGGAGCCAGTTGCCTCCCTTTCTTGAAATTGTCCAACTGACCGGACATGTTTGTACATGTATTTTGAACTTCCAGAAGGTGATAACTAACTTGGGATGAAATGATGGGTTTGTTAATATCACAAGTTTCTTTGGAAGCAGGCAAATCAAAATTAGCAATCTTTATACAAGAAGCTGAATTTTTCTCCATTTTCTGTACATTTCTTGCTTTTCAGCCATGATCTAAGTATACAGGTCATGTGACCATGTTGATGAAGTCTTTTGGCGCACTTCCTGTGTCACTGTGTGTAACGCTGAACTCTGTTGCATTCATTGACTAAGGCATATGACGTACTGAATTCTTTGAGAAATCCTCCCATGCGCACTGATCTGCAATTGCGAAAAATTCAATATAAGTACAAAAATAACTTTCAGACCCTTCAATAAAAGCTGACAGCTGACGAATTCTGTTTGCTATTTTGATGAAAAGCAGTGCAAGTTGTTGACAACTTTCTTTTCAGTTCAGAAAAAATATTGCTGGTTTCTTTTTAAACATGATGGTCATTAATACTATTTTGCTGGCAACTTTAATTTATCTGTTATATAACTTATTTCCTACTGAAAAAAACTATTGAAAGAACATTTCTAAATGATTATCAAGTTTTAGTGTTTTTACACAGGGACATTCCTACAATGTACCTCCTAAATTCTGGGTCCAGGGTATGAAAAATTGGAAAATATACAATGTTTTAATAAAAACAGAAAAACTTTATTTGAGACATTTGTTTGAAAATACTTAAGTTTATCCTTTATTCTGAAATTCAAAATTGGGAATTTATGCACATTTTTGAGAAAATACAAGCAATTTTGGCATTTGGAATGGGTCCTCTAATCAGACATGTACATGTAAGTGTTGATGTATGTATGTATGAAAAAAATATTTATTTTGTTTTCATTAAATACGTAAAATAATTGAAAACAGATCGTGGATCACAAACTGGACTATAAGACCATGGGAAATAAGCTTTTAAAAATGTACATGTACATGTAGGAAAAAATCTTGAGTTTTTTGACAGAAACCAAAATGTTGCAAACAGATACATTGTACATGTAAATGGACAATAGAAAGACCAAACAAGAGGACTATGGGCCACATCGCTCACCTGTTCTGTGCTGGTATCTTACAAATATGGGAATCTCAATTTACAAGTTATCAAAACACTCCTTGGGAGTGGAGGAGACTTAATGAATCATTTCCAAAGAGGGGTACCCCCTGAGACCTATTTTGCCCCAAAGTGGATCCACCTCTGAGTCAATCTGGTCAAAAAACACAAACATGGTAGGGGAACTTGGGTACTTGCTTTCTTTAAAGTTCTGTCAAAATCCCTTCAGCGGTTTTGAAGAAACTGAGAGTGTGAAAAAATGCCTCCCCCCCTCTTTTTGCAGTTTTAAAAATTCATAAAAAATTCAAAAAATTAAATTTTAGCAAAATTCTTTTAGGAAAGCATTTCTCTACCTAATTACATGTAAAACACATTAAATGAATTAATGGGGAGAAAATCAAAGAAATCATACAAAAATAAATGAAAATTACTATATGTAAAAAGACATAAAAAACGCCAGGGTTTGAAATTAGCAGTATTACCCGCTAGCCCGAGACAAGTAACTTTTGCAGCGGACCAGTCAAGGTTGTGCTGCAGCTAGCCTGGTTGACTAATAGAAAATATGTAGAGGCCTAAACATTGCAATATGACCATGAGCAATGATTAATGAAAGTGTATAATGTATGTAGATTGAATACCAGATTTACTTAATCAGTCCCTTAATTTTTTTTTTTTGCAATTTAAACTAAGAAAATCAAAGTTGCTTTGAATCATTAGAATATTAAAATACGAAAATAGATAGCTTAGGTCATTCTGGTATCAATTCTGTAAATACATGCCAAATTGGTACATGTAATTCGTCTCAGTACATTGGGGCTAGTGAATTTGTCAAAGGACTAGTAATATTTGTTTCCAACTAGCCCCAGTGACTAGTGAGACTGAAATGCTAAATTCTACCCTTGAACGAGTCAAAAATTTATTTTCCAATAAATTTCTACAAAATTAACAAACTTTAATCATACATCTATGTAGATCACTCAGATGATGTAAGTTTTTAAATCCATGCAACAGTTCTGGAGAAGAAGATTCTCAAAGAGGGGTATCCCCAGAGGCCTCTTTTGCCCCACCCTGGATCCACCCATAAGCCGATCTGGCTGAAATGAACAAACTTGATAAAGGATCTTGAGTGCTTGCTTCCTATAAAGTTTCATTAAAATCTGTTCAGTGGTTTTGGAGAAGAAGTAAAAAATGTGAAAAGTTAATGGACAGACAGACAACATGACAGACAGATGGACGGACAGACAATGGACAAAAGGTGATCAGAAAAACAACTACAATGTACATCTATACGCCAATAACAGTGAAACCTCAGTATTAAAACCAGCTAGCTGACTTATTCAATTAGCTATGATTAGCTACATTTTTGTATATGTATAGTGAGATGGTCTCTTAAGTGAGAGTCTAGATTACCAGTATTTAAATTTGCTATAAAACTTTTAAAGCAATGATGATGGTTTGTTGTCACCTAAGACGAATTCGGTCAAGCAGTCGCTATAAATAAACACATTATAAATAAACATTTTTAATTAATTCAAAACATTGATTGAATACATCAAACATCAGGCAAAACAGTAACAATAACAAAACATTTTATGCAGTAATCAATAAACCGTAGCAAGAAAATACATGTAGACTCACCCCTGTGTTCAGTGAGTGCTCGCCATCTTGTTGTAATTGTGTGCATGCTCAACTATAGGTGTTTCCCCATCTCTATTTATCCATCATGTTTGTTTGTTAAGCATTGTTTAGACAGTCTATGTGCTTTACGAAGGGCTCAATCATAGGTTGGGAGATTTTTTTTATTGTGATTGACAGTGGGCAGAGTTCATCTTGTCGACGTGTGCCTCTGTTAGCATCCAGTGGTAATATATATTGTGGGACTTTGGGGACATTGGCTTAATATTATTGATTTTAGCATAAAAATAACTACTTTCATCTGATTTCAAAAGGATTTACTTTTTTCCTGACCCTTGAATACACAAAAATCTTAACTTTATTAGAATTTGGGATGATGCTTTGTTTACAGAAATGAGGTAATTTGTAGAGCTCGCACAATTACAACATGCCCACAATTACAACAAGCGGCTGTGGATATTTACCAGTCTTAATTGTGAGGGTGGTCTTCTCTGTAATAAATGAGGCATATTTCTTGGAAAAGATATGAACTGATGCTTGTTTTGGTTTAGTGGTAGAGCATTCACCTCACAAGGGGAAAGTCCCAGGCAGGGGTGGAAATTAAGAAAAAATCCCCAGGAGCCAAACAGGCTCCTAAGTTTTAAATTCTGGGAGCCCAGATTTAAACTTAGGGGCCCGTCATATTTACTTGAAAGAATTTTCACCAGTTTGTGATCTTAACATTTTTAGCATCTTGCTCAGCCAGGCAAGTGCTATACTGATATTGTGCTTGCCCGCCATGAAAATTTGGTTGCCCACAAAGAAAAAAAATATTTGAGTCAATTTTGTGTTTTATTAATTTATTGTTATTTTAATAAATATATGTGACTACTGTGTGTTTAAATTGATGCAAATTACAAAAGTTTTCATTTTTTAAAACAATATCTATCCATTTTAAGTATCTCATTAAAACTTTTATTCACAACAACTAATTTTCTTTTTATCATTCACCTACATTTAGTTAAGATTTTATAACTTTTATACACTGTATAGTATTACATATACATGTATCATCATTTTAACACATCCTGAAATTCAGTTCTGTTCGGTATCGGTTCTTTTATTACACACACCCAACTTCCATTTCCTCCATAAACTGCAAGCAACAACAGTCAACACATGATGTGTTCTGTGACATTTTTGGCCACAAGGTAAAGACTAACATATTTACTTGTCAATAAAATAATTATTTTAATTTCTAACTGTTTTTTAGCAATCCATTTAAACTACGATTAGAAGGAAATGGATCATTTTTGAAACTTTTTGAAGTGACAAATGCAGAATGGTTGTACTTCTACTTTCATTTTGATAAAAGTGGATATACCAACTTAACATGTCAAAATTTTAGCTTTATCAGATTGGGAATTTTAAGGACCAAAATTGAGAAAAACAGAGACTATTTCTGAATAGAAATGGACCAAATAACGGCCCCTAAAAGTGGCAAAAAAATTCTGAATCAATTCGCCAAACGGGCGACTTCGCACGTAAAACAATTCGCCCGATCATAAATTCAGTCGCCTCGGGCGAACGGGCACCCGTTAATTTCCACCCCTGCCAGGTTTGACTCCCACTGGGAATCCCAGACGGGGTCATACCAAATACTTTAAATGTGGTAGAGACTTTCCATCACTAAACGCTTGGCATAAGAAGTGAAAGTCACAAGTCTTTCGGATGAAACTTAAAACCAAGGTCCTGTCTCATGGAAGGCATGGCATGTAATATAAAAGAACCCTCACAGCACTGGCGTCGATCCATAGCACAGGTAAAAATTTATAGCACTTCACCTAAAGCTGGTATATCTTAATATATATATAACTGAAAAACTCTTGGCAGGATGTAACAACAAACAAACAAATAACCCCCACCCCCGACCACCACCACTTCCAAGTCCAAGGGCAGATTTAAACAAATGAGAATATAACATGTATAAGCCTTCTATTTCAAGTCTATATCTGGTACAATAATATTACCGGTAATGAGACGGATCTGTTTAAGGTTTGAGTTGGTGACAAGTACCAAATGTTGTTAGTCATATTTCAAATTATGAATGCATCGTCTCAGACTTAGATTTGATGAGTGACTTTGTCCCCCCCCCCCCCAGCCCTTAAGAAGATTCAGTCTCCTTCAGATTCATGCCTGATAAACAGTAAATGGATCTCATATTATAAACTTCATCATAGATGACATGAGGATGGGCAGAGCATATAAAATACTGCTTTCAAAATTATGCATAACGAATGCAGTATCTTGTCCAATGCTGAAAGCCTACACTAACTATGGCTCATCCTGGAGTCAGAAAACTATGAGCTAAAAAGTTAGCCAAGATATTTTTATCCGAATGAAATTTTGATTAGCCAGGTTAATGAATATTGATACTTGTACCAAATAAGGTTTTAATTGTACATGTGCATGTACATGTAACATGGTGGTGACAAGTGGAATGTAATATACATGTGTATGCATTTATGGCATACATAGCATGTGCCATAATGTGGCGCACTATTTGCAAGTCTGAAGATTTTACTTGGAATACAAGTAGGGGTAGGAACAAACCTGGGAGTATCGGTAGGGGTGGGTGAGTGGTCAGGTTTAATTTTGTTCCTATGCCACTGATTGTGAAAATTTCAGGACAATTCCATTTTATCAATCAAGCATGCCCTTGTAACATGTGTTGTGTGTACTGTCAAGCTGTCTGTGATCTTTCTCTTTTGATAGACAATATGACTACTGACTATGGTACACACACAAATATGACTATGAGTCAATTACATTATTTCTAAGCCTGGTCAAGCAGAATTTAGTCTTGAAAAAAAAATAATAGTAAATAGTCAATTGCTACATTGGCTAATGGTAATGCAAGTCCTGCTAACCATACTGCATGTAAACTGTAAAATATCACTGTCCAAGCAAGTATTGGGCCCCCATTCCTTACCAGTTACCGTATGGCAGTGACCATTCACCATTGCAGTTTGCACTGATTTTCACATGCAATGATGCCTTAGTTTTGAAGCAGATGGGCCAAATCAGCCTATATTTACGCAGAAAACATTATGTAGTTATAATCAATGAGAGTTAAAAATGAACTTGACAATACAACATATTACCTGTAAATTCATAAAACATGCGAAATATTGAAAACGTGCATGACGTTCCACAGATCTGGCGTAATCCTGTCGACGTCCTTTCAATGTCTAAGTGTAGGCCGAGCCCGATATCCGACACATGTTTGATATCCTGTCTGAGTTTTCGCAAGGGTAAATAAACAAAAAACAAAGGTCAAAATTATTTGTTTGTTTGTTTATTGTTGTTTAACGTCCCACTCAAGAATATTTCACTCATATGGAGACGTCACCAAATGCCGGTGAAGGGCTTCAAATTTTTACCTATGCTCGGCACTTACGGCCATTGAGCAGCGAGGGTTCTTTAACGTGCCGACACCTACTGTGACACGGGACCTCCAGTTTTTACTGTTTCGTCCGAAAGACAGGAAACCAACCTGTCGCCGGCGGGACTCGAACTCACGACCTTACGATCCAGAATCGAGCACGCTACCGACTGAGCCAGGCCGGCTCGTCAAAATTATAATCTTCCTTATCTTAAATTCTTTAGGGTAATTCTATTCATATCTTTTACAATGTAATTTCCCCCTGTTACCAATTTAGATTATTTGGATTCTATTTCTTATCTAAAAAAAAAAAAAAAAAAAAAAATAAAACAACAACAACAAAAACCCCAACAACAACAAAAAAAAACCAACCAAAACAAAAAAAAACACGGATACATAGTAGGCCTCGATCTCTACCCAGTCCGATATTTTATACGGCCTATTTTTTTTTATTAATTTTCTACTGATATTTAAAAGAAAAATGTAGTTCTAGATCTGTAAATATTTTTAGAAAGATAGTTAATTTAAGTGAGAAACATAAGAACAACCAGCTGGTAACACGAAGGAAAGAAACAGAAAAGAATTACGGTACGTTTTCAGTTTAATTTATTTTCATAATTGTGGTAGTGTATCCCAACACTAGATGCCCCCGGTGAATCTTTCAGGCCGGGGGCATAAAAAGCACTTGTCCATCTGCTGCATGAAGATAAAAGGGGATTGATATCTGGTAGATTCATTGTGGTTTTTCTTTTTTGTTTTGGTCAGTTTTGGTTGCTCATTGTTTTACATCCCTCCAAGAACTTTTAACTTATATGTACATGCCACCAGCTTAAGGTGAAGTGCTACAAATTTTGACTGTCCTATGGACTTGTGCTAATGCAGTTGTTATTGTACATTAAGTACAAGTAGTAAAGTAAAAAATATTGATATAATTGGGGTTTTTTTTTTGGTAAACAATGCCTCTTTAACTAAATCACAATGTTGAAAAAACAAAAGTTTTATGGAAAAGGTTCAAAATCTAAATGTAAAGAAAAAAATTGTTTAGATTATAATTTAGATTGGATCAATGGATAATTTACAGTTTTAATCATAAGATTGAATCCAAACCTTGTTAATGTTGAAAACTTGAATGATTATAATAATAAAATCAAAATGATACAGAGAACAGATAAACCATTGGAACAGAAGAAATATAAGCCACTTGTGAAGAAAAACAGATGATTAATTTTTACTTCTACCAAAATTAAAGAACTTATTCTTAACAACCTTCAACATAAATGATAATAAAATCTAGAAACTATATTCTTTCATTATATTTGGAGTAGTAAAAAGTTAGGGCATTCAGAAAACTTTTGATCCAATTGTTCAATAAATGGGAATGTAATATGATAGATACTGAAAATTTCATTAAAGGTCTGAAATTAAAGTTGAATAAAAAGAATTTTGAAAGGCAAGAATTCAAATAAATAGATAAATCTGTTTTGATATCCAATATACACAATATGTTTTTGATACACAATAGTTTTTATTACTTGACAAAACTTGTAGACCAGCGCTTAGATAGAACTGATAAAATACTTTTTGTCACGAAGAGACGCCGTCGTTTTACTTTTTAAAACAAGTTAGTGATATCACTCTTTCGAATAGGTGATATCACTTATTCAATAAGTGATATCACCTATTCGAATGGGTGATATCACTCATTAGTATAAGTGATATCACTTAAGAATTTATAAAAGTGATATCACCTATTCGCATAAGTGATATCACATATTCGAATGAGTGATATCACCTATTCGAATAAGTGATATCACCTATTCGAAAGAGTGATATCACTAACTTGTATTAAAAAGTAAAATGGTGCCCCACAGAGATTCAAAATCTTGCAGAATTTTAAAATATCTCCGAATAAAACAGATAACGTATTTGATATAAAGAAACCAAATTTGGGAAAATTCAGACACTAGATAAAAGGAAAGAGTATTAAATATGATAAATGGATTCAAAAAGGTATTATTACATTTCTAGACTTTGTAGAAGAATTTATGCATATGAAGCATATCTAAGAAGTGCCGTATTTTGTTAAAATATGACATAAATACAGCTGTCACTTTATTCTATGGTTTAAAAAATCTGATTTTAGAAAAATGGTTAAGTGTCAAATAATGTAGGCTAATAAGAAGTTCTGGAGATTTAACCCATTCAACCTTAATATATTGAGATATTGTTTAACGATACTAAGGGATCAAGGACACTTTTCGACATTTTTAAAATCCTTCCAACCCTAAGCATCTAGAAGGTTTGCTCTTTTCTATTGTTTAGATATGTCTATTATGGTCTGTAGGGTTTAAAGGGTTAAACAAGACTATTCAAACCGAAATGGGAGGAATCATTGAATTTTGAGAATGGGACTGAATGAGAACTTGTAATCAGTAATGTCTTTAGTTCTACAGCAGACACGAATTGTACATAGAATAATAGCAACAAATAAATTCCTATACTATGTAAAAATAGAAAATGACCCATTGTGCTCTTTTTGCAATAATATAATGAAAACGAAATTTTTGAACATCTGTTTTACAATCACAACGTATTTAGATTTATTATTTGGCCTTCTATGATACCACTTGTACATTTATATTAAATTCGAGCTCAACTGATGAAGTCTTATTGACAGAAACGATCGTCTTGAACATTTGTTCTGGCTTCTATAAATTATAACTTTTTGGCCTCTTTTGTAAAAGAATATCGTTTGCATTGTTCTAATATGTGAACTTGTTTTGGAAAGTTTTAGAAGATTGGATTTAAGGAAAAAACAAATAATGAAATAACACTGTCACTAATAGATATGTTATCTTTGAAAACCAAGACACAATGATATACCTTAAATATTATGGTAGTTTTAGTTAAGTTATACATATTTAGAAAAATATATTTGAGGATAAAATCTTAAGAATAATTGAAATAAAAAAAATTGTTAACATTAGCATAAAATTGAAAAATGAATTTTTTTAATTTTAAAGTAATATGAAGAATCGAAATTCACAGTTCGTTAGAAAATGACAATTTAGATATACAAATCGTCTCAACATAAAAAACGGGATGTTCGGAGAGAGTAAGCTTCCTCTGCCAGCATGTCACACCGTCGTCTCAAGCACCATGAAAACCTCTCGAGCTCGTGAAAAGGCCAAGCTCAGTAAAGAAGTCAAAGCCGTTGAAAAAGTAGATATAACAACGGTCTCAACGCGAGGAACAATTGCGAATCCCGAACGGAATGGGACCAGGCATCCGGAAGGAGTCAGTGCCCCTGCCAGCATTCCAAACCCGCCGCGAATGTCCCACAGAAACTTTTAGAATTCTGTGAAAATATCAAGTTCGATCGAAAGGTCATGCTCGATGGAAAGGTAGATATATAAAAACGGTTTCAACACGAAAATCAACAGTGAATCCCAAATGTGGTGGAACCAGGAGTCCGGAATGAGTCGGCGTTCCCGGTGATTACGCCACACCCGTCGCAAATGTTACATAGAAACCTCTGGAGTTCGATGAAAAGGTCAAGTTCAGTAAAAATGTCAATTGACGGGAATAAATCTAGGTAGGAAGCAGATGTATTGCTCTGTGTCATCTCCTTTATCTCAAGCTCAACAGGATACATCTGGCCGGGGTAAGTCTGAAATTCTGCATTATTTATAGACAGGAGACGTCAAAGTACCTGTTAGTATAATTGAAGTGAGATGCTCATGTGAATGTGTGTGTCAAAGTGAATATGTGAGTTCTTTCTCTTCTTCCTTCTTTGCTGAAAAATATTACACTTTAAAATATATTTGTCAGAATAATGGGGAAGTGTAAAAAAACAGTCTGAATCTGCAATTTCAAAGGGACAAATGATTTCATTCCCAAAAATTAATTGCAAAGAAATGCCATCGGAATATTATCATTTCCAGTAAAGACTTCAATTTTGGATCTTGATCATGGCCTCACTTCTGGTTGGCGCAGGTTCCAGCCCCGCAGGAATCTATGCTGATTTTTATGAGAATGTTAGCCATTTTACTTTGCAGGCCGGTGGTCTCTTCCCGGGTACATTGTAACCGGGTTCTCTCCTCCACCAATAAAAACATAACGCCACAGTGACCATATAACTGAAAAATTGGTGCATGTGGCGTAAAAAACTATTCAAAATCAAGATCAAACTTACATCACAACGTATCGACAGCAGGTTGACGCACTTAATGTTGCTCCATTAAAGTGGCAATATTTTTACATATATTCGACAATGTTGATGTTTATACAAGTACCGACTTGATTTCTGCATCCATTTAGCAATATTTGGTAGGCTTATAGAAAACGTGTTTACATTCGTGTTTGTTAATTTCATATCTATTTTGTTCAGAATTTTTAATCACTAGATAAAAGAAATTTTATGTATATTTCAAATATAATAATTTGCAATTAATATGTAATAAATATGAGAGGAATTGACTAGGAAAGTTTTTAGCATATGATAATTACAACTCTCTCTCTCTCTCTCTCTCTCTCTCTCTCTCTCTCTCTCTCTCTCTCAAACTGGATGTAAAGACATGTTCTATGAGAAGAATCAATTAGATAACATTTATCATTTTTATAACTCGCATGGTGTACTACGCAAATTTCATCACCGTACATACTTCAACCAAATTTGACAGAAAGTTTGTACGTAGGAAGGAGCTTCAAAGGATTACTACCCAGAGGGACCAAAGGATCAAAACTTGATACGATTTCATGAACCATGAACCATATTTCCTTCAAATTTGTTTTACATTCTTGTTACATCAATATCTACAAAGTATGTGGAGGAAATTTAAATATCTTCATAAACGAGCTTTAAGCGGGCGCTTCATATGCCAAAAGGGAATGGTTTGATGCAATTGATTAGTTATCAATTTACTAGTACATAGATATATTTATACATTGTAAGCCTATATTTCCTGACAATTTACTGAAAAAGCTAGAGTCGGCAAATTTGCATTTCAAATATAGGAAACAATTGGTCTGGTAGTCAGTATCACATATCTTTATTTTGCCTTATGTCCCTGCCGTTGGATATAACAATCACGGAGGTAAACTGAACTTTTGTCCGTATAAAGTCACGGATCGGGCTCTTATTTAACTGGGAAATTTGCTTATGTTGTCAGGTTCGGAGTGACGTGACATTAGGAAATTTGACATGTAGAATCCGACCTTTGATCTCTGTAACCTGGTTTTATCAACTTTATATAGATGTGTTGACATATTGTATATTCAAGGGTTAACTGATGTTTCCGTAGAATTATTAAAGTACAATGTACATTTAACATCATACAAGGTGCCCTCGTGGCAGAGTGATTTGATTAACTAAATTATATAATGCAAGGTGTTGATGTGCCCAAGTTTATTAGAATACGACAAATTAGATATACAAATGGTCTCAACATGAAAAAACAATTGCGAATCCCAAATGGGATGATGTGATCACTGAAAAATCTCACTACAATATTTGTATGACAAGATATATTCTCCTACACTTTTAATTTTTATAATTATTTGAAGCATGAAGTCTCTCATTTCTGGTCATTGCGGGTTCGATCACCGCTGGAAACTAAGCTGAGTTTTGTGAGAAAGTTGGTCGATTTACTTGCTGAAGACCGGTGGTCTCTTCCCGGGTACATTGTAACCGGGTTGTCTCCCCTATCAGTAGAAACTTACCTCCATCATAGAACTGAAAAAATGATGAGTATTCAAAATTCAAATAAATATATCGAGATATTGACATAAAAATTTGACATATATCAACTAGAAATTTCGGGATTTAAACTTATTGGCGTTATCTCCAAATTGCGAAACACAAAAATTACACGTGGAAACAATACACATCTTTGATCCTTAACCACTGTGGTCGCATCAAGATTCACCCAAATCAATAGATAAGTGATCTAACGTCATGATTTGGGAATGAACAAGTTAATTTTGCAGGTTAAATCATTATAATAAAAGTTTGATTTGTAATCATACACTCCTGAATTCTGGCAGTGGACAGTGAAATAGAAGAGTCCAATTGTAGCTAAAGGAGTGAATGACTTAACAAAAGGAAACAGAAAAGGAAAACATGTCATTGGGTTTCAGCTTTATTATCAAATGTAGTCGAGTCACACGTTTATTACGTTGTGACAGAAATGTGTTTCCTTATTATCCACTACGTATGTCAGTAGCTAATGAATAAACATATTGACTTTGGAGTACTGAGTGTGTGTTACATTGCATAGTGACAGCATGAATGACTTTTTCATAAAATCTAAACAAATAAAAACTCACAACGTTAGTGGGGTATTTATCGATTCTGGTGATATTTTTAGATATATATTTATAAAACGTTGCATGAGGAAAGTGACAATATCTATTTTTGTCTGTAAAGAATGTATATTATATAAATAGTGTAAAACGCTCTCAAATTTCACTTTAAATCCATTACGTTATCAAAGGTGCTTTTTAACAGATAGGCGGTCAGAATGACATTTTCGGGTACACCCATGCCTTTTATATCTATATTGAATTATTACAGTGTAAAGAACTAAACTAAGACAACAAAATCTGGCATTTTTCAAAGGTTTCCATATGTTTACAAACTTTTTTGTAGTTGGGGCTTATCTAGCAGTATAAATGTATGCGTTATCAACACATATGCTTGGTTAATTATCAGACTGCATGATAAGTAGGAAACTAATTATCATAAATAATCGTAATTAGAGTGTTATGTACACTTCTAGTTAACATTATTAGTACAAGTAGTATATTCAGATTTCCTTCGCAAATAGCCTTATAAGTATGTATGATAGTGATAACATGGGAGTATGAAAGAGATTTGTGTGGTCGGGAATCATGTACAAAAGGAGAGAGGAAAAAGAGAAACAGATATATACACGTGAGGGTACCTATTGAAGACAACATCAAACTGAATAAAACATCTTGACAAAATATTACCTGTACACCCCCTTTTTTTAAAAAAAAAATAGAAATTGTTGTTTTGGTTTCTGACAGATCCCGGACGTGCCAATTTATCTTGATAGATCTTTAGATGTATTTGCAAAATAAGGGTTTTTACAATTTATTACTGCCTTTTCCTCCGTACATAGTCTTTCTCGCTCTACCTCTTCGGTTACAAAACATATGACTTCTCTACTCTTTACACAACTATTCCACATAAAAAATTAAAAGAAAGACTTTTTAGCATCATAGACAACTGTTTTTTCACTAAAGGTGGTACCCGGAAATTTAAATATCTAGTGATTGGCTATCAGGATACTTATTTTGTCAAACACCACTCTGATTCAACACATAAATACACTGAAGTTGATATAAAAAAACATGCTAGAATTTCTAATAGACAATATATTTGTAATGTTCGGAGACGTGGTCTTTCAACAAACTGTCGGCATTTCTATGGGAACCAATTGTGCCCCTTTATTGGCCGACCTGTTCGTTTATTCATACGAAGCAGACTTCATTCACAAACTGCTGAATCAAAAGAAGAAAAAGTTAGCGGTGTCCTTTAATTTGACATTTAGATATATCGACGACGTTTTGTCAATTAATAATGAAAATTTTCATACATATATCAATGCGATATATCCCAGCGAACTAGAAATTAAAGATACAACAGAATCAAGCACACACGCTTCATACTTAGACATTTTACTTTATATAGACACAGACGGGAAATTGGCAACTAAGCTATACGACAAACGCGACGATTTCGGCTTTCCCATCGTAAATTTTCCACATTTAAGTAGAAATATCCCTCAGTCACCCGCATATGGAGTTTATATTTCACAAATGATCCGATATGCCAGGGCGTGTACAATATATGAGGATTTCATATACAGAGGTAAACTTCTCACTGACAAATTATTGACAAAGGGATATCGAAAACCGCGTTTAATGTCAACGTTCCGCAAATTTTATGGTCGGTTTAATAGTCTTGTTTGCGACTACTCTGTTTCACTAAGTGAAATGTTGAGTTGCCTTTTCGTTGGCGGTTGTTGAGACGTCTGTACCAGTTGTGACGAGGATTCACTCCTCACGTATTTCACTGGGCTTGACTGTGGACTCACGGCGGGTGTGACCGGTCGACAGGGGATGCTTACTCCTCAATGGCATCTGATCCCACCTCTTGGTTCCCAGAGGTCCGTGTTTGTCCATTTTTACAGGATTTGTATCTATGTCATGGACATTCTATTGATTTATACTTTGGTATCTGAGATTTTTTACATTACATTCATTTTATGTTTGTGTTTAAAATTCATGCTTCTTTGTTTTGCCAAGGACACAATACAGTGGAACTGCAATCAAATTACCTTTCGTGTTTCATTTTTTATTGAAACACAATTTTTATAAAATTTTAATGTGTCAGTATTTTAATACCTTCTAAATGTTCAACATTCGTAGAGCATTCTGAAATAAAAACATTAAAACATTATTTATAAAATCAATTTCGTAATATCAGTGTCGACCTTTGACAAGATAAAGAAGTGTTATACGTAACACATGAGTTATGTCAACTGAGATGATATCAAGTTGTTTCCGTTTGGGAAAGATGTGACTTTAAAATTTTCCCGTTTCCGTGTATATTTAACATAAATATCAAAACAATTGTCAACTCTGAAACTGGATGACAATTTGTAACTGCTATCGTTTTTATATTTAAATGTATACGTTGTGAATATGCAACTGAAAAATAGCAAGTGGCCATTTTAAGAATTAATATGCAGAATATGGAAGTAGTTACACAGCTGTTACAGTAGTAATATTTTTGCCAGAAAATAGCAAGAACTAAAGTTAATGATTTGCATGTCAAGCATATAAATAACTGCTGTAGTTGTAGTAAAACAAACTTCCGTGTAGAAATAAACTTATGATATAGAAATCATATTGATATTATATTGATTTTACAGCCATGGTTGTGGGGGCCTCCGTGCCCGATCGGTTAGAGCAAAACACTTTATACTGTAAAGTCTCTCACTTTTGGTCAGTGCAGATTCGTGTCCCACTGGAACCTTAGCTGATTTTTGTGAGAAAGTTTGCCAGTTTACTTGCGGAAGTCCGGTGGTCGGTGGTCTCTTCCTGCGTACATTGTAACCGGGTTCTCTTGTCCACCATTAAAAACGGGCCACCAACATATAATTGATAAAGGTGTGCGGTAAAACACCATTAAAACCTAATAACATAAAAAAATCACATTTGTGTAAACTGATATACAATCAATATCAAAACATTATCAGTCGTTTACGTCTTAAGTCTCATTGTTTGAAAACTTATTTTACAAAAGTTACTTTAGAAAAACGAATTTGTAAAACGTGTAGGTCCAATATTAAGAATAAATATCATTTTATGACGAAATGTCCTTCGTTGTCCCTAGAACCTAATTATGATCAAAGTCCCTCTGTCTATTATAAAATAATACAATTGCTCTCCACAATAAACGTCAAAAATTTTGTGCTATGGGTAAAAACATTAAATAAATACTAATTGTCAGAAAAACTTTTGTCAACTGAATAGTGCAGTTTACTATAGTTTGACTTGAATCATGTCTTGACCATGTTGTAAATTTGTTATATGTCTATGTTATATATTGTACATCTATAAGCTGCGTAGCTATACTGATGAATGAAAAAATAGAATTTGTTACATTGTTCAGCCATGCACAAGCTGTATTGCTTCTGATGAATAAATAATAATAATATTCATACAACAATGATCTTTTGCTAAGGCTTTTAATTTTCAATCTTTTTTACAGTGGTTACTGGATTTTGGCTATATATTTGGAATTGATATTTGGCCTTGTCTGATACCACTTTTTCTTTAGAAAATATATCTAAAACTGGATCTCAACTGATGAAGTCTAATTGACACAAACGATTGTCTCGAACATTATAACTTTGGTATTATGTGTATAATATTTATAACCACTAGGTCGTTGCCACTACTGATGTACCGTTTGAGTCCCCGAGGGTATACATAAACATAGTACCTGGTATTTCGGTACCAGCTGACAATCGTATACTAAAGTAATATTTCGCACTGTAAGCATCATTTTAAATTCTAAATTATTCTAAAGCTAAGATAGCCATCTTTTTTACAGTACAGTGGTTACTATCCGTTCTATCTGTAAATAATCTTGATTCAGATAGATACTGCAAAGTATTTCGTTTTGTTTGACACTACACCCTGGAGATAGAGTTGTTGACAGACAATTAGACAGAAAGGGATACACTCTATACTGTGTACCATTAATAGTCACTGACAATTGCTCACCGAGATGTATTCCATCTCAGTGCATTCTCTTTACTCCATCTACTACATGTATTTTCATAATATCAAACGTTCCAGTTGAGTATTAAACAGAATTCAATCAAGCATTTTACAACCGCAACAATTATTAAATATAAAATTGTGCATTAAAATAAAAGCAGCTGCAAACAATTCAATGAGTATACGGCACACCTGGAATTTTTCGCCCAGGTTTATTTTCGCCTTTTTACGACAGAAAATATTCGACCGTCTTAAATTCCCGTTAAATCCCCAGTCTCAAGGACGCCATGTATGTCTAACATTTACCTTGGAAATTTCGCAGACATTTTAATTCGCCTCTCATCTAAGAACAAAAACAGGAGCGAAAATTTGCAGGTTTTCAGTATTTAGATTCTGCTGGTGTTGATATTGTATGTCTCTCACACATTCTCTCCTCTCCCTTTTTTATATTTTATATTACAATTTACGATTGCTCGTGCCGTCATTCTCATATTACCTCTCAGTTTTTTCTTTCACAACACACAGTCTCTCTTTCCTTTTTTCTGGAATGTCTTTCTTCTCTCGTCTCTATCTCCCTATTTTCATACCGCCACGTCTCTCTCTCTCTCTCTCTCTCTCTCTCTCTCTCTCTCTCTCTCTCTCTCTCTCTCTCTCTCTCTCTCTCTCTCTCTCTCTCTCTCTCTCTCATTCATTTCAGATCTACGGAACTTGGGCGGACTATAGTCCAATCCAACCTGGATAAAAATAATCGGACATATCTTTGCTAAAATCTTTCTGTAAATTACTTCCGTTCTTGGCAACGTCTTTGAAATATATTGTAGTACCATTTGCCAAAAAACTAGACCACCAGCCAAAAGAACCCACTGTCATTATGGTATGATTACACATCGATATAGCACACATATCCACTTCACGTTTGTTTCCTTGAACGAAGAGTAAATCCTTACCCTTTAAGTTGTTTCTACACCACTCAATATCCATCTTGTTTGGATTTGTAAAAACTAAAAACATAAGGGATTTAAACTGGTCCCGGAAATATTTCATGGCTTTTTCAAGGTAAGTTTTTGATGCTAATTGATAACCGTATTTTTTGTTGTTAGGGTTTATGTAGTCCCCTCTTCGTACATGGATACCTACTAGGGTCACATTACCTAGTTTACCGTTCGGAACAGAACTTATGGCACGCTTAATAATATCTTTAGCCTTATCCTGTATGCCTTTCTTAAATACAAACTGTTGTCTAATATCGTTTTCAACATTCTTAAAGTATTTCCATGACTGCAAATATGATTTGTGTATGTAACTATGAGAAACTGTATTCTCGAAATTCACAGTTTCAATATCGTATGCACAGGGTCTTTTTTCAACCACAGTATGTGCTCTGGAACAAATGCTATTATCCTCCTTGGTATATGAAGACAAGTCAAATATACTGTATACATCAGATCCAGATGAAATGATAATTGCAAAGTTTTTCAGTTTGGCCATACCATATACTGATGCATACTCGAACATGCGGTTGCCTAGCCCGCCTCTGAAGTACGGACATATTGTTTTGATCTGACTTCCGGTGTGGCCCTTTGATTGCCCTGTTATCAGTGTAACAGTTGGTGGTTGCTTGAAGTAGCTGTAGAAGAAAAACATGTTCAGAAGGAGACTGATGGCCAAAATCAGTGCCAGTATGTCTGAAAAAAAGAAACAATAACTTAATGTAATATATAATATATGTAATATAGTTTACTGGTATAAACAAAAGATAAACGGAATCATTTACACAGTACGCACCATAATTTGGTACAGAACATACCAAAAGCTTTTAACATATAATGGCAAAAACAAAGAACTATACAAAATAATTAGAATGAAATCATATGCAAGATATAAATCTAGAAATCTTTTTCACATTAATAAAAATATTTCTCTAAAACAACCTTTTCACGAATTTCTATGTAGTTTCAGTAACAAATGTTCTATGTTGTTAACAAATATAATATTCAAATTTGGTTAAGAAATTACTGTATGGATTGGCGAACACTATAATTAGGAAAAACTAAAAATTAATCCGTCGTAGTACAAAATTTATATTAATGTTCCGAAGGTATGTATAACTTGTTACAATATTGTCATTGTCATAAGCCAATCAATGTAAGAAGCAATAGTGATCTGTGTAAGGTCTTAATATGATTGTTCATTCTCTTGCCGCCTCTTGTACGCTTAACAGTAAAATTACACGAAAATGAATATTTATATAAGCATATATTATGCAGTTGAATTCAATTGATGTATAAAATTTGAATAATATACATAATAATGCAATATTTATATCTTATCCAGTTTCAGAGTATTTTACCCTAAAGAGTTTACCTGTTTTCTCCTGGGTATGATGTAAATACATATACATACAGTTCATTTGTATCAGATGACCTATATCTAAGGTAAAATATGATGAATGCGCAGTCATTTTCCTACCTCCTTAATTCTGGGTCCAGGGTCCGAAAGTATACAATAATTTAAGTGAAGCAGAAAAACTTAATATGTGATATTTCTGTGACAATACTTTAGTCTTTTTTTGGGGAAATTCTAAATTGGGAATTTTTGCATATTTTGGGAAATACAAGCCATTTTTGCATTGGGAATGGTCCTGTGACCGGACCCAAAAATGGGTTAGGAAAACCCCTGATGTGTCATGTTTTACCACCTACCTAGTAAATTCAAAACTTATCATATTTTCTTTTTTTTTCTTATTTTCTTTTTTTTTTCTAGTTGTCATGTTTCAATTTTTTTTAATTTACTACCCACCTAGTAAAGGTCTTAATTATCATTGTACATCAAGGTAAAGTAGTGAAAAAAAAATAGAAATAATTTTCTTTTGGTAAACAAAGGTAATGACCTTTAAGAGTCAGTTAATAATACAATAACCGTATGATAACAATAGTAGAATATCACATACTGGGTGTATGTATTCTCTCGGGGACTCAAACTGTCCATACAAGCATTCGGACGGTAACGGGTAGATTGTGGCCCATGTACGGTTAAAAAAGTCTTCCACCCATATATTATATATTATTAAATATATATTATATTAAATATATATTATATTATAGTAAACTACACTAAAATTAAATTATCGCATCTCTTGATTTGACCTGTGCATGTTAACATTCCCTTTAATTCATAATTCAACATGGTAGTTAGTATCAGTACAGTTTGTGTTCACTTTCTTTGATAGCGATTGTTGAATCATCTGTACCGATTGTTAAGAGCATTCATTCCTCACTTATTTCATTTTAATATGACGCTGGAGACCCGTTGTGTGTGACAGGCCAAATGGGAATGCTTAATCATCCAAGACACTTGATCCCATCTCTGGCTTGTCAAAGTTCCTAGTTTGTCCAATGTTCACGGGATTTGAATGTTGTCCTGAACGGCTTCACGATTAATACTTTGGTATCTGTGATTTCTATATTTCTAAGAATACATACACGGAGGCAAAAGAATTAATATTCAAAATATTAAAATTAACTCTTACAATTAATTGAAAGTAATTTCAAATTTAAATGTTCCCACTGTGATTCATTCTATTTATTTTTTAAAGTAGAGGCCACCATGTTTTGGGACTAAGCTAATTACACGTATAAATCTACCAGCGTCGCAGCAAATCATACATTAAACATTATCTAATGTATATGTACATTAATCTTCTCATAATTTAACGTTGGTATTATGTTTAAAATATTTATAACCACTAGGTCGATGCCACTGCTGGTGGACCGTTTGAGTCCCCGAGGGTATACATAAACCTAGTACCTGGTATTTCGTACCAGCTGATAATTTTATACTAAAGTAGTATTTGGCACTGATAACACCATTTAAATTCCAATGTTTTCTAAAGCTAAGATAGTCATCTTTTTACAGTGGTTACTCTTAGACGGATTTTGGCTATACTTTTAGATTTATTATTTGATCTTGTATGATACCACTTTCTCTCTAGAAAATACATATACATTTTACATTGGAGCTCAACTAATAAAGTCTAATTGACAGAAACGATTGTTTTGAGCATTATAACGATGGTATTATGCTTAAAATATTTCAAATGTCACAACTACTGTAAGAATGGTTGCCCTGCAAGTGTAAACTAGTGGCGTGGTAATTGTAACAGACTAAGAATGCCTAAGACCCGTACCCCACTGGTATGTAATTACAGGCTAATAAATTTCAGGTACTTCATTATAACTGGTGAAGTTTTCAGATAATATCAAAGTTGAAACATTTATAGAAGGGCGTAAACTATATTATAGTCTGAGCCAAATTAGCTGGGTCCGCTGGTTTTGGCTGATTAAAATAAAATGGTTGATACCTACCACTTAAATTTAACGTAGCGGTATCCTATGCATACTGACTAATTTATCCATGCCCATGACAAATAAAAATTAATCCGTTTTGTACGAGATATTCGCACTCAAATCACCACTCCGAGAATTTTACCTTGGTAATGGCGACCACCTGTTGAAGTTTGAGAGCGGGAATGTTTATTTGCCATACTGATTTAGCCTGACTCACTGATCGAAGAAGTATGATTGGGCCAGGATCCCAGGCTAACACTAGATGAAATCATCCCACAGACGTGTTTTCAGAACTTTTCGAATATTACCGTGCGGAAGACGTGATTTAGGGAATTTCCGAGTATAATCGTATTGTATTGTGAAAAGAAAGGTTGCTTTAATATACAATAACTGATTCCTTACGACAATAATACATTGGGAGTCATTCCCCTTCATATAACTCTAATGTGAAGAGAGACGCGAGTATATTTGTGAATACTCACATGACAATATTTATTGACTTCGCATGGATAACACAGATATTCCCGTTGGAAGAGTATTTTCAAAAATTGAAGCGACCAACCAAAGAAAATAGTATGTAAAAAGATATAAGATAAACTTTTTTCTTTTTTAATTATATCAGTTAAAATAATTTTATATTGGCGATTGGTTGCTTTACAATTTTATTTTTAAATTCATGACCTAATGTGGTTCAAACTATAGGAAACACGATGAGTAACTAAATATGTAAAAGTCCCTCAACTCATAAAAAACACAAGGGAAGAAATTCAATTTTTTTACGAAAACTGAAATGTTATGGCAAACAAAAGGATCAAACATAATAGGCCAAGGACCAACAATCACTTTTACTTAATACTCAAGTTTAATTTCAAATAATTATTTTTATCATATAGTCGTTTGTATAACTTTTAGATGTGACTGAATAAGAAACATTATTATTTCTCATTATGCACAAAAAGGTTTGGGACACACTCATGATTTTATTGTAAAAAGGAATAATTACATCGAGTACGATACTCAAAACAATTTTCAACATCCCTGAAGCTTTCTTCATTAATCCCTTTCGGGATTCTGTCGCGGCCGTTTTATTGTGATGCCCCGCCAGAATCCCTTGGCAAGCCTTCACAGTTTTAATCAGGAAAATCTGGGCTTCGGTGACCGACTCGCTTCAAGAGAAATTTAAATAATAAATACCTGGGTGGCAGTCAATTAGTGAGTCATCTATCGTTTCTAGACATATTTTTCTTATAATCCAAAAAAAAAAAAATGTTTAAAATCCCAAATAGAAATTGAAATATCACATGCTTATTCTGACGGACACATACTTTTTGCTTGGGTTTGAATGGCGGACTTGTTTACATCACGTGACTACCTCAACTGGCAAAAAGCTATAGTCTGTTCTATGGTTGCTTTTCTTTATAAGCCTATGAAAAGCAAAGCTAATGATATTGAACTTACGAGGAGCAATTATAAAACATACTATAGCCTCTGACGTAAACTAGTCCGCCATTCAAACTAAAAATAAAAACAAAAAGTACGTGTCTGTCAGAATAAACATGTGATATTTCAATTTCTATTTTGGATTTTAAACAAAAAATATTTGGATTCAAAGAAAAATATATCTAGAAACGATAGATGACCTACTGATTGACTGCCATCCAGGTATTTATTATTTAAAATTCTCCTCAAGCGAGCCGGTCACCGAAGCCCAGATTTTCCCGAATAAAACTATGAAGGCTTGATAAGGGATTCTGGCGAGGCAATACGATAAAATGGCCGCGACAGAAACCCCAAAGGGATTATGAACAATAAATTTCAATATAACTTATAATTGTATGCCGTCAATATACAAACATATTCAGTTTCAGCACAAATCTTGTGTGTTTTTACCTTTTAAATCATGGGTTTATTTGAGCTAGAGTACTCAGTAAATTTGATGACCTCTGACCCCGATCTTCATGACACAATACAATGAAATAAAACAAAATTTCTTACCTCGTTGTTTGGACATACCGCCTTTCATCATTTTCTACACGTATTGTCGTTCATATATATCTGCAGAAGATACATATAAACTAAAATTGAAATAAAGTTGCTATTTCAGGCATGTCACATGTACAAAACAACTTGTCTAGATAGCTGCCTCGACCACATCGGATGTTAATCACAACAATCGTCACAGCTCATACAAAAAACTTCATCAACAGCATCGCTTTAAAAGTGTGTTTCCTGTTTAGTGCGGAAAGGTAAAGTTCAAATGTAAATGTGCAATGTACATGTATCATACTTGTATAATTGTTAAACATTCATTGACTTAACACGGAACAAAAACAAACTACTATTATATTCTCACATTTTGATTAACGAGGGGTTTTTACCAAATTGACATGTTCTAAATTTTTGGTAAACCCTTGCTAAATCAAAAAGTGAGAATATGACGCTACAGTACTGAATATCAGAGTATCTTCGTCCCTGCTTATTTTCGCCCTTTTAAGACTGAAAACATATAAAACATGAATGATTTAGGCTATTTAGAACACAATTTTTAGATATTTTATGATAATTCACAAGATGATTAACAAGTTTCTAGAAAAAATATTGTAGAAGTACATACTACTAAAGACGAAATAAAACCATTGTCGGCTATTGGTTCCTGACCAGTACAGTATGTTTTTGTCCTATTTCAGTCGATATCTTACAATTGTTTATTTGTTTGTTTACACAATATATTATGATATTGAAGACCTGTCGGTTATATTAAGGTATGGCATAATTATAAAACATATTCTGACCTAAAATAACATCACAGGGAAATATATTTTAAAAGAAAAAAATACAACCTAGAAACGCCTCATCATTTTCTCGGACAATCAAATTTCACATAAGACAGGGGTATATTAATCTATTACAAGATAGTTAGTTAGTTACCTCTTACGCCTCTTTCAAGATTTTTCAGTTATATCGTGTCGGGTCCATTACAAGATATATTTATATTTATAAAACATTATCTAGATCCCGGATGTGCGCCTTATCTTGGTAGACCTATAAATCGGTAATTGTTACAATGTGTTTATGTAATTTATTTACAAAATTAATACTAATTCTTCAAAATCGATGTAGACAATCCAACAGCTTTTTTCGAGCAGGGCAGGTTAATCTTTCATACCGGATATGATAATACCCATTGATCGCCATTAGAATTTTAGTATAAAACCTAGGTTTTATGCTTGTCGCATCTAATAATCCGTCGATAAAATACTTTTTATAACAATATGTTGCTTGGTATATTTAATTTTGTCACATAATTATGATACATGAAACCCGAAGAAGTCGCGGGCAAAATATCATTACAATATCATCAATCATTATTTAGCGTTGTGTCACGGTCGTGATGTAATTGATCTTATTAACAAAACACGATGTTTTGTGTAATGCCGCCCAGGTGGAAATATTTTGCCGATACAAAATTTCAGATATTAAAGTAAAAATCTTTAGGATGTCCAGTATACAAATTTGGTAATAAATGGACAATCAATGACCTTTGAAAATCAAGTGTTGGGATCAGGTGCCATGAAGGACTAAGCGTCCCCTGTTGTCCGGTCACGCCTGCCGTTAGTCCACAGTCAAATTCAAATGAAATACGCGAGGAACGAATCCTCGTCACAATTAGCACAGACGTCTCAACAGCCATTATCGAACAAGCAACTCAATATTTCACTTGCATCGTAAACTTTAACGCATGATCAGGTTGCCACGTGCATTTCGAACACGTAAAGATAATATCATTCAAATGATCACTTTTGTCATTAATAAGGTGAGTTTAGAAACATATTGACTGTGTCCTTCCAAGGATTGTTCATTGTTCTGCGGGTGAAGTAGGCCTATCACATATTTTGACCGTGTGCTATGAACATATGCCAATGAAGTGAATATTTCACGTGTGTGCCCTCCGTGGTTGATTAGTTAGAGCGTGGTACTGTAAACCATCTCTCACCTCTTGTTAGCGCAAGTTAGACTGAGCACCATTGACACCTATGCTGATTATGTGAGAAAGTTTGCTAGTTCACTTGCGGAAAACCGGTGGTATATTCCCGGGTACATTCTTTCCGGGTTCTCTCTTCCACCATTAAAACTGGGCGCCACCATATCGCTGAAAAAATGTTGAGTGTTGCTTAAAACAAACACCAAAATAAAATATGATTCTTTACCAATCACTCTTTACCAAAACGTATTCAAACGTTATGGTTATTTTGTACTGGTCATTTTATTTCCAGTTTCAGCATTTCTAATTTGTTACAAAATAAGCATTCAGAAACAAAAATCTCAGCTGGTATCTACAGTCAAAAGAGTTAATGTGAACAGTAAGATGGGATCCATTTATCTCAATATTTGCTTCGTTGGCACTTAATTGGAAAATAGAATTCCACCTTCACAATGATACGTTTGTGATTGTTGTTACCGTCACTCGTTGTGAATCCGGAAATTAATTCAAATTTACATAAGGAAACAGCTAATCGAGTCAACACTCCATAACACTAGGGAATGTTTCATTTACATCATTTTTGTGGTAAATATCTCAAATTCCAACAATGTGGATTAATACTTACCATTAGGTTGATATGCAAAAAAAAAAAAAATAAATAAAAAAAATAAAAAAATAAAAAAATAAAATAAACACAGGCATGGTATTTCCTAGTAAATTCCTATATGTATTTTGTGGAAATTGCTTGAGAAACCGAGGTTTGGCAATTATTTACCTGCAATTGACTAATTCAACTTTAGTATTCGTATATGCATACCACACATGGCCTTATTTTCACGGAATATATAGGAATATCAGATATTCTATGTCTGTGTATAGCTCTTATGTGTAACTGTCTTACTGTATATCAAGTACAAGAAGTAAATGTAGAAAAAAAAACTCAATATAGATATATATTCATTTGGAAAACATAGCCATTGCCCCTTTAATAATAATTTAATGTTAGTTCACTGTTGATGGTGAAGATGTCAAGTGTATATTCGATCAACTGCAGACAATCTCTATTACGTCATCAATAAGGTGAGTTTAGAAACACATTGACTTGTTCTACCAAAGATTGTTCACATACATGATGACATCATTATCTGCAGGTGAAGTAGGCCTAACACCTATTTTGACCTGTGTTCTGGAAATACGTCAATGAAGTGAATCTTCAGTAGAATGAAAGAAGGGGGGATGAAAAACACAGCTAATACTCCTTTCATATAAGCAGTTGAAAAAACAACATCGACAATGCAATATAGCTCGTGTGTAAGTAGGTCATATGAAAAATTAGAACGATAAATTACTCTTTCGAATATGTTGTATTCATAATTTGTTTCCTAATAAAATACTTCTGCTTACTAAAACAAAATATCATTCATTGCACTGTCATTTTTAAAGCATCGTTCATTAAAATGTAGGGGTATGTCAAAATAAAATTTTGACCCAACAAATTGACACATTGATCCTTTGTTATTTGCCCTTGGACTGGTGCCAATTTCTGCATCATTGACTGATTATACAAATAGAGTATACCATTGTAATCCAGCAGAATCTTCATATAATTGTTCATTTGCTGAATGTTATTTCATACTAAAATAATACTTCACTCAGATAGCACCTTCTCAAACGCCAAAAAGCTAAGATATTCTTCTTTTTATAGTGGGTACCTCTTAGACGGATTTATCAATACATTATTAGTATTTTTGCCTTGCCGTGTATGATTCCTCGTTTCTTTCGGATACATACATTTATACTTAATTCGAGCTTAACTGTTGATGTCTTATTGACAGAAACAATCGTCTTGAGCATTTGTTTTGGCCACTTTTGTAAAACTATAACTTTTGTATTGTTAATGATTATTTTGTAAGAAAATATATACAGTATAGGTGACAAATTATATTGACCGCAAGGTTGTCCATAAAACTGATTCAGTGAGCAATGGACAAACACAGTGATCCGGGTGACACGGAGGAGTAAGCGTTCTATGTAGACCGGCGATTCAAACAAATTCAAATGAATTAAGTGAAGAATGAAATTTTGTTATATTTGGTATAGACGACATAGGCCTTTCAATCCTACAAACCACAACGGACCAGTCTAAACAATAGGAAAGAGCATACTATCTAGAAATTTGGGGTTGAAAGGGTTAACTTCTATCGAGGATGTATCTCAACATTTCAGTAAATCATTGTAATTGCAAACAAGATCATTATACTGAGTTAGTAGTGCGTAATGAAATGGTCATATGTTGAACATACCCTGGCATGTCGGATCAGCTGCGAGATACAAGTATAAACATAATATACTTAAATGTGGAATAATGGCAATAGGAAAGCATCACGTTTGTCGTATAGCCTGGTTGTTAATTTTTGGCCTGTGTCTATAGTAATTTAAATGTCCAAGTATGAAGCGTGTATGCTGGATTCTGTTGTGTCTTTAATTTCTAATTCGTTGTTGATTTTATCCCTGGACCACGGAGAAAACCGATTTTGTGGCTGTGAGCTAGAAAATGTTTCACGGGATTCCAGATTGGATAATTCCAAAATGCATCACCGGAGCATTCCACTTCGTTTTGGAGGTTAAACACATCCTAATCTAGAGTTTAGTTTAGCAACAGCAGGCTTCTTAAGACATACCTTAAGCATAATTTTTGTCGAAAAGATCCTTTGATTCAGCAGAATTTCCTTTCGTTTTCAGGTTCAATTAATCCTTGTGTATGTATATCGATGAAATAAATGGTTAAGGATAAAATAAGACATAATTCGATGTTTAGAAGTTACAAATAAACGAGTCTTAAGTGTAATGCCATCTCCTATTTTGGAAAATGATATATCCGCAACTGGTTTTAAATTGATAAAGAAAGGTGACCGTCTACATGTGTACAAATACATGTAAATTAATGTGACATACAAAATACGCCGATAAGAATGTACGTATATAAGTACACCCATTTACATCACATTTAGATACGTGACCCGCTTACTCCATATCAGCATTATCTAACAATGCACAACAGGTATGTGCGAATAATAGGTTTGAAAATAAACGAAATATAGTAACAAATGCAAAAACTCACAGGCTGGCGATATTACTAATAGAATTCGCAAGAAAACGTGTTCACATTGATGTGATTTCAGTATTGGGTGAAAGATTAGCGAGTTTGTAATACACGTATCTTTGTAATTGTTAGGTGGGGTAGGAAAATCAAAAGAATTTATATGTGAAATGCTCGAATATATATATATGAAAACTTACCTAAATAACATGTGTTCGCCAGCCTAATATGTTTAGCTTTAGCTAATATCTTAAATCCATGACGTTCAATTCTCGTGTCCATACACCTGGCACGCAGGTAAATTTTATGTTTATTCACCGTCAATGAAAACTGATACGAATTGCAAAGCCTTATCTATGGACCTTGCGCGAGTGTCAATACAAGTTGTTTGATGACATCGAAGCAATCAACTCTTGTTCGAAATACGACTATAAGTAAAATCCATATAATTGGCAAGGTGGATTTCAGCGAACCCTTTCTTGACCTGGACGATCATTAAATTACACTAGCATGGGTTATCGTTCCTACTTGTCATCATACACAATGGTTATACATGCATTTCCTGTGAAGCCTGTCAAAACCGAAAATAACATGGCCATGGATAGAATTGAGCGTATGATAATCAAAAGGTTACTCCGCCCAGCCAAGTTAAGAGAAGTGGACAATATGATTATCAAAAGGTTACTCCGCCCAGCCAAGTTAAGTGAAGCGGACAACATTAAATAAAGATACGGAAGGATTATTGAGTTTATTTACAAAAGAAAATGAAGCAACACTAATGCGACTTAAATGTAGGTTGCATTGAAGCTTTTTTTCAACAGTAGTGTCACTTTTCAACCATCAGCAGTTTTTCAGTCAACACAGTTATCCTACGAAATCTAACCAGATTTTATTTTTCATTTTTGATCCAGTCTTGTTAACCTTCTTTCGTATGGTGGCGTATCCTTGCTTACCATTATTTTTGTCAACTTTTAATTTGTTAATTCAACATTACTATGACCGCTATGTCGCCCTGTTACGATATTTTTATATTGTATGGCGGCCTATTTCTACCACCCGTATATTTTCTGGCAAACATCCAATCTCTTAAATAGAGCTCTTGTTTCTTTGTACACACTCTCAATCCCTGTTCAAGCCCGTTCCTTTTCCGATTCTCTGCATCTTTCGAGGTTAAAGAAGTGATTGTAGTGAGCGCAATATAACGACTGAATTATTCGGGTTAGTCAATTTTACAAGATTCCTGTAAAATATATATATATTTGCTCTAGATTTAGCTCTTTCTAAAATATATACTTTTTATAAATTGCCATACATATTATAAACACAATACCAAAGTTATAGTGCTCGAGGCGGTCCCTATTATTGAGTAATTTGGTTCATCTATTAATCCTGTCGGTTACATGGCCATGTGTTTTTGGATTACTTTTTGACAAATATTGAGAGAGTGTGCAGGGACCGACAACTCTGTTTAAGAGGTTGGTAAACATCTCGTCAAGTCACGATATCTGTCTACCGTGTGGAGACTTATTTCTAGTCAACACAGTGTGTGGTCAAAATACATGTAGTTACCATGTCTAGTCAAGATAACTTAACTGTAATAATGACAAAACTTTACATCAATCTCATGGAGTCAAAGCTAAATTATCACACATTGCCCTCGGATAGTTCTTGCGAACTGAATATCTCGACAATTTTTGTTACCTTTTCCAAAATTGTTCAGTCTTGCCGTTGATATGATACGATGGTCATTAAAATGAACAGCAACCTGTCATAATGAGAGCTCTCCTCTCAAAGGAAAGACACAGTAACTAACTCAGAGGAAGAGATAAACATTCATGAGGTTGTTGTTGTTGACTTGAAGCCACATAAGTCAGCAACAGCGTTGATGTGTGAAAGTCTTCACCCAACAATATCACTTATTCATTCATTAAAGGAGATTTTAAAGAGGCAGTTGGCTGCAAGGGATAGAGACTTGTCAGTTATAAAAATGTCAAGAACACTATCATTGGAGACTTGGAACAGAGGTAAATAATTATATTCAAGTTTTAAATTCAACAATTTTATTGAAATATTAAACTATTATATTTATTTATATATAATTATATTCGTATTAATAATTAAATAATAAATCATAAAACAGTTTTACTTAGAGAAAAGGTTTAAATGCGCTAAAAATAACATTAACATTCATTAATGTTAGTTTAGTACAGTTAAACCTAGTATATTTTAAGTTAAACATGCTAAGTTTTTTATATATAAAAACTATGTAAAATTAATTTGTTATTTTGGCGTAGTAAAACCTATATTTTCTCAGTTAAACTAGACTTCATCTTCAATTAATAAGAAATGAGAAAAATTTGGTAGAACTGAGTAAAATGGGTATAACTTCGAAAAAACATCTAGTTGTTGAAACGATAAACACACATGGCGCACCAAAATCACAGGAAAATTGGGTAAAACTGAGTAAAATGGGTATAACTTCGAAAAAACATCTTGTTGTTGAGACGATAAACACACATGGCACACCAAAGTCACAGTGATGAGTTAAACTTAGTTTTTCTTCAGTTAAACCTAGTTTTCTCAGCTCAACCTTCTCAGTTAAACTAGTTTAACTGATTGATGTGTTTTTGCGTAGCATTTTAAATGAACTGGAGAAAAAATACTAGGTTTAACTGATAAAAACTAGATAACTGTTCCAAAATCATATACATAGTAATTCCTGTTAATTTATCCCAGTTAAACCTAGGTTAACCCATATAAACTAGGGTTTTCTCGAAAAAAAATAATCTAGATACATGTTTAACTCATTTTGTTATTTTGCAGTTAAACCGAATTTTTCTTAGTTATACCTAAGTTTTCGCATTCATTTACATTAACTGGAAAAAACTAGATTTTAGCGCAGGATAACAAAATGGGTGTCATATGTGTATTCTAACTTCTCAAACGGTATCATAAGAGAGATATCATCTTTTTATGTAAAGTCTCAAGAGTTATCTCTCTTTATTTTGTAAACCAATATAATTCTTAAAAAAACGCACTGTAATGGCAGCATATCAGAGTTATCTCTCTTTAGACTACCGTTAGAATAGATAGCCTGGGATCCTGGCCATCAACGAAGGATGATTTAGCCTGGGATCCTGGCTCAGTGATGCTAACGATGTCAGTATAGCCAGGTGGAACACAATCACTTCGATTATCTGATTGGAGAAGATTACCTTTTCCGCCGCAATGAATTGTGGGATAGCATCAAATCATAACAAACATGGTGTCCCCATACTCAATCGATTGATATGAGAATTTACAGCGTATTATACGCTTGATGTATGCACTATTTGCACTCAATCCTTGTAGAAATACACAATAAAGACTCCACAGACATAAGCAAGTAGATTGTTTACTACATTTGCAAGAATATAAAAACCTCAGATACCAAAGTGTAAATCAATAGAATGTCCAGGACATAGATACAAATCCGAAAAAAAATGGACAAACACGGACCTCTGGAAACCAAGAGGTGGGATCAGGTGCCATGGAGGAGTAAGCATCCCCTGTCGACCGGTCACACCCGCCGTGAGTCCACAGTCAAGTCCAGTGAAACACGTGAGGAGTGTATCCTCGTCACAATTGGTACAGACGTCTCAACAACCGCCAACGAAAAGGCAACTCAACATTTCACTTAGTGAAACAGAGTAGTCGCAAAGAAGACTATTATACCGACCGTAAAACTTGCGGAACGTTGACATTAAACGCGGTTTTCGATATCCCTGTGTCAATAATTTGTCAGTGAGTAGTTTACCTCTGTATATGAAATCTTCATATGCTGTGCACGCCCTGGCATATCGGATCATTTGTGAAATATAAACTCCATATGCAGGTGACTGAGGTATATTACTATTTAAATGTGGAAAATTTACGATGGGAAAAGCCGAAATCGTCGCGTTTATCGTATAGCTTCGTAGCTAATTTCCCGTCTGTGTTTATGTTAAGTAAAATGTCTAAGTATGAAGCGTGTGTGCTTGATTCTGTTGTATCTTTAATTTCTAGTTCGCTGGGATATATCGCATTGACATATGTATGAAAATTGTCATTATTAATTGACAAAAACGTCGTCGATATATCTAAATGTCAAATTAAAAGACACCGCTAGCTTTTTCTTCTTTTGATTAAGCAGTTTCTGAATGAAGTCTGCTTCGTATGAATAAAGGAACAGGTCGGCCAATAAAGGAGCACAATTGGTTCCAATGGGAATGCCGACAGTTTGTTGAAAGACCACGTCTCCGAACATTACAAATATATTGTCTATTAGAAATTCCAGCATGTTTTTTTTATATCAACTTCAGTATATTTATGTGTAGAATCAGAGTGGTGTTTGACAAAATAAGTATCCTGATAGCCAATCACTAGATATTTAAATTTTCGGGTACCACCTTTAGTGAAAAAGCAGTTGTCTATGATGCTGAAAAGTCTTTCTTTTAATTTTTCATGAGGAATAGTAGTGTAAAGAGTAGAGAAGTCATAAAGTTTTGATTCTGTGAATTCGAGAAAAATTGTGTGCCTTCAAATTTTCTAAAAGCTGTTTAGAATTTTTAAGTATCCACATCAGATTTACACCGCTTCTGGAATAAGCAACTGTACAGTATTGTTGAAGTTTCTCCTTAACGGCTGTCAATATCTTGGTAAGGAGTAAATATAAAGGTTTGGTAGAACATTTGCTGGATCCTGCTATGTATCTTTGCTTATATGGGTTTTATGAAGTTTAGGTATCCAATATAAATATGGCAGCTCGAAATCGGTATCCGTTGTAGGTATATCAATTGAGCGTAATACGGATACGTGATTTTGAAGGATCTCGTCCTTTGAAAGTGAGCTACGTGTATATGTAGGATTACCAGAATTCATATTAAACCCAAGTTCTTCTAATAAACAATTATAGTAATGTGCCCTACAAATAAAAACTATATTATTTGAGGCTTTGTCTGCTGGTACCAGTACATATTGGTCATGCAACCTATCCAGTTCAGTAACTACTTCTGGATCATTAAATACAGAGGGATAACGTGTTTTCATAGTCCCTTTAAGTTTTCGAATACGAGAATCTGACGTGATTGGTTGTTTGAATACCGAGAATGTATACCGCCATTTTCTCTGTTTACTAATAGGGGCATGCGCATTTCTATATACGGTATCTTGGTCACGTGATAATTTTCAGTCCTGTTTTGCGCTGATAACTTGGTCACGTGGACTGTATTACGCCTGTCCCTATCGACGAAGTAAGATTGGGCCAGGAACCCAGGCTAAGGATGACTGAGACAGGAAGCTAGGCTATATAACAGTATTAAAAAAAGATTTATCTCTCTTGATTGGGTAAACCGATTGATTATAAGGTAATTTTTTTGTTTTGAATTACATGTATAAATCTACAGGGTGACAATTTGTTTTAAAATTTGTGTTTTCGAAATTGCAGTAATTTTATTATTTTAATTTTTAAAAAGTGTTATTATCAAAATAACCATGACTTCTCTGTTTATGTATACTTCTATGGCTAGATTTACCAAGATAACGTGACACATCCAGGTTATTTGATTGTTACGGAAATCGAATATAGTATACTTGCAAATTTTCGTTCCCGATTAATTTTCATCATTTTCGCCATATAATGAGAGGGCGAATTTAAAATGAAATCGAAATTTTCAAGCTATGCTACTGAAGCATGGACAAACATACCATTCATGAGACTATGGGGATTTAGAACGAATTTGAGATGGGTGAACATGTGGTTTGTAGTAAAAGGGCGAAAATAACAAGTACAACTTCTTTGTGTACGAGCAATGCCCTGCCGAAATACTAGAACAGAAAAGAGACTTGGTGCAGGTAATGAAAGATAAAAGGCGACGGAACCCGAAGGAGTGAATGAAATTGGCGTACCACAGACTGTATGCCAACGGAACGCCGTTTGTTTATTTAAAATTGGAGCTCAACTGATGAAGTCTAATTGACACAAACGATCGTCCTGAGCATTATAACGTTGGTATTATATTTATAGCATTTATAACCACTAGGTCGTTGCCACTGCTGGTGGGTCGTTTGAGTACCCGAGGGTGTACATAAACCTAGTAGTACCTGGTATTTCGATAGTAATATTTGGCACTGATAGCACCATTTAAAATTCTAAATTCTTCTAAAACTAATGCCCCTTTAATTGGATAATAAATATGCAGAGTGTTAAATTATAAAACATCTCAGATACCAAAGTATAAATATTTGTGATGTTCAGGACACGGACACAAATCCGGCAAAAATGGACATGTTATTTTTTAATTTCTACTTCATGAAATAAAAATACATTTTCGAATTTTATTTAAACATCTTTCAGAATTTACTGTTAATTATTAAAGACTTTCAACACAATTCTCACAAGTAGTTCCGTTCCATGTATGTATTTAGGCCTATGTTGTATATCCGGATTTCTATCGCGTCAAAACCGGTATTTTAGTTTTAGTTTAGTCAGACGGCGTTATGGAACCTGTCGCTTACAGTAAATGGGCCACACCAATAGTGCCAGCAGTTAAGAAAAATGGTAACGTCAGAATCTGTGGGGACTACAAAGTTACTATAAACTCTGCCTTATGTGTCGAACAATATCCTCTTCCCAGGATTGAGGATATCTTTGCAAGTCTCGCCGGTGGAAACAAATTTTCAAAATTAGACCTTACCCAGGCCTACCATCACATGGAACTTGATGAGGAGTCCCAAACTTACTTGTCATTAACACTCACAAAGGTTTGTTCAAATACAAACGCATACCATATGGAATTGCATCTGCCCCAGCACTCTGGCAACGTGCTATTGAGCAAGTGTTGCAGAACATTCCATTTACACAAGTGATAATGGATGATATTATCATCACAGGTCAAAGTGATGAGGAACACATCAAAAATCTGAAACTTGTGCTTGACCGTCTCCAAGAATATGGGATCCGGGTTAATCTCCAGAAATGTGAGTTCTTCATGGATAAAGTGAGTTACTGTGGACATGAAATAGATGCGTCTGGCCTCCATAAGTCGCCTGAGAAAATTAAAGCTGTTAAGGATGCTCAACGCCCAGAAAATATTTCTCAGCTGAGATCTTTCTTAGGTCTTGTGAACTACTACCATCGCTTTATTTACAATTTGTCTAGTGTTGCTGGACCCTTGCATGAGCTCCTTAACAAAGGTACTAGATGGGAATGGACGCCAAAGCAAGAAAAGGCTTTCAAGGCTATCAAAGATCTCATTTGCTCCGAGCAAATCTTGTGTCACTACAATCATAATCTTCCACTGAAACTGGCGGCAGATGCATCAGCATATGGAATTCGATGTGTCCTCTCACATTTATTACCTGACGGATCTGAACGACCTGTTGCATTTGCCTCACGTACCTTGAATCAAGCAGAAAAGAAATACTCACAGATTGACAAGGAGGCTCTAGCTCTATACTGGGGTGTAAGGAAATTTAATACATACCTGTATGGACATAAATTTACCTTACGTGTGTCCAAATACGCAAAGAAACACAGCGTGATCCTATACTATCACAGGTGTTGGACTATGTGACACATGGACATTTCCCACATACCCTTAGTGACCAACTGAAGCCGTTTTATCATCGCAAGGACGAGCTCAATACTTACCAAGGTTGTGTCACCTGGGGTAACAATGTGATAATTCCTGCAATTATACGCGAAAAAGTTATGGCTGAACTTCACTCAGGTCACATAGGCATTGTCAAATCATACGTGTGGTAGCCAAACATTGATGAAGCAGTCGAAGAAACCTGTAAATCGTGCTCTGGATGTAAACGCGTACAGAATCCACCCTCAGCGGCACCTGTACATCCATGGAATTTCCCACCTGCACCATGGTACAGATTACACGTTGACTTTACAGGCCCATTTTATAACTCTATGTTTCTCATTGTTGTTGACGCTTACTCAAAATGGCCTGAAATTTTTGAAATGAAGTGTACCACAACTACGGCAACCATTAATACGCTACGCACATTATTTGCACGACAAGGAATTCCTTCAGAATTAGTGTCCGACAATGGACCTCAGTTTCGTTCTGAGGAGTTCAAACATTTCATGGATGCCAATGCTATCAGGCACATAAGTTCTGCTCCATTTCACCCAAGGACAAATGGACAGGCAGAAAGATTTGTTCAATCATTCAAAAGGGCAATCAAATCTGCATCAATTGGAACAATAAACCAAAATCTAAATTCTTTCTTGTGCAAATACAGAATTACTCCACAAGGAACAACAAACGAGTCACCGTCATTGCTACTTTATGGTCGCAATATTCGAACACGTTTAGATATTCTGAAACCGGATTTATCCAAAACCGTACTTGGCAAGCAGTTCAAAATGCAAGCCTCTAAACATTGTGGCTCAAATGTTCGTGAGTTTGAAGTTGGGGAAATCGTCAATACTCGTGATTATCGCGATAACAGTCAAAAGTGGGTGCAAAGACGCATTCACTCCAGAACCGGACCACTTTCATATAAGGTGGATGTCAGTGGCACCCTGTGGAGAAGGCATGCGGACCAGCTAAAACGCATCAGTCAAATAAATGATGATAGTATTGAATCTGAAGCTAGTCATGACACTATCACAGTGCCTCTTTTTCAACCGGCTACCTCTCCAACAAGAACATCATTGAAAGAACCATCTAATTGTAACAAGGATCAGGGAAATGAACCTATTAAATTATCAGATCCGAAACCATTGCCAGTGGCAGTTCCACGTCGAAATCCACCAAGAAACCGAAAAACATCAAACCGTTTAGATTTGTAATTTATTACATATATGGTAACAGTGTGAAATGGGCATAATAATTCCTGTTACCATAGTAAACCCATGTTAACATATGTGTATTCTAGTCATTTATCTGTTCTGGTAGTTTGTAGTTGTTCATTTGTTTTTATTGTTTCTTTATTGTTTTGTTACTGATATATTAGCAACATAGAGACATGGACTAGTTTAGTTTTCACAAACATTTGAATGTAGTGCATCTTTATTACAGGAATAATCTGTGACTGTGCCAAAAAGTAAAAAGCTCATTTATTGACCGTGAACATGTGACTGTGTAACCTTACTTTAAACATATAATGATAAAGCAGTAAGAAGAAATCTTTCCATTATACATCATGTGTAAGTTCAAAAGTAGGCAGGGAGGAGTGTTGTATATCCGGATTTCTATCGCGTCAAAACCGGTATTGGTTCTAACTGTAATAAATATGTATAAACATCCGGCAATGTGGTTTTAGCGCTCTTTTGTTCTTGTTCTACATACGCGGATCACTAGGGGAATCAATTTCCGATATCCAAGTACGACAGAAATACGTCTTAATATAGATTGAATAGGAGAACATGTGTATATATAACCCGAATAATTCAGTCGTTATATTCCGCTCACTACGATCACTACATTAACGCCTGAATGCATACAGTGTGTAAATGCGTCAGACCGGATATTTATACCGCGATGGATTCTGGGTATTTTCATGATGCATTGTGGGAATTAAATCCGATTTGGCGCTAAATTTATGATGACAGGATGTAAACAATTGCACGTTTTATAAGGGGTCATAAAATTCTCTGAGCCAACACTTGTCGGCGGCCCTTGTCGGCACCTCTCATCTCAACGGGAGAGAAGCAAAAATCACTGAGGCGTGAAGGCTGCTCGTTTCTGTTGGTAATCTACCTGTAAAAACTGATGTCCAGCATGAATATTTGAGAGGTTATAATATATAACAGGCTGTGAAAAGTTAGAAGAATTTGAGTTTTAAAATTTAAGAAATTATTCGATGCATTGCATGCATGGCTATTATTTTTTATTGCATGTCAGATTTTAGCATCCGTAATAACGATGTACGTCGGTCACCTTCTGACATAAATTCGGTTTTAAAAAGACTAATCTATTCAAATGTTAATTTTTTTTCATACTATGTTGCATGTTTGTTTTTTATTTTAATTAAACTCCGGCGATAGATGTGGAAGTCGAAATGTGATCGTCGAAAATACGAGTGAAAAAATAGAATCTAGCATTTCGTGATTTGAGGATTCCATCATTAATTGAAAAAAATATACATATGATAGAAAATATTATCAATATGTAGCACAATTAAACATTTATTGTTCGTATAAAATTTCATGTGCCGAAGTTGTCATCCCGAGTAACGCGTATAGCTACTGCCGTGACATCATTCTGAGATATCTCTGTCGTCGAAAGAAAAAAATAATAAAACTTATCAATGTTTTGACTTTTGAATATCTAGGAATGTAATATGGAACAAAATACAGGATTCGGGACATAAATATTCGCCACTTTTATTATTTTCTTCTTTGTTTTTATATAAACCCACAAATTTTTTTTTATCCACTAATTTTAAACAAAATTTTAAACAATTTATTTTACATGAAGAAAATTGAAATTATATTTGATGTTCTCTTTGCACTGCTTGTATCGCTTCGTCAAACTCCATCTTGTTTTTTTAATTTGTATTCTGTCCGGAAGCAGGCTATGCGCAGAATCAGTAAATAAAGCAATTTGATTGGGTTCCCTGGTTCAGGGTACGCTGACGCGCTTTCAGAGAGCTAAGCATTCAAGCCCTCATTGGTAGAGGGCGCAGAATCATTCGAGTTAGTGTATATAATGAAAAATTGTTCTCTTTGACGGCTATGCACTTAGATTTATTATTTGGCCTTGTATGATACCTTTTTCTCTTTCGAAAATATACATCTATGTTAAATTTTATCTCAACTGATGGAATCTAACTGACAAAAACGATCATGTGAACATTTAATATTGACAAACACCTAGTAGATACTTTTACTTGGCAATATTATTTGGATAAATCTGTTTCCGATGATGCAATCGGTTGTTATTTTCTGGCATCTTTGTTTTTGTTTACCAGATTGAAAGTTCACGGAATGCTTTCCGATTTAGTTCAATCTGGAGGTCATATCGAATTTTTGTCATCCTGTACAAGACTTCAACGAAAACTTATTTTGTTTAGACCTCGAACTACAGTACAATGTTGATGCAGTCTGTACAGTTGTGTGCCAAAATGGCTAACAATCTTTGCTGGATGCATTGTCGTGCATTGCGTGTTTTAAAGTTAGGATTTTCTGGAATGAGTACAATTTCTAAAACATGACAACTATTTTGTGATAGCTACCCTCTAGGTGTATATTCAAATTATTTCCTCGCATCCAGTCAAGAACCGGCCTGGGTCAGTCGGTAGCGCGCTCGACTCTTGATCGTGAGTTCGAGTCCAGTCGGCGGCATGTTGGTTTCCCGCCATTTGGATGAAACAGTAAAAACCGAAGTCCCGTGTCACAGATGGTGAAGAACCCCCACTGCTCATTAGCCGTAAGTGACGAGCACAGGCCAAAATTTGAATCCCTTCACCGGCGTTGGTGACGTCTAAATATGAGTGAAAGATTCTTGAGTACGGCGTTAAACAACAATGCAACCAACCAACCAGCAAGCCAAAATTTAAGTCTACTGTGTGAAAGTTTAAAACATGACAACCATTTTATGTTTCATACCATCAAGTAGATTCAAAGTTTGACGCATGAAATGACGATTCTTTAAGTAGATCATTTTAACAAACACCACAACCAGTTTTATTTTTGTTTTAACATTTATTATAACATGAAGAATAAAGTCAACTACAAGTATCCGGTCTGGTCGCCATACCCCTGAAGAAAAAAAAAAGAAAACATATTAAAGGTGTAGTTAAAATATTGAACTTACAATACAGGAAGTGGAAAGGGAATGGAATCCCTGTAATATCTGCTCGGAAATATTTGTTCGATATTTGTTTCTAAAAAAGTATTTGCAATACAAAGTACATACACATAATACACAGACTGGTATTTCAGTTATTAATTTGCCATGTTTACATACATATAGTTCATTGCATACTGATGCTTTATGCAGAGGATGGACATTTTAACGCCCTCATGCCGATACCTCTTTCCATAGATGGAAATTTCAGCGCAAAGTGGACGTTCGAGCGCAGATTAAAAGAAATTTGAGCACTGACAAACTGGATGCTTCGGGGGAGAATTGAGGAAGGTATTTTGGCGCTGACACATTTGACGTTTCACAGCAGTAGGGGTGGGTATTTGCACACTGAAAACTTACACGTTACAGCCACAGGCAATTGTGTCATGCAGTTCCCCGATCCTAATAACACTCCAATCAGGATCGGGGATACAGTGCATATCTGATCGTAACTTTGAATTCACCTAAACACAAAGTTACAAAGAAAACGAATATAAATGTCTCCTCGTAGGTCGCATAATATATATAGATAGTGCACTGCAATGTCGATCGACATATTTAGATAAGAATTAAGTTATATTTAACCCCAGAGTATGTTTAAATAGATTTTGAAATAGACTTTCCTTCCGCTTGACCATCTACTCGCCTCGCGTTGAAATTGCAACTACCCTCGCGGTTAAATGACCATTATTCTTGTGTTCAAATGTCTTTTATCCTCATACCCATACGTCCACTATCCTAGCGCTGAAATGTCTATTATCCTTGATCTCTAATGCCCATTATTCTATTGCTTAAATAATTTCTATTCTTACACTCATACGTCCAAATGCCCTGGCCAGTATTCTAGTGTTCAAATGTCTATTATTCTTAAATTCAGATATCCACTACCCTAGCGCTGAAATGTCTTCTAAACTCACACTCGAAAATCCACTGTACATGCACACAGATGACCAATATCCTCGCACTCAAATATCCACTATCATAACGCTGAAATGTCCATCGCCGCTACATTCAGAACTTACATTTATATTATATTTTATTTTATGAAATCTAATCTAACATTGAAATGTTTTAATCTTATTTTACATATACGGCACTTTCAATTACACTTGTATTGCGTTTATCTAAAAGAATAATTTGGTTCAGAAGAAGATAGCACGAAATGTATAATCTATTATTTATGTATGAGAAAAAGAGTAAGGAAATAAAGAAAAATATTAAAACTAATTTTACCTGTATTAAGCAAGTGGTGTTAATGGTCTTCGTAACGTCACTTCATTTAACCAATCAGGTTTCCGGTGGAGTTGGAGACTAAGCGACTGAGAGCGAAGAGTGAGACTGAAAAATAAATATGACGCAAAATCAGCCTATTAAAAGCATATTGTATGTCCGCTTACAAAATGTAAGTTATCCTATCAACTGAAAGTGTTCTATAAACGTAAGTAATCCAATTAAAATCACCTTAGCTTATAAAATGTAAGTCACCCAATCAAATTAAAGCTAACGAATTATTATGTTCACACTTTTTGATTTACCAGGGGATTTACCAAAAGTGGGAACATGATAAATCACTTTTTGGTAAATCAAAAAGTGGGAACATGATAAATCACTGTTTGGTAAATCAAAAAGTGGGAACATGAAATGATCACTTTTTGGTAAATCAAAAAGTGGGAACATGATAAATCACTTTTTGGTAAATCAAAAAGTGGGAACATGATATGATCACTTTTTGGTAAATCAAAAAGTGGGAACATGATAAATCACTTTTTGGTAAATCAAAAAGTGGGAACATGATATGATCACTTTTTGGTAAATCACAAAGTGGGAACATGATATAATCACTTTTTGGTAAATCACAAAGTGGTAACATGATATGATCACTTTTTGGTAAATCACAAAGTGGTTACATGATAAATCACTTTTCGGTAAATCAAAAAGTGGGAACATGATATAATCACTCGATTCATGGTTTGATGGCGTCTACCATTTCAACACTACAAACCATAACACACTGGTCAATTGAAATGGACATAAAGTATACCGGATACTTAAGGGTGAAAGAGTAAATCTTGTTTCACAGAAAGCTAATAAATGAAACATTAAGGGACGGACTGTAGCTATGTTCTTTGGGGAAAAAGCGATCTAATATTTAACGATGCGCTGCTTTCGGAAATAAGGTACCCAGGGACCGAAGTCACCACTCAATACTCAAGCTCAACTTTTATTTCATTATTTTGACTATAAAATCGTTTATAAAATGTTTGGGTTTGAATGTTTAGGAAGCATATTAATATTTTCTTATCATTCACATACAAATTTTTGCGTCATACTTAGGATTTTCCTGTAAAAATGAATATGTTGAGTACGGTACTCAAAATTTGAGTACGTGCTCAAATAATATTTTAATATTTTTAATAAGTTTTCTTCAAATGAGCAATAATTTTGATAATTATTTACAGTTGTATGCCGTCAATATGTAAACATATCCAGTTAAAGAAAAAAAATGCCTGTTTTTACCTTAAACTCATGAAAAGTTAGTTGAGCTTGAGTACGGAGTAAATTTGGTGACTTCGGGTCCTGGGTTGACGCGACATCGGTTTCTTGATATAGAGTGATATTTTAAAGGGAAAGTATCGCTAGATCTGCTTTTTTATTTTTAGTTCTTTTGAATAAAATATATGATCATATTATGATGATTCTTAAGTTATTGAGAATTAAACAGAAAGTATTTCCGTCGCGTAAAACTTCTAAAACTAGAATACAAATAATAAATCAACACTTACATTAAAATCTATATCCGAAAATACATGACACAAAAACCTAAATAATATTTGTACTTACACAAGCTGATGAGGGATGACATTCTGATTCTGTTTGTTGTGGTTCCAATTGTTCTCAGGGCCTGGTAATCATTGTACCTCTGATAATAATCATTGACACCACCGTATCCATAAGAACCGTATCCAGCACCCCACATAGCAGATACTTGCATCATAACAGCAGCGGCTACGCATGAGACTGCGATTAAAATGACTCCTTTATTCATGGTTGCTTATTTCTGGACGATCAGTTGCTAGCGACATTTCTTACTTTATGTTTCTGGGTTTATATACTAGGTCCCTTCCGTTATGTTTTATTACCTATGTGTTACTTCCGATATAAAGCATGCGCACGCAACTAGCATGCGACCAGGCAGTAAAGTTGCCGGACGGCTTTACTCTAAAAACACATGATATACTGGCGATTACAGAAAATCAAAATAACGATGGTCAGTTTACAACTTATTACGCGCACCCTTAGATTTACTTACCTTTCAGGTCAGACGTGACGCAACTCATTACACGATTTGCTTCTGTCCGAAAATTCGGCCCCAGGGATGTAACTGTAGTTGTCAATATAGGGTATGTTAAAAGCTTCCGGATCTTGTAAGATATCCTCATCGGCTGGTTCTGAATTATATCAGTTTCCTTTACTAAATCTTAATTTGTAAGAAAATAAAAATGAGTACTGGGTCCAAAGTCATAATATTTGCTCAATTTTTTTTTATTATATAGTAGTTTGTAAAACAAACGACATACAAAGCCATCAAAGAACTTCATATATTGCTGTAAAAACTTCCTGTTGTGACCCAGTAACTAAGAAACACATTTTCATCGTTTTTCATTGTGTAAAATTTATGAATTTCTCATAAAAATGAAAATACGTATGGTACTTAAAATTCGAATATGTACTCAAACTATATTTTTGATATTTCTGAAGTTTTCTACAATTTAGCAACATATAAAGCCATTATCATCATTATTTACAATTGTATGCCATAAATATAAAAACATATCCAGTTTGTAGTATATATATATATATATATATATATATATATATATATATATATATATATATATATATATATATATATATATATATATATATATATATATATATATATGTGTGTGTGTGTGTGTGTGTGTGTGTGTGTGTGTGTGTGAATTAGGTGACGTCAAAAATGGTTTCAAAGTTTCAATTTATTTTAATTTTAGATTTTCATTGTTTTGAGTAACTACCAAGCTAGATTTTGCTTATATTCTGTTTGGGTATTTTTTTTTTGTTTTTTTGTTTTTTTTTTGTATAAATAAAATGTCCAAGTGGAGTTCGAACATTTTGTTAGAGATTGTGAAAATTTTTATCCAAGTTTGTAGTATCCGTTCTGCAAGATTATGTCTATGTGTGTCTAAAACACTTGTGTGTGTAAAAAGAAAACAAAATAAAAATACTGTTTTTTATAGGCCTGAACCCCTTGTGGTGGTCGTTCGTCGTGAGCGTTCGACTCACAAGTGGAAGATCTCCAGTTCGATTCCTGATACCGAGACATACCAAAGACTTTTAAAATGGTAGTGACTGTTCCTTCGCCAAGACTCAAAATACAAAGTGAAAGTCCCGGTGTTGTAGCATAGACTTTCCCCCGGAAGAACGGACCCGGGTTAGACTTTCTCCACGGAAAATGGGCCTAGCAGAGAACTGCCCCTAGGGAAAATCAACACGAGCCCAACTCCCCCCACCCTTGGAAAACGCGCCCCAGTATAGAATTTCCCCAAAATGACAGCACGCTTTCCCTCCCTTCTTACATATTTAGCTATCTATCCGTTTCTGGTTCTAATATTAGAATTATATAAATCATCTCGTTCTATTTTATTTTTTTGTATAAAAATGGAATAGTTGTAATCATTAAATCTATTTGCTACATTCAAGTGTTTGTTACTTATTTAATTGATATAGTAAACTGCCAATACGTAAATATTTCTGAAAACAAATTTTCGATTTGTAAATATTTACTTTGCTTGAGCAGTACTAAACGAAAAAATATATAAAAATTTGTGTACCATGCATTATATCTATTAAATTTTCAGATTTGGAGCTGGTAATGTCACTCCATTTAGTCGAGTTGAAAATGATTTATTTCAATGGATACATATCATTTACCAAATTTAAAGTTCGTTGGTACAGCTTGGATAACTCAAATCATCAAAGTCTACAAAAAAAAAAAAAAAAAAAAAAAAAAAAAAAAAAAAAAAAATAATAATAATAATAATAATAATAATAATTTATTTTTCAAGCAACTAAGAATGTCATAATATTTCTATATTTAGACTGCATTATGTCAATCAATTTTTAAAAGCCAATTTAATATTATGAAATCCGGTTTTGTAGCATAGACTTTCTCCCGCATAGTTTTTCCCTCCGGAAAACGGGCATGGGTTAGACTTTCTCCCATGGGGAGAAAAAGCGCCCCAACATATTATCCCCCCCCCAAAGTCAGTACAGAGTTACCACCCTGGGTAGAATTTCCCCCTCTTGTTTCCGGATTTCAAAATAGATATTATATGCGCTTTTAAAAATTAATTGATATAATGCAGTCTCTATATAAAAAAAATGTCATGATATTCTTGAACGTTTGAAAAAGTAAATCAAATATCGTTTGTAATAAGTCGACTAATATAATAATTAAATATAAGTACAATAATGTTTATGTATTGGTCAACCAAACATTAACAAATCGGAGATGTTTTCAAAAATATTTACTTATTCTCAAGTTAATGTATCAATGAAATAAATCGACAAAGATTTCAGTGTATTTAATGAATTTTAGTACCAGATTTCATAATTTCAATCATTTTGTTTTTTAATCAAAAGGGAAAGTTGATCTGTCAGTCTTTGGCTTATAAATATGGATTGACAGATTTCTATTGATAGCACTGGAAATGGATGTATAGCTAAACCTGTGATAAGAGGGGGAAAGCGTGCTGTCATTTGGGGTGAAATTCTATACTGGGGTGCTTTTTCCTAGAGGGATTCTTCCTAGGAGGAAATTCTATGCTTGGCCCATTTTTCCGGGGGAGGGGGGGTTGGCCCCGGACCCGTTCTTCCGGGAGAAAAGTCTATGCGGGGGAAAAGCCTGTGGTACAAAATTGGAAATAAGAGAAACTTCTATCCCAGGACGATTTTTCCGCTCAAGGGAAATACTCTAAACTGACTTTCTGTACTGGAGAAATAATATGCTGGGGCGCTTTTTCCCCGTGGGGAAAAATCTAACCCGGCCTGTTTTTCCGGGGGAAGGGACTGTGCGGAGGGGAAAGTCTATGCTACATCACCGGGTCTATAGGTTGAGACCTAAAACCGATGTCGCATATCACGGAAGATGTGGCATATAAATGGACCCTCACTGCATTGGCGTCAGTCCATAGCACAGGTTAAAATTTATGACACTTCATCTAAAGCTGGTGACATTTACATATAAAAATTCTTGACGGGATGTGAAACAACAATAAAATGCAACAAAGTTTCATATGACATTTTTATATCAAACAACCATGACAGATAAAATTTTCTCTAAATTTTTGAAATATGTACACGTGTATAAAACTAAAATGTTCTTAGTAATAGAAAATTTATAAATAAATACAGTAGAACCTCGTTAAAAGACCACCTCGCTTAGTAGACCACCTCGCTTAGTAGACCACTCGCTTAGTAGACCACCTCGCTTAGTAGACCACGTCGCATTTAAAACTATAAATACTCTTTTGGAGTTATTAAATCTCATTTAATAATGGCAGACTCTCAGAGAAGACACAACCTCGCTAATCAAACTACTGTGAGCCAGTCATTTAGGTATTCTTATTACCGAGGTACCATCGTATTATCATCACCCCACCTCATTTATCACCACACTCGTAATCATCATCATCATCATCATCATCATCTATTTTGTTGTTGTTTTCACCAACATTTGTGTTTTATTACCAGTTACTTTAATTGTAATGTTATGATTTAGATAATAATAATGTTACACTTTAATGACCTGCAGGTAAAAGACAAGATTACATACCTGATGACACCTGTTTACTATCTCATAATAACTTCATGTACACGCTAATAATCTTCTTGATTTGTTCTGTTCAGTAATTTCTTCATCTCAATATGTATTTCACATTCATTTACGGGAATGCTTGACCTGTACAAATTTTGCTATACCTGTGTTGTTAGATAATGTAATTTGTATGTATTTTTACTATATTTTGTTGTATTTGAGAATAAACTAATTGAATTTAATCACAGAATACACAATCAGTATATTTTAATATCTTTACTTAGTATACGATTAAAATTATGCAGATTAATATCAGTGGAATTGAATGACAAACTTTTGCATATTTTTATGTTAACCCCCTCCCCTCGATGGTGGCAGGGGTATTAGTTTTGGCCTTTCTTTTTATCGGAATTTTCGTTTGTCTGTTTTACTGAAGTATTTAATTGTGCTCTCGATGACAAAGCTTACTTTTTATAAACGACAAATGTATTCAGTTAATGTCTGGTACTGTTGCTAAGTCGAAATATGTAAACTCCCATCTAACTAATTTGAGCAACAATAAAAGTAAAAATTATATATATATATATATATATATATATATATATATATATATATATATATGTATATATATATATATATATATATATATATATAGGTAAATTATAACCAATTAGTAATCACGGCTTTTTAATTACAGGTATATGTATGTGTGTACTACCTCCGTAATGATTGATATAATCTCAAAATATATTCGGTATATTATGGAAGTCTTATTTGACTAAAATAAGACAATGGGAAACATCCTTACACAGCTCTCAAAATTTTGCATAATATTATATGGAATATACCTATGTTAGGGGCTTTAATAAATACAATACATGTAGAATTTGTCAAATTATGAAATAAAAAAATATCTCTCTCTCTCTCTCTCTCTCTCTCTCTCTCTCTCTCACACACACACACACACACACACACGCACACACACATATATATATATATATATATAATTTTTAGTTCTTTATTCAAACGTACTTGTTTTTTTAACAAATCATCGATCTCCTATTTTTTGTTCTTTTTACCAAATTAACACGACAATCGAAGATTATCCCTCGTTTTCCTGTTGACCCATATTACAATCCAGTAAATCGGGAATTGGAGACTTATCTCCAAATAGGTCTTATAGCTCTTGGATATTGGAACACTTCTTTTTGACAATACCTGGTCTATTTGAATAATGAGGAAATGTCGGTAAGATTGAAAAAGAATACACAAAATTAGCATATATATATAAACGAAATAATTTATGGATTCCAAATATATTGATCAGTGGTACGTTCTAGGAAGTTACACTATCAGCTGCGCGTGATCTGCGTGACGTAACAAACATGGAAGTTGCACGCTAGACTGATAGCCGTCAGCCTGATATGACCGACACTGTATAAAAATATCTTGACTTTATAAATTAACGAATAAATGTTGTAACGTTATATCTTGTTAACCGTAACTCAAAGATTGAAATTCCCAATATTACTAGGAATCCCATAATATGAGTTCTTTACTTTGACGTCGCTAATTGCGCATGTACAGTGCAACTATTGCGAAACCGCAATATTATACCTGGATGGAAATGCTATATATACCCAGAACGGATTGCGTTTCATCAATCACCCTCTTTGCTTTAGACTCGAGCCGGGGATTCACTTCCAACCATCACTAACCATGAACAAGGCTATCTTTTTCATCGCCATTCCATGCATCATTGCTCTGGTACTGGTAAATGTACAGGGTAACTTTTACGGAGGCGGATATGGTGGCTATGGTTTAGGAGGATACGGAGGTCAGAATAACAATAACTACTACAACACTCTGTTGCAACAAAGATCCCTGAACCATCTCTCCCGTACCGCATCAATTGCAAGACTCATCAACTTCAGTAAGTGCACACCATTTTGTGTTTTTTCGATCATTTTTGTAATCTGTCTGTAATTAATATAAGATCGATTGCAAATGTATCGTAAATGTAAAAAGATAAAAGATGTTTTTGTCTAATATGCTAAAATGTACTGTAAACGTTTTCATGAATGGTCAAACTTACGTGTAACGCTATACTTTATATGATAATATTTACTGTAAACAGTTATGGAAAACTAGAACAAATATATCGTAGATGATGTGTTTTAAGGTGTTTGACCGCAAATTCAAAATGTGACCACTTTCATATTAGCAAAATAAAAATTCTTCTGAATGAAAAACAGTTTGTTCATGCATACCAAATCACAGGGATGCAAAATTTTCAGACTAACTTTCGTCATCCTTTGTCGGAAGATTTTATCTAGAATTGAAAGAAATTTCTCAAAATCACGAATCTTAATTTTCAGTTCCTCTGATCCTCTTGTTCAACATCCTGACCAACAACACACAGATCCCAGTCTTTGGTTAAACGTGACCCGGAAGGAGTAGCGCCCTTTATATCATAGTAACGGGTATGTATGACTTTCATTCTATTCTTGTTTTTGATATGGTTTTGACAATAACTGGGCATTTTACCGAACTGAACTATTTGTAGATTATTTAAAGCATAATGATATGTCGGCGACGATATTTTTGTTTTGTTTTTGAAATTATCCGATAAACACTAAAACACTCTAATAAATAGTAAATTAAATATCACTGAACACGAAATTACCTACATCTATCGTGATTTAAATCCACAAACTTAGTTTTTCATCCATGAAATAATTCTCTGGCGTAGTTGTAATATGCAAGTGACCTCTAAGTCAAACACTTGGAGGACGTTCACCATGCATATTTAGTTATTTGTTGGAGCTGAAGCAAACGTGTTTGAAAATGTGGTCAATATCGTTATATATATTATAGTTTTTATCGCATGAATATTAGATAAATATAAGAACTTATGATGTCCGATTTCGTTTTCGAATTGCACGTGCTTCGGTTTTCGCCGGAAAAGAATACCGAAAGTTAATTTGTTATGGCAGATTCAAAGTAACAGTCACAGCGGGTTACGTTCGGCAAGTCTATTCAAACGATATGCTTGTATTTGGGTCTTTAACCACCATGATGTATATTTTGGTTGTATAGGAGATAAAATATTGCGTAAAATCAAAGAAGATTTTCGTCAACGACAGTTAATATTGAAGACAAAATTTGATTTTACGCCAATGCTTTTAATTTTGTGTAAATTATGGTCAATTGTGTTAAGTCTAATTTGTATGTAAGATATTGACGGAAAAAGAATTACAGTCTCTGAAGGATTATAAAAGAAGGAATTAATGATGAAACTTATGCAATGATATACATATAAGATAATAATTTCAATATAAAGGCTGCACTGGACATTATTACATTGATAAATCAACACAGATAAATAGAAGAAATAATTTAGGAAATAAAAGTTATACATAAAATTATATATTAACACAGATTTGAAATTTAATATATATATTTCTCTTTTCCAGGGGTATGGCGACCAGACCAGTAGCGTATTATTCATTCTGTTCTTTGTTGTAAATAAAAATTCAAAAAATTATTTACACTTCTTCTTGTTCTTATTATTACCTTTTCTGATCACTTAAACGATCATAAGTAGTGTTCACCAGAACACAAGCTTTGATTATATCTACTTTTACTACTTGTACTTGATGTACAATAACAAATAAGAGCTATACACATACGTAAAATATCTTAGATTTCTATATATTTTGTGAAAATAAGGTGAGGTCTATTGTGATATGCAGATACAAATATTAAGGTTAAATTAATCAATTGCAAGTGAATAATTAACAAACTGGGTTTCTCAAGCAATTTTCACAAAATATATAGGAATTTAAGAATTTTTATATATATATATATATATATATATATATATATATATATATATATATATATATATATATATATTATAAACATAATACCAAAGTTATAATGCTCACGACGATATCGTTTCTGTCAATTAGACTTCATAAGTTGAGCTCCAATTTGAAAAGTATGTGTATTTTCTAAAGATAAAGTGGTATCATACAAGGCCAAATAATATCTCTAAAAGTATAGCCGAAATCCGTCTAAGAGTAACCACTGAAAAAAAAAAATTACTATCTTAGCTTTAAAAAAAAATTCGAATTTAAATGGTGTTAACAGTGCCAAATATTACTTTAGTATAAGATGAACAGCTGGTACCGAAATACCAGATACTAGGTTTGTGTATACCCTCGGGGACTCAAACGGTCCACCAGCAGTGGCAACGACCTAGTGTTTATAAATATTATAAACATAATACCAAAGTTATAATGCTCAAACCGATATCGTTTCTGTCAATTAGACTTCATCAGTTGAGCTCCAATTTGAAAAGTATGTGTATTTTCTAAAGATAAAGCGGTATCATACAAGGCCAAATAATATCTCTAAAAGTATAGCCGAAATCTGTCTAAGAGTAACCAGTGAAAAAAAAATGACTATCTTAGCTTTAAAAAAAATTCGAATTTAAATGGTGTTAACAATGCCAAATATTACTTTAGTATAAGATGAACAGCTGGTACCGAAATACCAGATACTAGGTTTGTGTATACCCTCGGGGACTCAAATGGTCCACCAGCAGTGGCAACGACCTAGTGTTTATAAATATTATAAACATAATACCAAAGTTATAATGCTCAAGACGATATCGTTTCTGTCAATTAGACTTCATCAGTTGAGCTCCAATTTGAAAAGTATGTGTATTTTCTAAAGATAAAGTGGTATCATACAAGGCCAAATAATATCTCTAAAAGTATAGCCGAAATCCGTCTAAGGGTAACCACTGAAAAAAAAAATGACTATCTTAGCTTTAAAAAAAATTCGAATTTAAATGGTGTTAACAGTGCCAAATATTACTTTAGTATAAGATGAACAGCTGGTACCGAAATACCAGATACTAGGTTTGTGTATACCCTCGGGGGACTCAAATGGTCCACCAGCAGTGGCAACGACCTAGTGTTTATAAATATTTATAAACATAATACCAAAGTTATAATGCTCAAACCGATATCGTTTCTGTCAATTAGACTTCATCAGTTGAGCTCCAATTTGAAAAGTATGTGTATTTTCTAAAGATAAAGCGGTATCATACAAGGCCAAATAATATCTCTAAAAGTATAGCCGAAATCTGTCTAAGAGTAACCAGTGGAAAAAAAATGACTATCTTAGCTTTAAAAAAAATTCGAATTTAAATGGTGTTAACAGTGCCAAATATTACTTTAGTATAAGATGAACAGCTGGTACCGAAATACCAGATACTAGGTTTGTGTATACCCTCGGGGACTCAAACGGTCCACCAGCAGTGGCAACGACCTAGTGTTTATATATATTATAAACATAATACCAAAGTTATAATGCTCAAGACGATATCGTTTCTGTCAATTAGACTTCATCAGTTGAGCTCCAATTTGAAAAGTATGTGTATTTTCTAAAGATAAAGTGGTATCATACAAGGCCAAATAATATCTCTAAAAGTATAGCCGAAATCCGTCTAAGAGTAACCACTGAAAAAAAAAAAATGACTATCTTAGCTTTAAAAAAAATTCGAATTTAAATGGTGTTAACAGTGACAAATATTACTTTAGTATAAGATGAACAGCTGGTACCGAAATACCAGATACTAGGTTTGTGTATACCCTCGGGGACTCAAACGGTCCACCAGCAGTGGCAACGACCTAGTGTTTATAAATATTATAAAACATAATACCAAAGTTATAATGCTCAAGACGATATCGTTTCTGTCAATTAGACTTCATCAGTTGAGCTCCAATTTGAAAAGTATGTGTATTTTCTAAAGATAAAGTGGTATCATACAAGGCCAAATAATATCTCTAAAAGTATAGCCGAAATCCGTCTAAGAGTAACCACTGAAAAAAAAATGACTATCTTAGCTTTAACAAAAAAAAATCGAATTTAAATGGTGTTAACAGTGCCAAATATTACTTTAGTATAAGATGAACAGCTGGTACCGAAATACCAGATACTAGGTTTGTGTATATATATATATTCTTTATCCATGTCTTTAGTCATTTTAGTGCGTTATATATATATATATATATATATATATATATATATATATATATATATATATATATATATACTGTTATTGTCAATCTAAGTTGTAAAAGGGGAAAGAAAATTGTTTGAAAATCAGCTCCCAAAATTAGATACACAAGTATCTATGTATATATAAGTAAAATTTCATAAGTGAATGTCAACGCAAAAAGGAGGTTCTAGCGTCGATTATCGAGTCTGGGTCATACCTAGGAATCTGGAAAAGGAAGGGTAACTGTTCTGCCCCTAAGTGTTAGGGATCAGAAGAGACGCTCAAACGTTTCCCGGATGAAACTCAAGAGAGAGGTTTCGTGTAACGAGCGTGGTACATTCAGGAATCATCACTGAAATGGAGGCAGTCCATAGCATGGATACAAAATTGCGGCACTTAACTGTACATCTGACGACATATATATATGTAAAAGAAAATATAGCAATAAAGAGAAAAACAAACAAACAGAAACACGAAATTTCAAGCAATATTGATAGAAAAGTGTGGGTGGACGTAGATGCTGTTTACGTTTTAAACATACTTTTTCACTTCTTAAGATACGAAAAGCTATCGATGAAGTACCGGAAATAGAGACCCGTGTCAGGGAAATATGCCTTAGGGCTCTTACGTGTCACGTTTACCAGGACAATTTACCCGAGATTATTTACATGTAAATTGAAAGATCTACTTGATTTTCTTCTTACACCGAATATTCCCGATGAATAGCTTCACTTATATTAATTCATTGTTTTTTGTATGTCAGAGTTGTGACCTGGATTCAAATCCAAGTCCCTGTAGTTGTGAGTCCAAAGTGTTACAAATGACCATCTACAGACTGTAAATAACGAATAACATTAAACGTTTGTTTAGAAATTATAGTAAAACTTGCTTTAGCGACCACCTGTGTATAAAGATCCCCTGGCCACAATGGCCGTTTTTTTTTTTGCTGTTTAGTAGTGTTGTTTGTGTACAAATCAACCTCTGTATAAAGAACATATCCCCATAAAGACTGGTTTTGTGGTGTCCCAATGGGTGTCGTTGTATACAGGTTTCAATGTAACAGTAAACGTTTACTGTGAATAACAGACAATGCTAAATCTCTGTGTAGAAAACAAAATTTAAAGTTTATGCAATGTATCAGACAATGCGTAAATAAACAAACAAACTAAAGGTATATGTATAGATAACATACAAAGTGGCTGTTAATAACCAGCGGCATTAGAATTCTGTAAATAACTAGCAACAATTAAATTCTATGTGTCAAGAATCATTGAATGGCAATATGTAAATAGCAAACAAAATTAAGAATCCATACAGATGAGGTTATAATAACAAGCAACACTTGAAGTAAAACAAATAACGGAAAAAACAATTAGTTTTAGTTTTTGTAAATAACAAGCAACATTGGGTTATATGTGTCAATAAGAAGCAACACTGAATGTCAATTTGTAAATAGCAGGCAAAAGTTAAAAATGTGCTGAAAACGGATAAAATAACAAGCAACATTGAATTCTAAATTGAATGTGTAAATTGCAAACAAAGCTTAAAAATCTATGTTAATAAGGGACAAAATGGCAAGCAACATAGTATATGTAAATAGCAAGTACGACTATACTACTGTATTGATAACGGATAAAAATTAAGTAACAATGAATGTCATTTTATAAATAGCAAACAAAACTAAAATTCTATAATTACATACCGACTGCAATTCCCTTCACTGCAGGTATATCGAGCGATATATTGTATATTCCGGTAAATGCAATCGCTTGCCCCGAGTATTTACCGCTTTACTTTTCAGCGTAAGAATACATGAACGAATCAATAAAGAATAGAATATCACATGTTTATTTCGTATATATTTAATATTAAAAGCTATACATTAGGCCTACCACAAAACAAATAAAAATCACAGAAAGAAATCGGAAACACGAGACAACATCTGTAGCACATTGTACAGCCTACAGGTCCATATCGCGATATATCTAGGTCATGTTATGACCAGAACCACAGACCACCGTCTGGCACAGAAATGAAAGTTCACTTCATAGTTACAACAGAAAAAAGAGTAAGGCCTAGTGCAACTTTGTCAAGCATCTCTTGATAAACAAGTCGATTTGTTTGCCTTCACTGGACATTCCTATCAGAAACAATTCGTCACCCGCATCGTATGAAATCATGTCGTGTGAAATGGGCCTACTTACGTAGGTTACGTACCAATCAGTCATCATGGTTCCCAGCTGCTTGGTAAAAAAATGTCAAATAAAATGGCTACTTTCAATTGTCATGAATGAAAATTAGCTGTCTCACTTCTTGTAAGTAACACTAAATCTTTCTATAGCATATCCCATTAATAATATATCAGAATTCAAACGCAAATTCGTTGTAAATACATTATATAGCATACTCATTGGCGGGGCCATTTGCAATTTCAATTCTCTTATGACACATTTAACCTTCCGGTTACCAAGCAGACTAATATTCTAAAATAACTTAAAAACAAATCTGACACTTATTCAAAATTTCCCATATCACTAGTTTCTTTCAAAATGATATGAAAATAAGAAAATAAACCTTAATTCCATTTGGTATTTCCGGACAGAAAAGGGGAACTACTTCTCGTCTCACACAGCTGTTTAGCTGTTACGTCATATGAAAAGCCTCCTACCGCAAAGCCAATTACATAGAATGAATTTCGTAACCAGCTGACTACAGATTAACAGAAAATGGTAATACATATAAATATAAGGATTGTTTTTCATTTTTGGACTGCATCGAGTATAAATGCAATGGGTTAAAAATAATTTTTTTTCCATAATCCATTGCATTTATACTCGATGCAGTCCAAAAAATGAAAAACAATCCTTAATTGTTAACGAACAAAATAACAAGCAACACTGCATGTCGATTTGTGACATAAGGAAGGAATACTATTAGGAAATGTGGTGTATACGAGAAGCAAAACTAAATAAATCCGTGTATATAAAAAGCAATAATAAATAAGTTTATCCTAGAAAGGCAACAATAAGTAAATTCGTGTTTATAGCAGGTAACGAAGTGAATTCGTATATAATATAAACAGGTAACAATAAATAAATTCATGTATGTAGGGGGTAGCATTAAATACATTTGTGTATTTTACGGGTAACAATAAATAAATTCGTGTATATAACAGGTAACAATACAGAAATTCGTGTATTTAACAAGTAACAATAAATAAATTTGTGTATTTTACAGGTGACAATAAATAATTTCGTATATACAACTGGTAACATGAACTCTTGTGTTTCCATTGTTTTACCTTCCGCCAAAGAATATTTGAGAGATAATTTTATTCATTTGAGACGTGATAAGATTGATAAGCAATAAGGTGTTGGAGCTGTCCCGAGTTATGCCAAAGCTCTGAGCGTTCTTGGACGTACTACTCCTATAGTGAAACGAAAACGTCTTTTTTTAGTCTCATCCACCATAGCTGGGACTTTCATTTCTTATCCCGAGTATTTGGTGAATGATTAGACTCTAAGAGTGACAAAGTGAGATAAGCATGTTTCTAAATTGTAGTTAAAAGTGGCATATTTACCTGACACTGTAAGGTAAAATGATGAGAAAAATATAACTAAAGCATCATACCAAAAGTGAGTCAACTAACACCATTTCCTCATAGCTTTTAAATAAACTTTTTAAAAAAAAATAATTGACATTACTTGTGTGCTAATGGAATCTTGTTAACTGTTGCACATTTGTGTTGAAGTATATGACATACCTTTCGAAATCTGTTTGGAATGTGTCAATTTTTTTTCATGAAAACTGCAAGTATCTGTAACTGACAAGCGAAAGTAGACATTTCCATCTTTGTTAATAGTAATTGGTGTCAACAAGACACTTACTGCAAAGAAAATTATCATGTATAATTGTTTCCTAGAAATAAAGTTTCAACAATGTTTAACCAAAATCAAATGAAGATGAATAGAATTTCTTAATAGAATTTTGATAAGAATTGACGCAAGTATTAATTTGTGACAGGTATTTTAAAAAGGTTAAATTAAAATAGAAAGTGATAGGAAAATGGCGGATCAATTAATAAAGGAAAGAATAAATGATTGAGTAAATGCATACATAAAAATAATAATGAATTAATGAATTTATTGGATCGTTTTCAAATAAAATTCGTTATACTTTTATAACCTATTGACCAATTATATGATTATATGGATTTATTGATACATTGTATTGGATTCCAATACTATGCATAAATATGGACAAACAAAAGGAACACAAAAAGTTAACACACACACACACACACACACACACACACACACACACGCGCACACACACACACATATATATATATATATATATATATATATATATATATATATATATATATATATATATATATGTATATATATATATATATATATATATATATATATATATATCATAAAAAATAATGAAGATGGTAAATTAACATACGGACACGACAAAACGAGTAGTATTGTAACCGTCGGCGCGGAATAAAACATACAACTACCGCAACGCTGTGATAGAAAACGTGTCCGATTTTTTGAAATATCGATTACCTATTGTACAACATTGTGTCAGATTATCAGTTTTTCGGAACGTGTAATTCGCAAAGTTACTGTGGAACGCATAACGGGATCAGGTTTCAGTCGTGATCGTCTCCCTATGTAAAATACTTTAATACAGCGTCCATAAGACACCGTAATGATAGAGTCAGTACTATATAAACCAGTACTCAAGGACAACCGTTATTTCATCAATCAGACTTGTTTGAGACGAGGATTCACTTCCATCAAACTATAACCATGAACAAGGCTATCTTTTTCATCGCCGTTCCTTGCATCATTGCTCTGGTACTGGTCAATGTACAGGGTAACTTTTACGGAGGCGGATATGGTGGCTATGGTTTAGGAGGATACGGAGGTCAGAATAACAATAACTACTACAACACTCTGTTGCAGCAAAGATCCCTGAACCATCTCTCCCGTACCGCATCGATTGCTAGACTCATCAATTACAGTAAGTATATTTTTTGTGTTATCTTTGTACATATCGTTCTAATAATGAGAGGAACAACCCATTGATTTCTACAGAAACCTACACCACACCTTATGATTTCCACAGAAACATACATACCATCGCTTGATTTCCCAAGAAACCTTTATCGCATCGCTCATTTTCTGCCACAAACGTACATCAAATCGCTTAATTTCAGTCAGAAACATACATTGCATCCTATGATTTCTCCAGACACCTACATCCCATCAGTTGTTTTTTGCCAAAGACCACACCGCATACATTATTTTCCCCAGTATATATAAAAAAATCAGTCACCCCATCTCTGTGCAGAATATTCCTTGAATAAATGTCAGTGATCTGTAAGAAATTTTGTTTTATAACAAATATATCACTGAAATATTTACATTTTTATAAAAATTATGATTTAAAAAATGAAGCATATCATAACTGCGTTCAAAGCCAATGCATACTTGTTTAATTCTTCTTGGACAATATTCTTTGATGATTTTTGTACCTAAAAATAAAAAAAAAACCATGTCATTATCAATCTTCTTTTCAAATACAACTGTATTTAATGTACTCAATTTCAATCACACCCCAATAAGACGTACATTATATCTAAATACCACAAATGACAGCGAGGATAGTGGACTTTTGGAAATATTTGACTGCGAGGAGTAAGTTTTGTATTTTATTTTATGTCAGTATATGTAAATTTAGTACAACACGTGGACTTGTTTGGAAACAAGTTCACAAGACTGTTTCCTTTTATATATCTTAATCAATATATAAATACTATATGAATGCAACAATGATGAAAGTAATATGTACAGATATAGCATTTATCAAAATACATTATGTGGGGGTAGGAACGGTAGAATAATTAATTAAAGTAACAAATATACGATGGGGATGTCAAAGGTATCGCGAGGTGATTAATGTGACATATAATTAAACATTTGTAAAATCAATCGATTATCAAATGTGAATAAGAATGTTAAGAAAATCTTTTCGCAGAAGTTATATACATATGTATTTTTGGACAGCTTCAAAATGTTTATATTATTTATAGAAATTTAAATGTATATCATCCCTTCTCGGTACTTAAACATGGTTTAGTCAATTTTGTTTAACAAAGTACTATATACAAGATAAATTTACGGTGACATTTTTTTCAAGAAATAGGGATGGTTAAATGTTGAAAATTTAATAACAAATTACAAACATTTTCCCGACTCCTTGAACTTGAAATCCCGGACCCACCTCATGGATAGCAATATATTTTAAATATTTTATATTCGGTTGTCTTTTAGTTCATCAGTTCCCGAGTATACAGTAAATCCAGATCAGCTCAATTCTGGCATCGTCAATATAAAATTTTAAATAAAAATCTGAAAATCCATGTACTACACATTTGTAAATTAACATATACCTAATTGTCAGCATGTAAATGTATGTTTAAAACAAAAAAGTTTGCATTCTTGTTTTTAAATAAAAAAATCATATTACAGTAAAATTCAAAATGATAAACAGACATGTGTTCAAATATCTACTTTGATCTGCTCTTCAAGGTTCACCTGTAATCAATTTCTAAATTCTGTCACACTTTAGGGCATTTATGGTTAATCAACACATCCTGTTATCCTGTTTGTTACTCTATATGTCGTGAGAGATATTAATGCTTGTATAAATTATATACCTTTAACGTTATTTTGTAATTGCTGTAATGTTACAAAATGATGTTATTAGTAAAATTGCAGTTCGTTATTGCTGCAATGATATCATGGCCGAAGGGCGATTTACGGTTATCATCTTAGAACGACATATTCTTATTTACAGGTAAATGATAACCAGGTGGGAGTTTTATGTAATATGACGTGATACAAATATGGCCGACGGACTTATCATTCTTAGACTTTTTAGATTTAACCTGTTTTGGCTGATAATATCAATATCATTCGAAGTCAAATGCGTGGATTGTTAAAAATACAACAAAGTAGTAAAAAGGAAACAAAGAAAAACCTAGCACCTGCACACTTTCTATGATTTAGAAAATTACTGAATTTTATCCATTTTATATTCTAAATATTATCTTGTCCAAATATACATTTATTGACTTTCAAATAGTGTCCATTTTTACTAAGTATATGTTAAACCAAACATCTAATATGGTTTTAATTGAATAAATACTGCATAATGTCATTTAAAGTGTGAACATACATTTATTTATAAACAAAAATATTCAAGTTTTTCAAACCATCATTACATTCATTATCTTTATCCCACTGGATCCTAAACTGATTTTGTGAGAAAGTTTGCTTGATTACCTGCGCCATCAGTATATGTAAATTTCCCTCAAAGTATCGGTAAATTTCGGAATAAAGTTAATAACTTCGAAATATCGTAAAAGTTTTCTATAAATAAAAGACTTATAATTGATATTAGTAAAATATCTTTAATGATTATTGTACAAAAATCATCAATCAGTTACAACAAATATGGTTTACAACTGTCACCTAGATTAAACTCAGCGACTGATGTTTTGACATTCATTTCACGACTTTAATGTGCAATATTTGACCCCCTTTGATATTTGGCCGCTAAAACGATTATATATGTATATGGGACTTACCTATCTTTCATAAAATATATTCATTATACAACCTTTCCAGGCATCAAATCTTCACCTTTTTTGACCTCTTTTTGTTTTCTTTTGTTACTTTGAGTTTCTCTGATCCTATCGTTCAACATCTTGTGTAATAGCACACAGATGCCCCATCCACTAAATATAAAAACAACATCGACTATATTTGATTGCTATTGTTGCATACAACAACCTCTGATTCGTGTCCGTGTAATTCAGTTCCTCTGATCTTCTTGTTCAACACCTTGTCCACCAACACAGATATCACGCCCTCTAAATATAAAACCAACATCAACTGTATTTGATTGCTACGATTATGATTTAAATGGAAATTTACCGAGACGCAATTGAGAGTTTTGTCCTAAAATATGTATATAATTTCAGCGAGAAATACTTTAAGTGATTTTCTAATTAAAAAAGGTAACTCTTATACTCCGATTCATCTAACTTGGCGGGGTGGAGTAACCTTTTTATTATCATAGGGATGAATCAACTCACTTTTCGGTTATGACAAGGTGCACGGGAAAAAGTTATATGTTATAAGGTTATATAGATTTTACTATACCTACGATGAGGAATAAATTGTTAGCGATATTCAATTTTAACGATCTCAACAACCTCGCTTATAATGTCAAAATTGAAGCCTCGCTAAAATTTCTGCCTATATGGTATAACAACTTCCGATTCCTGTAATGTTTCATACATCTTGTCCACCAACACACAGATGCCACGCCCTCTAAATATAAAACCAACATCAACTGTATTTGATTGCTATGATTACGTATAACACTAATTGGTGTAATATTTTGTATTTCAGTTCCTCTGATCTTGTTGATCAACATCTTGACCAACAACACACAGATTCCCGTCATTGGTTAAAGACGATTAGACTTCAAGAGCACACATCATTATCTAAGCAGGTAAATATGTCTAGGTTACCGAATTTATATGTTGAAGTATTTACGACTGACTTCTTGGCATACAACGGACCTTTATATTATATGGTCTTGACAATTAAACAATGACAATAATTTAAAAGACAATATTTGAAATAGATAAGAAATAAGGTACAATGTTATTTTTGTTTATTGTGTTTTCAATAGATTTATTTAAAACTCATTTTACAATTTTTAGAAAAATCTATAAATTTATCATATGAATGCTGACAATCTAATCGCATAATCGGTTTGCTTACTTTAATAGTTTCTCCTTTTCAGCAATAACCAAACTGAAGAAATGCCATGAACAAACCCGAGGACTGCGGGTATCTCAGACCCTATACTTTTTGCCAAATTTCTTAAATATTGTGCTCTATAGGAAGACAAAACTAGACACAGCTCGTTGATAAACGGGAATGTGTGGCAATCAGACCAATACTGAATTGTTATGTTTGATAAATAAAATCTATATCTACATACTTTCGTTTTTGTTATCATGGTCTTGTTGTCATGAACGTTTTACTCCAGAATCAATGTCTTGGTCTGAAAAACATTTCACTTGAGAACGACGATATGGAGAGTCAGTGTCCAAAAAGTATTCAATTCGTCAAAAATGAATATCAATGTATGCGTTTGAGACTTTTTAACAATAAGTAACAAACCGATACCTATTATGTTTGATGTAAACATGTTAAACGTGCATATTATATATCATTTACCAGATGTACCTAAACAAGAAGTTTCATTACTCCTTGTATAATGAGTTTGTGTGTTTGTTCGTTTAAATGGTGGCCAGGTTTTAATGATGGAAAAGAGAATCCGGTTACAATGCACTTCTGGAAAAGACCACCGGCCTTCCGCAAATAAACTAGCAAACTTCTCTTTCAGAGACTTTCATCAAGTTCATTTTTACATTTTTTATCATTTTTTTTAACCTTAAAAATAAAAAATAAAAAAAGAATTATTTTCATAACGTTGGATAGATTCGAATCACCAGATACATTTCGATGGACTTTTGCGGACTGACGGTTTCCTTTTTGTAAAATAAATTACATCTCTCTGCCATTCAATTTTGTAAGTCGCATTTTAATTGATTGAATATTACACACCTACGAGAGGTTGCCTGCACGTGACAATATAGCGGATTGTGTTAGATACTCTACGCGACATATCAGAAAACGGAAGCGGTGAGAGATCTAGACTAAGCACTGCGCTTTAAACCTTATGTAAGCGAGGGGTCAAGTCCAGCCGAAACCTGGGCTGATTACATGTGACATTTTGCCCATTCACGTGTAGAAGCCGGTGGTGTCTTCTGTGGTACACTGTAAATGGGTTATCACCTCTCCGCTGGCCACCTACAAATAACCGAAAAACTTGTTTAGCGTAGCGTAAAACACCAATATAGCAAATAAAGAAACAAAATAATTAGAAAATTAAATATGTTGTCGTTATCTCATAGTGTCATGTTTCAGGATGAAATAAAACCTAGAATATATCAATTTCTTTCCCAATACCTTTGTTTTCCGACTATGAATAATGATTATGATTGAAGCATTTTAAGTTATAGGGAAATTAGCTTTTTTTTTCATTATTACTTGGATTGATCCCGGACGAGTCCCCAAATTCTGTTATGAGGTCAGAATTACCCTAAAACATGCCAGTAAAAAATCAAGAACACAGTCAAGTAAATTCATAGATTTTATTAACAATAACAAAAATAAAAACTTAATCTAAATGACAGTTTACAGTAATTAAAATCACAACTCACAGTTCAATTCCAGTTTAGAGATTCATAAATTCCAATCCGAATGTAATGATAAAGGGATCCACTCTAATACACAATAAATTCCAATTTGTATGTACTATTGATGTGCACTATTCTCGTATAAATCCCAATATAAAAATGTGGTCTGCTCTCCTGTAACTTGGTCCTAAAATTAGTCTCAGCTGTTCTGCCTGAAGACCTGACCATCTGTGTATATATACTCTAAAACAGTTCTAGAAATCTATAGATAGGAATAATCAAGAAAATGGTCTTTCTAGCACATACAGGAAAGCCCCTATGGCTAAAAATAGTAACACGATGACAGAGTTAGAATGTCCACACAAACGACTGATCTTCCAAAAAGTTGCACTAAGTTCAACAAGTACAAATAATTGCAAACAAGCATCCATCAACCCCAAAAATGCCCAATATTGACATACCGACTGTAATTTTCTTCATTGCAGGTATACAGAACGATTGTATAGGTATTTCAATAAGACAAGTCGGTTGTCACGTGACCCAAATGTTAGCCGCTTTACTTTTTGGCGTATGAATACATGAATATTTCAGAAACCCTTTCTATCTATTCGGACTTGTCTTCTTTGAAATGTCAAGATATGAACGAATCAATAGAATAGAATATCACAAATTTATTTCTTATACCAATAGAATAGAATATAACAAATTTATTTCTTATTTATTTATTCTTAAAAAAATACATAACCACAAAACAAACAGAAGTAACAGATCTGTGCCAATATTACTTTAGTATAAGATTATCAGCTGGTACCGAAATACCAGTTAATAGGTTTATGTATACCCTCGAGGACTCAAACGGTCCAGTGGCAACGGCCTAGTGGTGATATATATTATAAACATAATACCAAAGTTATAATGCTCAAGACGATCGTTTCTGTCAATTAGACTTCATCAGTTGAGCTACAATTTTAAATATATTTTCTGAAGAGACAGTGGTATCAGAAAAAGCCAAATAATATATCTAAACGTATAGGGATAGACACCACCAAATATTTTCCCATAGGCCTCAATGCTAATTTACAAAACTTCAGGTCACTGTCACTCCCATGTTTATTAAATCTGGGTCAAATAAGTACCCTGTGCTGAAAGATCAATATTTTTGATAACAAAATATGCAATCAAAAGTATAGGTTGCCGTTGCATTTCTACTTCAAATTTTCACTTGTTTACAACTCGTAGTATTCCGCACCAAAGGAAAATATCTATTCTCATATGACCCCTCCCTTTCAATTTTCATCCGTCAACCCTATAATTTTCCAAAGTACTACCAATATTCATGTATCTTTTTTATCACCTTAATTTCACTTATTAATGGCAAAACTAATTTTTTGATTTAATGACCAATCAGATCTCTGGGCTCATTTTACCCTCCGCACAACTTTGGGTGTCCAAAATGTCTGCGCTCATGTTGTAAACAAAGCAGGTGTTTTTCCATAGCCAAAATCCGTCTAAGAGTAACCGCTGTATAAATATGGCTATCTCAGCTTTAGAAGAATTTAGAATTTTTAATGGTGCTATCTGTGCCAAATATTACTTTAGTATAACTAAGTATTAATCTGAATAGCCCTGCCAGCCTTATCAATTTTGTAAGGCAGACATATATTTCTAATATAATATCTGGTATTACACAGTGGTGGATTCTTACCTCTGTGTCATCGCATTCGTATCATTGTTAAGCAGGGACATCAGAAAATTATCTTTGTCACTATTCAATAAATGTTAACAATACCAGTTAGTTATCAGTTAATAACTAATTAATAAAAATTTAAAGGGGCATAAGCTGTGATTTTTTCAAAATTTGTTTTTCCCATTTTATATACAATAACAGAAAAAGATACATACAGAGGTATAAACATACTTAAATTCCTATATATTTTGTGAAAATTACTCTAGAAACCTAGATCTGTCACTTTTCACTTACTATTGATTAACTCAATCTTACTGTTTGTATATGAATACCACTCTGGACCTGACTTTATTTTCACAACATATATAGGGATATACGAGATTTTATGCGTGTGTATAGCTCCATTTTGTTATTGTACATCTAGTAAAAGTGGTGAAAATAGATAAAATCGAAATAATTGTTTTGGTAAACACAGCTTATGCCCCTTTAAAAATGTATTGTTATAAAAAATAAATAAATCACAAATCAAGATACACTTGAATAAAAAACGGCAATGGGGAGGATTTATTCCTAACGTATTTCATTTGAATTTGACTGTCGTCTCACGAGGGCGGCCAGCAAGGGATGCACACACACACACACACACACACACACACACACACACACACACACACACACACACACACACACAGATATATATATATATATATATATATATATATATATATATATATATATATAAACACACTTGACTTACACTTTGACTGTGAAATTGAACATATATCACATATCTATATATATATATATATATATATATATATATATATATATATATATATATATTATATATATATATATATAAACACACATATATAATTATATTATAATATATAATCAAGATACACTTTGACTGTGAAATTGAATATATATATATATATATATCTTTTGGGATTAAAACATGAAAATTACTATTTTAAAATATTTTGAGTAATATTTTTACAGTTTTATTATTATTCTTTTTTATTTTATTCAATATTTTCTTTCATCTAATTTATTTTTCTGCGATAATTCTTATATCTAGTGATTGGCTATCAGGATACTTATTTCGTCAAACACCACTCTGATTCTACACATAAGTATACAGAAGTTGATATAAAAAACATGCTGGAATTTCTAATAGACAATATACTTGTAATGTTCGGAGACGTGGTCTTTCAACATAAAACTGTCGGCATTCCTATGGAACCAATTGTGCTCCTTTATTGGCCGACCTGTTCCTTAATTCATACGAAGCAGACTTCATTCAGAAACTGCTGAATCAAAAGAAGAAAAAGTCAGCGGTGTCCTTTAATTTGACATTTAGATATATCGGCGACGTTTTGTCAATTAATAATGACAATTTTCATACATATGTCAATGCGATATATCCCAGCGAACTAGAAATTAAAGATACAACAGAATCAAGTACACACGCTTCATACTTAGACATTTTACTTAATATAAACACAGACGGGAAATTAGCAACTAAGCTATACGATAAACGCGGACGATTTCGGCTTTCCCATCGTAAATTTTCCACATTTAAGTAGTAATATCCCTCAGTCACCCGCATATGGAGTTTATATTCACAAATGATCCGATATGCCAGGGCGTGCACAAACATATGAAGATTTCATATACAGAGGTAAACTACTCCACTGACAAATTATTGACACAGGGATATCGAAAACCGCGTTTAATGTCAACGTTCCGCAAAATTTATGGTCGGTATAATAGTCTTGTTTGCGACTACTCTGTTTCACTAAGTGAAATGTTGAGTTGCCTTTTCGTTGGCGGTTGTTGAGACGTCTGTACCAATTGTGACGAGGATACACTCCTCACGTGTTTCATTGGACTTGAATGTGGACTCACGGCGGGTGTGACCGGTCGACAGGGATGCTTACTCCTCCATGGCACCTGATCCCACCTCTTGGTTTCCAGAGGTCCATGTTTGTCCATTTTTACTGGATTTGTATCTATGTCCTGGACATCCTATTGATTCATACTTTGGTATCTGAAATTTTTATATGACGTACATTTTCTTGTGTTGTTTAGTCGTGACGTCATTGTATATTGTTTTTGCTTGGTTGTTATTACAATTAAACACCACTGATGAAGGCCGGTCGTACGACCGTAATATTTTGTATGAAATGTTTATACATATTAATGTGTGTGTGTGTGTGTGTGTATGTGTGTGTGTGTGTGTGTTTGTGTGTTTCTACTCATTGTGATTCTTCTCAAAGTTTTAGTATCAACGTTCAACATAACTGTTCGTATGTTAAATACTTAAGAATAATAACGGAATGATGAAAATAATGTATAATGAATAATGCCTAAAGCAAAAAAAAAGAATTAAAAAATGTACAATTCTAGCTTTATTTGATGGTGATATTTAAGTGCAATGCGACTCGAAAGTAAAAATTTAATCATGTTTTCATTTTCATCATTAACATATCAGGTATATTTGACACAAGTACCATCTGTTATATATATATGTTGATATGTGTTTGATGATATCTTCACAGAATTCTATCTATTTTTTCTTTTGAGTTTCCTATGATAGTATATGTATTTTTACTTATTGAAATATGATTCATAACATTGTTTTAATAAGGCCATCATCCCCATTAATACAAGGCGGAGTATTCTAGTTTTATTGATTTGCTTTTCAATGTGATAACTACCATATGTGAATATATCGACTGGACGCTTGGCAATGCATATTTATTGTCAATATGGATGTTTAAGATGATGTGACAATATTTAAATCATTAAGTATTTACAAAACTAAAAAACAAAAAAAATCTCACTTCCAATGCTGTCATAACGGTATACTGTATGTGTACTTATTTAGTGGTATCCTAATATTAACGCCTTTCGTGCTCAGGTCATTGCGGTAATTTAAGGGCAGCGCTATAATTTCTCCATCCTGTCATTCTTTATGCACGAATTGCGCAAATTCAAAATTGCGCTAATAAGTCTATGCCTTGAGAGCGCTAAAATATGAGTGCGCTAAATTAAATACACATACAGCATCTAAATTGAACTTTTTTGAATTTTTAAAAGTGTTTTACGCCACACTCAACATTTTACATGTAGGGTGGTGGCCAGTTCTTATTGATGGAGAAGAGAACCCGGTTTCAATTGTTCCCAGGAAGAGACTGTCCGCAAGTTAACTGACAAAAGTTCTCGCGAAGATCATTTCAAGTTCCAGCAGGGCTTGGGCATGCGCTGACGTGAAGTGGTCATGATTCAAAGAGCGATGCTCTAACTACTCCAACTTACTTCTTAGTTTTCAAGTGCAGTTACATTAACTGATTTGTGGCATAAATGCCATACGCGCAATAGATGTAAAACGTTCCAAGATTGCTATCTGGTCAAAGTGTGAATAAGCATTCAATGGTTTACATAAAGGCGGATATTTAAAATACGTGAAATAGTGATGGTCAGAGGAACAGCATATAATATATTGCACGAAAATCAAAATCAGAAACAACCAGTTTTATATTAAGAAGATCATATCTGACACTGCAACATACAGGATGTATGGAGAGAGAGAGAGAGAGAGAGAGAGAGAGAGAGAGAGAGAGAGAGAGAGAGAGAGAGAGTCGTACTGATTCGATCTCTGTAGGATCTAATTTAAAGGTAAGTATTATAAACACACTACCAAAATTATAATGCTCAAGACGATATCGTTTCTGTCAATTAGACGTCATCAGTTGAGCTCCAATTTAAAAATTATATGTATTTTCTAAAGAGAAATTGGTATTATACAAGGCCAAATAGTATCTCTAAAAGTATAGCCGAAATCCGTCTAAGAGTAACCACTGTAAAAAATGACTATCTTAGCTTTAGAAATTTTTTGAATTTAAATGATGTTAACAGTGCCAAATATCACTTTAGTATAAGATGAACAGCTGGTACCGAAATACCAGGTACTAGGTTTATGTATACCCACGGGGACTCAAACGGTCCACCAGCAGTGGCAACGACCTAGTGGTTATAAATATTATAAACATACTACCAAAATTATAATGCTCAAGACGATATCGTTTCTGTCAATTAGACGTCATCAGTTGAGCTCCAATTTAAAAGTTATATGTATTTTCTAAAGAGAAATTGGTATTATACAAGGCCAAATAGTATCTCTAAAAGTATAGCCGAAATCCGTCTAAGAGTAACCACTGTAAAAAATGACTATCTTAGCTTTAGAAAAATTTTGAATTTAAATGATGTTAACAGTGCCAAATATTACTTTAGTATAAGATGAACAGCTGGTACCGAAATACCAGGTAATAGGTTTATGTATACTCACGGGGACTCAAACGGTCCACCAGCAGTGGCAACGACCTAGTGGTTATAAATATTATAAACATACTAACAAAGTTATAATGCTCAAGACGATATCGTTTCTGTCAATTAGACGTCATCAGTTGAGCTCCAATTTAAAAGTTATATGTATTTTCTAAAGAGAAATTGGTATTATACAAGGCCAAATAGTATCTCTAAAAGTATAGCCGAAATCCGTCTAAGAGTAACCACTGTAAACAATGACTATCTTAGCTTTAGAAAAATTTTGAATTTAAATGATGTTAAGAGTGCCAAATATTACTTTAGTATAAGATGAACAGCTGGTACCGAAATACCAGGTACTAGGTTTATGTATACCCTCGGGGACTCAAACGGTCCACCAGCAATGGCAACATAATGTTTTCTCAAACCACAAAAGAAACTGTGCTATTGTAAACCACAGCAACGACCAATGTCGCATTAGTCTTAACACTTGAGAAAAAATGTCAGAAACTCAGATTGATATATATATATATATATATATATATATATATATATATATATATATATATATATATATATATATATATTTCTGTGTCTTTAAAATTAGGCTATTTAGAGGATATCAATTACAATACTTTCGTCTTCTAACACGTCATCTTTATCATATTGCCTTAGAGGTCAGTGTATAAATAGTGCACAATCGATAAGACTTCTACAGGGACAACTTTTTGGTGTGCTTGTATCACGGAGTCTAGTGCAAAGATCAGACGTCACTGCCTAATTATTCTTTAGTTCTCTATAGTCACTCCCTCTGTGTAATCGCTTTCATTTGTATTGCAAGACACAGGTATTATCATGAAGACGTTCATCTTGGTTTTATTTGCAGTAATTGGTATGTTGATGTATTTTGTGTGTTTTGTTTTATTTTGTTCAGGGTTTTACTTTAAATTTGGTTTTTCTTAAAAGGTGCTTCCATGAATAAATGTAATATAGGATTCAGGGTTGGATCCCGATGTTTCTGTTTTCCCCATTTTCATATTTAGAATTACAGATGCCGAAATATCAATTTTAAGAATGTTGAACGTTCTGCAAATTTTACGGTCGGTATAATGACTTCGTTTGCAATTAATATGTTTCATTACATGACATGTTAATTACGTTACCTGTTCGATGGCGGTTGTTGAGTCACGTGTACCAATTACGACGAGCATTTATTCCTCATTATTCCATTTGAATTTGACTGTGGACCCACGGCAGGTGTGACCGGTCAATGGGGAGGATGTTTACTCTCCTTACATCCGATCCCACCTATAAATTCCCAGAGGTCTGTATTTGTCCAATGTCCGTTGGCTTTGTATATTGTCTCTTAACCATCCTGAAGAATAATACTTTGGCACTTGTTCATTTTGGTATACTATTGTATACCAGGGAATTTCTCGTTCCTGTTTATTTTCGCCCATGTACGACGGAAAACATCTATTACGACAGAAAACATAGTAATTACCATAGTCCAAAGGATGACACGCATCTTCGTGATTCAGTTATTTCACTTAAGTTCGCTTTCATTTTAAATTTGCCCGCTCATCTAAGGGAGAAGAAAAAGTTATTCTTATTTCTCGAAAAAAGAGAGTAAGATAAGTCAAGTGGATAAATTTGAAGATTTGCATGTACAAATTCTTCTTTTAAAATATTTAGTTCAACATTTGTTCAAACTACATCATGAGGGAGGACCTGGAAAAAATTATACTGAAATACAATAACAGAGACATATATAACACATCATGCATGTCTATGGGGATAAGAAATGGCTTCACAATATTTTTGGAAAATGTAGTTTTATATGAACTATAGTAAAGAATAATAGTGCCCAAATACTTTTTGCAAGTCTCTGTATTTCATTTAAACTATTTATTCTTATCTGCTATATGCGTATATAACTATCATTTATGTAGTCAGTCATCTCATGTTCATTGAAAATTGAAAATTAAGGAGATTTGAAAAATATTTTTAAAAAACATTTCTAGCTCATGGCTGATACGAGAGACTGGTTAAATTTTTTGTTTTGTTTTATCTCGTTCGATCTTTAATACAATATTAAAAATGGATTATTGCTAGACAAGCATGTGTTTGGTATTCCCTTTGAACATCTCTACTTCTTCTGTAACTCGGTTTGTTGACGTATCCGTGATCAAAGATCAACCGAATATCAGTCAACCGGAAGTTGCTGCTAAAATTTATCCGTAGCAAAACTCAAGAAATAACGATGTTTCATGAATGGAACACTTCCAAAAACCTATTTGAAACTATTTCTGTTGTAAAATGAATGTATATATGAAACAAAAATTATAAATGTTTGAATAAAATAAAATTACGAAAGGTCGTAGTAGTTTACTTCTACTTTCACTTTCCACCAGTACCGACAACAGATAACAGTGGTGAGAATAGTCAAGCGAAATATCCCCGAATCATACGCAGTATACACGCATTAAATGCTGGTTGAAAAAGGCTAAGGTTAATAATAATAATAATAATAATAATAATAAAAATAAAAATAATAATAATAATAATAATAATAATAATAATAATCATCATCATCATCATAAATTCGTAATAGATTTGTGAATTTATTTTCGTTTTCTGGATTAATTAGTCTATCAACGGAATATCTTGAAGGATGAAGAGGTGATAATATAGTGTCTCGAAGCTAAAAATAGCCTGTCACATCTTGTAAAATATAAAAAATTCCAGGGGAGCATACCCCTCAATCTTCCCACAATTAGCACTTAGATGGATTATGTTTCTTTCAAGATGGATATTAGTGTGGTATCTTAGTTCATTAGGGGGCCTCCGTGGCCGAGTGATTAGAGCATTGCGCTTTAAATCACAAGCCCCTCTCACCTCTGGTTCGAATCCCGCTAGGGTCATTTCGAATTAAGTGGGAAAGTTTGCCAGTTTTCTTGCGGAAGGTCGGTGGTCTTTACCCGGGTAAGGGGGGTTTCTCCTCCACCAATAAAAACTGGACGCCATCGTATGAATGAAAGATTGTTGAGTATGGCGTAAAATAAAAATAAAAAAAATCTTAGTTCATTAGAATACATCTGTAGGCTCTCGGAGAATGGTTGACGGGGGATGTTTACTCCTCCATAGCACTTGATCCTATCTCTGTATTAACAAAGGTCCATGTGTTTCCATTTTATCCCTGATTTGTATGTTGTCTCCTGAACCTTCTTACAATCAGTACTTAGGTATCTCTGATGTTCATATTGGTTCACAGGTGTAGTTTCATATCATATAGAAAGATGTGCAGTGAGTAATGAATATAACAGTTTCAAATTCATATGTAGTTTAATATTAAGTTACCAGCTCCAACCTAACCCCACACCCTTTTCTGAAAAAAATCTAGATTCACCACTGCCATAGAAAAAACAGATATAATATATTTGTCCTGAATATCAGATAATAATAGCTATATACATTGTTCAAAGCAGTTTTATACAGTCATGTAATAAAAAGATGACTTTATCTTTGTTGGTAACAAAAACATCCAGTACAGGACAGAGAAGAAAAGGTAGGAGAAATTACAACGAAAAAAAATCCTGGATCAAAAATTTGATCCTAGTGCCCCCCCCCCCCTCAAAAAAATAAAATGGTTGTTCCCTTACTGGAAAAATGATGAGTGTGGCGTGAAATACCTTATATTCACCTTCTATTATTTGATTTACATAAAGGAGTAACCTTTTGATTATCATCATGATTCTACTCACTGGTCGGTTATGACAGGCTCCAGGGTAAAAAAAGCTTAATTGCGCACTGGACACTCCTGGGCATTGTGACAAGTAGGAAAGACAACTCTTACCAGAGTAAATTATGATGCATTACCTGAAATTTTAACTCGTTCAGGTCAAGAAATGGTTCACGACACTCCAGCCCGATAGGTTATATTGATTTTACTATAAACAATATAAATATACAGAAAGCAGATAGTAGATTGACAGATTTTTTATTTTCATTTAAATATATTACAGGTCTCGTCAGGCCGGAAAGTTGTTCAGATGTCGGTGATTGCACTGCAACGAGTTGTGATAATTATTCGCACAAAACCTGTGTGAACAACGTTTGTACATGTACTTTAAATGATGGAGGTATGTACTACAAAGTCTGATCCATAGTTGGTTTGTTTATTGTTGTTTAATGTCCCACTCAAGAATCTTTCACTCATATGGAGACGTCGAATATTGACCTATGCTCGGCACTTACGGCCATTTAGCAGTGAGGGTTCTTTAACCTGCCGACACATACTGCGATACGCGACCTCGAGTTCTGCTGTCTTATCCAAAGGACAGGAAACCAATCTGCCGCCGGCTGGACTCGAACTCACGACCTCACGAGTCGAGCGCGCTATCGACTGAGTCAAGCCGGTTCCAAAGTCTGACACACAAAACAGTTCATTATTTCAGCTCAGCAAAACATTTTTGAATAATTTGAATTTAACATAATAAACTTTATAAGTTTGAAAAAGAGAAAGAATTCTTCGAGCATTATAACTTTAGTATTATGTTTATAATATTTCTGTCAGCTATACAGTTGAGTTTGAATAGAAATGTAAACTTTAAAATGACAGAAAAACAAAAATTAACCTAAATGCATTGTCTTAAGTGTCCATGAGATATCATTGTAATTGATGTAGAATGGCTATTTTAGTTTTGGAGAAGTTTTGAATTTCGTAAAAAAACGGTAAAAATATATTTTCGTAATATAGTTCATATAACTTAAGCTACATAATCTTCGAAGTCCTAAAACATACTCATAAAAGGTCAGTATATATATATATATATATATATAAAGAGTCATTATCAAAGTCAAATGTCAGTTAATATTTAGGTATAAAAAAGCAATATTCCCATAAAATGTATGTACTTGTGTTTTCTTCGATATAACTTTTCACTTTTTTTCTTTTTAGCGTGCGATAATTTAGATGACTGCTTAGGTATCGGAAATTGGTTCTGTCCTGAAACATTTCGACATTGTGTGGATAACAGATGCAGATGTGTAAGCACTTTCTCACACTTATTGTACAGATTAATAGCGATAATGAGCACGATTTACATACTTTATATTTGTGTGAATGTGATGAATGATTAGCTGATAATGGCACATGATCCTACTTCCTCTTAGTTTACAATGGCGCCTGATTTGTACATTTACCAACTTCCTCATGGCACGTGATTGTACATATACCAACTTCCTCAAGGCATCAGATTGTACATGTACCAACTCCCATGACACCTGATTGTACATATACCAACTTCCTCATGACACCTGATTGTACATGTACCAGTTACTTCATTGTATCTGATTGTACATGTACCAACTCAACATAGTACCCGATTGTACATGTACCTACTTCCTCATAGCACTTGATCCCACTTCCGAACTAACAAAGTGGTCAATTGACGGGGATTACCAACTTCCTTATGAATCGAATCCTACTTCCAAACTAACAAAGTGGTCAATTGACGGGGATTACCAACTTCCTCATGACAACTTATCCTACTTCCGAACTTACAAAGTGGTCAATTGACGGGGGTTACCAATTTCGTCATGGTAACTAATCCTACATCCGAAGTAACAAAGTGGTCAATGACGGTGATAATCATCTTCCTCATGTCACCTAATCCTACTTCCGAACTAACATAATGGTTAATTAACTAGTATTGCCTATGTGTTCACAATGTGTCCATTAAATGGGTATTTCCAACTCCATCAAGGCACTTGTTCATACCTCTTAGTTTACGATACGATCACTTATCGTGGAGTAAAAATTCCTCAAGTTACCTGATTGTCCATATACCAACTTCCTTATGACACCTGACTGTACATGTACCAACTTCCCCATGACATCAGATTGCACATGTACCTACTTCCTTATGGCACCAGATTGTACATATGCCAATTTCTCCATGGCACCTAATTGTATATGTACCACCTTCCTCATGACACCTGATTATACTTGTACCAACTTCCTCATGGTACCTGATTGTACATGTACCACCTCCCCCATGGCACCTAATTGTATATGTACAAACCTCCTTGTTGCAACTGATTGTACCATCTTCTTCATGGCACCTGATTGTACATGTACCACCTCCCCCATGGCACCTAATTGTATATGTACAAACCTCCTTGTTGCAACTGATTGTACCATCTTCTTCATGGCACCTGATTGTACATGTACCACCTCCCCCATGGCACCTAATTGTATATGTACAAACCTCCTTGTTGCAACTGATTGTACCATCTTCTTCATGGCACCTGATTGTACATGTACCACCTCCCCATGGCACCTAATTGTATATGTACAAACCTCCTTGTTGCAACTGATTGTACCATCTTCTTCATGGCACCTGATTGTACATGTACCACCTCCCCCATGGCACCTAATTGTATATGTACAAACCTCCTTGTTGCAACTAATTGTACCATCTTCTTCATGGCACCTGATTGTACATGTGCCAATTTTCTCATGACATCTGAGCTTTGCTCTTTCTTTACAATATGGCCAGCTGACGTTGATTAACAGCGTCCATGTGGTACTTGATCCCCCTCTGTGTTTAGAATGTACAGTATAATCTGTCTAGTCCGGCCGATCATGGGACCGGAAAATCAGGTCGAAATATGCAATATCCAGAATACAGGATGTTATAACAGTTATACAGTTCATGATATTGATAAAACAATAAGAAATGACATTTCATGATTTGTTATGTTTGAAGATAATTTAATCTGTACCTCAACATGCATAAATACAGAGGTTGAATACATCTGATCATGTGTTAGTTTTGTACTCGTCACTATTTAGTAATGTACGAAACAATTGTGCATCTGTCGACTTACACCAATTATCTACTTCTCCGGATTACACAGGGCAATTGCCCCCTTACTTAATCAATTAGGGACTTACATTTAGGCCAGACTTCGAAATAGACAAGATACGGAATACACAAATGTTTTTACATTGAACATATTGGGAAATAATTTGGGACCGGCTAACAACACCGGATTAAACAAGAATCCGAAAAGTTCCGGAGTAGACAGATTATACTGCACTTGTATAGAGTAAATGGAGCTTACCAACTACATGTATATTTGCTTTTAAAATGTAGTCAATGAACGAGACTTAACAACTTCCTCATGGTACCTGAGCTTTCTGTAGATATTATGATATGTACAGTTAACGGCGATTACAAACTTGACACCTGATCTGCTTGCGAATTTTCAGTGTGGTCAATTACCGAAGATTACCAACTACCTCGTGGTATCTAGTCGTACCTCTGAGATTACAATGCGGTCAGTTAATGGGTATAATGCATTTTAGTTGATATTGGAGTTTCTTCAAGCTATAACGTTAATGTCTTTTATTTCATTTTCAGTACCCGGTAATAACCAATTGAGTATGGGACATCGTAGATTAATGGTGTATTCTATTTGTGTTACTGAAAAATAAAATCACATATTCCTATTGTTTCTTTATTTTTATTTTATCTGTTGGTTAATATCTTTGTGACTGAAAGTTAAACTCATGTAACAATTAAATCACGCCACTGTTGTTTTCGTTCGTATCAGTTTTAACCGTATTTTACATATGGTATGTACAATACCCTAGGTGTTTCTGGAGTATAATAATTTTCACAAATATATTAGATGGCAACTTTCACAATCATCTTTTTCATCAATACAATGCTATTTACCTGCAGTTACTCGGTGGTGTAGTAAAATCCATATAACCTGGTGGGGTTGAGACTCGTGAACCTTATCTTGACCTGGACAAGGTTAACTTTTAGGTAATAAAGAATAATATCCTTAAAATTATACCGACTAGAGTAATCGTCCCTGATTGTCACTATACATAAGAGTATCGAGTGAGGAATAAAACTTTTTTCCCGTTCAATTTGCCGTAACCGTAATGTGAGTAGAATCATCCATATGATAACCAAAAGGTTACTCCGCCCGCCATCTTATGTGAATCGGACAATATGGACGTTCGTCTCAGGGAGGTCTTGGTTTCTGTTGTTGGGTCGGGGATACATAGACCTAATTTGGAGAGTGAGTTACTGACACTCGGCGTGTGAAATTTCAAAATGAGGTCACGTGTAAACGTTCCATGAAAGGGATCCCTTGTTTAGTTTTTGCATTGGCATACATTCAAATCAATGATAATACATTTTAGAAATGATTAACAATAGCTGCTGAAGTAATGAAATAACACAGTTATAAAGTTCAGTTGTTTTATCAAGGAGCTGTAAGTCTTTAGTCGTTAATTAAACTTAAGGTAATTGAACTAAAAAAACTTAGGACCGTTTTATCAATACTGTCATGACTGAATGCTATGGGCGACATTGCACATTTTCGAATCATACCTTAATATTTTACCTACTATATTTTCAAAGATACATAAGTACACATACAACCATAACAACTTGGGTCTAAGCATTGTCCCTTGCTAGCCATTGATTAAGTCAGGGCCTGATTTATTGTAAGTCACAAGTCCTAATTCTTTGTATAACAGTCGCAAACCGTAACTGTGGTCCTAAGACTAAGTCTCAAACTTAGGACCTATCATATAACGGGCCCCTGAAATAAACAGTATACAAATATGGCGAACAATGTACAAACACGGTCGTTTCGAGAGAGGAAACCAGGTGCCATGGAGCAGGAGTAAATTGTACATTGCCACATAGTCAATATGAAATTGAAGCGCTTAACACTCTTGGTGACAATCGATACAGACATCAGCTGATATCAGGAGTCGACGTGCAAACTCTGACACATCATGTTTATAACATATGGTATTTTTACATGGATATTCCTGTCAAATATAGCTGATAATAATGTCGAAATTGAAGACATTAAGATCTGAAATTAAGATAAAGAATATTGTGTGATAGAAATATCTATATTTAGTACAATGTATCGTGAAGCAAAATTGAATACACCATAATCGGTAAACATACAGTAATATAAGAGAGAGAGAGAGAGAGAGAGAGAGAGAGAGAGAGAGAGAGAGAGAGAGAGAGAGAGAGAGAGAGAGAGAGAGAGAGAGAGAGAGAGAGAGAGAGAGAGAGAGAGAGAGAGATTCATACACAAGATCTAAAATTAGGTGTGCGCATATACAGGAACATACATGTACGCATAAACACATACATGCACGTATATACATACATACAAACACACACACACTTACACACATATATATATATAACTCTCGATGGCTTGAACATTTGAAACCTCGAACTTCTCGAAATCTCGAAGATTCTTACAGGTCCTGATTTTTTTTCTTTCATAAATTTCGATCCCTCGAACGTAGAAACCTCGGAATTCTTGATTCGAAGTCACAATTTGTATATTCCTAAAAAAATTAGGACCACATGGAGTAATCATGATTGACAGGTTTGTTAATTAATTAAGATTAATGAAAAAATAAGAACTATATAAAGGCGCGTCATAGATAACGATTTTGTGTACAAGTGTAATAGCCAAGTGGTATTTTAACTTTTATATCATACGGTACTGTCCTTATCCTTATCTTGAATAACACACACACACACACACACACACACACACACACACACACACACACACACACACACACACACACACACACACACACACACACACAGTACTTTCACCATCGTGGTTCTTCAGATGGAAACTGTTTCTGATGGCGAAAGAGCTAACGGAATAAAGCAAATATTAATAGGAATTTGTGATGTAGTATACTTGTCTTAACACACACACACACACACACACACACACACACACACACACACACACACACACACACACACACACACACACACACACACACACACATATATATATATTATCGAATATTTAAGCGTCTGTATGAAACCCTTTTTAGCATCTGTATATCTGTATGATCTTTTCTTTTGTTTAATACCAGTCTTTTATAGAATGTAGAATTGGAAGTATAAAACTCCTTATGTCTTGGAATATCATTAGTAAATCGTCCTAAACGAATAAAGACAGTATAACACAGTTTAAGAAATGTTTACTTTTCTGGAACACAAATATTGTGTAAAAATGATAAGTCATTGCCGTCACGAAATCATTCCAGTAATGGAATCTGAAAAAAAAACCACATTTGCATTTTAATGTATGTTTGTAGTGATTGTTTTGTCTTAAAAGAATTAAAATCTAAATAAAATACTAATAATTAAAACTTTCCACATTTAAATTGGAATATCCCAATCGCGGCATGTATACGGTGTTTATATCGCGCAGATAGCCCAATATGCCAGCTCATGTTCATCGTATGGTCATTTTATCTACGGAGGTTAAGTACTAACTGATAAATTGTCGGCAGTATAATGATCTTTTTGCAATTTCAGTGTTTAACTTTTTAAAAATTTTCAATACTGATTTATGTGGTGACGGTCAGTTTTAAAAATAGTGGAAGAGAGAAACCGGTTACTATTTATACCCCGGATGAGACCGCCGACCTTCGGCAATTAAGCTGACAAACATTTTCACAAAAATCAATTTAGTTTCTAGCGGGGGTCGAACTTGCGCTGAACAGATGTGGCAGACTTTATGTTTCAAAGCGCGATGCTCTAACAATTTGGCAAAGGAGATCCACAATCATTCACTAAATGACATTTTTAATTACCTGTTCACTAATAATTGTTGCACCACCTATACCGATGTTGACGAGTATTTATCTCTCACTTATTAATTCGAATTTGATTATAGACCCGTGTCATGGCAGAGACGGCACACACAAATAAAGAAACCACACTACTTTCGGTCATGTAAACGTTTATGGCATCTCCTCTTTATCTCATTTTCCATAGATGGGAAAATTTTCAGCGTGATATAAAAACCATAAAGACAATACAACGTTTTCGGAAATATATTGAAAGTAATTACAATGTTAAGAGCAAAATAACTGATGACTGATTTCAAAATCTTTCCCAAGGTCTAATCAGGTAAATTTAAAAAACAACATTTTACAGAGGCAACAATTTAATCGAACTAAGGATTCCGTTGATAGTGTTGTATCGCAGAATGTCGTGTGCAGGTTCAACATTCTATTTTCATGTAAATGTTCAGTCACATTGACAATTAACTGGTTACTCCTAGGCAGGTTTGGAAATCTATCTATCTATCTATCTATCCATCTATCTATCTATCTCTCTCTCTCTCTCTCTATATATATATATATATATATACATGTATACATATATATATATATATATATATATATATATATATATATATATATATATATATATATATATATATATATATATATATATATATATATCTTTATAAGTTGACCTACTCATTCGAAAATATACATTTATACATTGTATTATATTGGAGCTCAATTGATGAAGTTTTACGATCGTTTTGACCATTGTTTTGGCCCGATTTATCAAAATTGTAACTTTGGTATTGTGTTTAAAATCATTTATTGTTTATAGGATTGATGACAATAGCATTCCCTGAAAAGAATATAAAGAACATAGCAAATAACAATCCTAAACTTATATTTTTTCTGTATTGTTTCTGGTTGGTTTATCTAATGAAACCAAGAGAATCCTAGACGACAACGCCCTTTTTACGCCAAATCTGCAGTTTTTCAGATGAGACAATGTTATCTTGTCGATTATTAAAACATTGAATGATAAAACCGTATTGAAAAGTGTACGAATTTGCTTGATAGCTCACACTAAACACCAACACCAATAAACCAAGCAATATACAAAAACATAAACCAGTGGACAAACACAGACGTACGGTGAATATATAGAAAGAAGCCAAAGAAAGCTACCATACAATATATATATATATATATATATATATATATATATATATATATATATATATATATATATATATATATATATATATATATATATATAATTTGTATACTTACACATCTACATCTGCTGTCGTAACAATGTCGAAGTGAAGCTGGACAAAACCAATCTTGTATAGCAAGGCAATCGTCTACCGTATCACAGGCTAAAAAGGTACCATATGAAACTTATATCAGCACCCCTGTTACTGTGATGTATATATACTCATACAGCTTTATATATATATATATATATATATATATATATATATATATATATATATATATATATATATATATATATATATATATATAGACAGTCAATAAAATTTAATGTTCACAGTAATGATAATGTCATAAGTATGGCTCGTCAATAAGTAATTGGGTTAAATGATACAGTATTGCCGAGTTTGTTGTCCTAATTTCTTTTTTTATTTTTGTTTAAATTTCGTTTACAATATCATGTAAGCACAAATTTAAAACTAAATATTTGCTTCATTGTGACGTAATATCTTTGAAAATGCGTTGAAAGCATGTGAGTAATTGTATTTTTTCTACAAGCATGCTCTGAAACGTATACATGTATTCAGTTTTTCTCCATTTGGTATATGGATCAAATCACTAACTAAGAACTCGAAGCTCTATTATCAGTCAAGCATGGACAGTAAGTAAGGGAAGGCACCTGTTTTGTTTGGTCTATATTGTGCACACAACATTAAATGACATAAGCATCGAAAAAAGAATCCAGTTAAAAAGTTAAAAAAAGAACTCAGTAATAGCCACGCCCACCTTTCGCTGACTTAAAAAAAAAAGAAGAAATTCTTTCAAAATGAATTGTAACATGATTGATGCTGCAACTAATAAGGTTTTACTAAACTGATAGATTTTAAAAGAAATTGCTTGATGAACGTTTCTAAGCGATGGTTATGAGACAATTTAGAAGCATCCTTTGGTATAAGGTTTTCCCGGTCTGTCCTGTATATATTGCACTGTCAAATCTTTTACAATAAATGTCACCGATAGTTTTGCAAGAAGTGTTGCCGTGTATCTTAATAATTGCTCCATCTTGGACTTCATTCATTTTCAATGATTTTGAGTATAGTGCACAATTCTTTCCGCATGGTTGACACTGTTTTCTACTTTGTTTAACAATTTCCATTGACTTAAAATATATTTAATGTCGGTGTCCTTCTGAAAAGCAAAGCTTTTGAGATTGCATCTTAATTAGAACACGGAAATCGGATAGCGTAGAAAAATGTCCGGGTTTGACTGTACTAAAATTTTAACTGTCCAAATATAGGGAATGTTGGAAAACAAGGAGCCATGGGAAGTATAGAGGCGGGACCAGGTGTTACGTATGTGTGATTATACACTGTCGACATGTGACATTAACGTGTCGGTTTACTTTGTACTGTTACTCTAGAAAAACTTGCTTACATCTTTCGTTTAACACGCATGTACAAAGTCCTTGGGAGCACTCCACGTGAGATACATTATCACAGCCTGTTGAAGTACAATCATCAGTTGTAGTACACGTCTCCGACCTGGCAAGACCTATAATAGTAAACCAAAAAGTAAGGAGCAATCGATATACCCGATATTTTAAGCCACATTTAACGATTTCCAAGCTTTTCGATGGCGATCAGATCTTAACGGTAAAAGCATGTTCAATGTACCAGAGGTTAAACAAGCATTTTATTCGCAAGTACACCATCAAACTTCTCACAAAATCAGCTAACATTTATTTTCCTCTATACACTCGCTGATAACATGTCGATAATTCATTTATGAATGTATTTGTTTGTATAATCAGATATATTGCTGCAGCTGCTGCTGCTGCTGCTGCTGCTGCTGATGATGATGATGATGACGACGACGACTATGATGATGATGATGAGGAGGAGGAGGAGGAGGACATAGCGTCACCTAGAACAAATACTACTTCTATAAATATGATGATAAATAATCTTTGCACTTATAATACGAATGATGAAGAACTGAAGGGCAAAATGGTTAGGAAGCGTATCAGGGCAACTTATTTCTCGTTTTGCCAATTTAAAGTTGGCTTTTTCAACTTTTGTCTTGGAACTTCCAAATTTTTTCTTGGCTTTTCCAACTTATTTTCTTGTTTTGCCAACTTTAAAGTTGGCTTTTCCAACTTTTTTCTTGGAATTTCCGACCTTTTATTCTTTGAATTTCAATTGTTTTGGTTGACTTTTCCAATTATTTTCTTGGAATTTCCAACTTTATACTTGGTTTTTCAACCAACTTTGTATCAGTTAAATCTTAGTCATTCCTATTAAAAAAACAATATGTATCTGTACGCATTAAAGAAACAAAGGAGCATTTATTTTATATCTGCTGAATTTCTCTTTGTTTTCAGAGGTTTTTTGTATTATTCTAAATTTGAAGACATTTTTTAATACAAAGTAAACAAATATGTTAAATGAACATATTTTTTCTCACACATAGTTCTGAACGTACATCCATACATTTGTACATATCTGACTATACACGTTCTTACACCAAATATTGTACATTATGCGGTAAGTTTATAGATATTTATACACTATTGTTAAACTTTTACTATGATTTTTTCTACTACTATTAGAATTATTATACATTTGTATTGTATGAAAGAGAGAGAGCGCGCGTGTGTGTGTAAGAGAGAGAGAGAGAGAGAGAGAGAGAGAGAGAGAGAGAGAGAGAGAGAGAGAGAGAGAAGGACAGAGAGAGAGAGTGACAGAGAGAGATTGACAAAGTCTTTATCTTTAAACAAAAATATGTATACATGTACTACAGCATGATATGTTGCAGCAGATGAGGAGACTATTCTATAAGTTAGGGTATAAAAGCATTTTAATGTAATATTTAATTACATTGTGCACATACATATGTACAATTTCATTGATAAAATATACATGGTTACACAGTATCAAGTAGCACCTTCCATTTATCCCAGTTATTATAAAAATCTGTTTATGTTTATCACTCTTACTGTTTGCAGTATATTTTAAGACATTGTAATGATTAAAGTTTAACAGTGTAAGTCATAATCTTGTTGATAATGATTATTGTAAGCATCTTGTTATATATATATATATATATATATATATATATATATATATATATATATATATATATATATATATATATAATATATATATATATATATATATATATATATATATATATATATATATATATACTGTTTGATTAATAAAACTATTAGATTCTCCGCTGAAAAATATATTTCATTTGGATTGTTAAAGATACCAAAAACAAAAATTCGTTTATTTAAGGGGAAATGAATATGAAGATTGTCCAATAATTCTGAAAAGCCATTCATGAAGTTTTGTATAAAATCACATTCCCACAGGGCATGTACAATACTTTGGTATCTGAAATTTTTATACAATTGTTTCTATTTCTGTTTCGGACCTATTACAATAGGAATTATTTACTATACTTGCTTTATACATGTCAGAATTTGTTGTTAGAATGTGCTGATTGATACTGTATTGAAACTACTGTAAACTTGATTGCCTTGTAACTTGAAATGGAATTGCATATATGTTCTTCCATGTTGATTCATTGAATTGAAAAATCTCTTCCCATTTTGTTTTTGCCAAATGACACAGTACTATTTTTAAGAAGAATATTGTAAAAAGTTTTTGCACCTTTCTTCTTTTTCAAAATTGCCTTTAGATTTACTGGGATGTTGGGGTTAGAAATGTGTTTATAAGGTTTATCATACTGTGAAATATATTTCTGAATAATAAAAATAATACTATAATAGTGTAAGAAGTTTGTCTTAATGTTAAATTTTTCTATAAATTCTTCAAGACTATAGAAAGTACAGCTTTCAGTTTCATCATCTTTGATAAAATCATTTAAAATAATAAATCCTTTTCTGAACTACTCTTTATAAAAGATACTTTTATTGTCAATAGTGAAATTTTTATTATACCAAGTAAGTATTTCTGTAATTGAAGTAAGATAATTGTTATGCTGCTCTATCTTTTTAATGACTTTTTCCCAAACTTTGTTACTTTTTTATTGGAAAGTGCATGTGTTATGTAAAATATATGCTTTTCAACGCTATTTTATATACCTGAAGAAAATCGGATGAATATATGAATAAATATATTAGGTCACTAAAAAAATTTCCGATCTTTAATGTTACCCTGAATGCTGACATTGACAAAATCAAAACAATATCTGTGTAAAGTATGCGTACCCTATGTTTTACAATCGAGCCGACATGTCCGGTGGAGTTGGGCAGTTCATGATCATATGTGCCAAGAATGATAAATCCGAGAATAAAAAATAGCAGTTGGAGACTTAGTTTAATTTCTGGGTGCTGATAAAACCACTAAAAGATACGTGTTAATTAAAGTAATGCGCAGAAACCGAGTTTTGAGTTGGTATATATTTATGTTCATCCTTTGAACATGTCTAGATCTTCCACTACGTTATACTACAAGCTTGATCACAAAGGCAAAAAACTGAAGAAAAAAAATTTGTCCTTAAAAAAATTAAAAATAAATATTTTGTCTTGAGACGTACTGAAAATAAATAATCTGAGTTGACAAAATTTGCAATGATGTCGCAAAAAAGTCCCCTGAAGTTATATAAGGCTTTGAGCAATATAAAATTTAATAATCATATCGAAAAGAAACTTAAAATGCATCCATTTAATAAACTACGGTTTTAATGTAAAAAATTTCAGATACCAAAGTATAAATCAATAGAATGTCCAGGACATAGATACAAATCCAGTAAAAATGGACAAACACGGACCTCTGGAAACCAAGAGGTGGGATCAGGTGCCAAGGAGGAGTAAGCATCCCTGTCGACCGGTCACACCCGCCGTGAGTCCACAGTCAAGTCCATTGAAACACGTGAGGAGTGTATCCTCGTCACAATTGGTACAGACGTCTCAACAACCGCCAACGAAAAGGCAACTCAACATTTCATTTAGTGAAACAGAGTAGTCGCAAACAAGCCTATTATACCGACCGTAAAATTTGCGGAACGTTGACATTAAACGCGGTTTTCGATATCCCTGTGTCAATAATTTGTCAGTGAGTAGTTAAACTCTGTATATGAAATGTTCATATGTTGTACACGCCCTGGCATATTGGATCATTTGTGAAATATAAACTCCATATGCGGGTGACTGAGGGATATTACTACTTAAAGGTAGAAAATTCACGAAGGGAAAGTCGAAATCGTCGCGTTTGTCGTATAGCTTAGCTGCTAATTTCCCGTCTGTGTTTATATTAAGTAAAATGTCTAAGAATGAATCGTGTGTATGCTTGAATCTGTTGTATCCTTAATTTCTAATTCGCTGGGATATATCGCATTGACATATGTATGAAAATCGTCATTATTAATTGACAAAACGTCGTCGATATATCTTAATGTCAAATTAAAGGACACCACTAACTTTTTCTTCTTTTGATTCAGCAGTTTCTGAATGAAGTCTGCTTCGTATGAATAAAGGAACAGGTCGGCCAATAAAGGAGCACAATTGGTTCCCATAGGAATACTGACAGTTTGTTGAAAGACCACGTCTCCGAACATTACAAATATATTGTGTATTAGAAATTCTATTTAAATAATATATTCCAAATGTTTAATTTATTTGTATCAATATTTCATCAAATATATGCACAATTTCTGGTAATATGAGTCATTACCATAGCCTCTCAGAGTAGTTTCGTTGTAGATGTTTTATCATTTTCTTTTTAACTCTCCCATTTTATCGCAGAATCGCCTGATTGCTAATCACTAATTGTACCGTTTTATGATATTTCACACGATATATTAAATTGAAAACTACGTTATAGATGTTCAAATTTATACCATACACACTGTCCGAGTGCCTCTTTATAAATGTAGGCCATATTTATATTTAACTTGACCAGTCCAGAAAAAAAGTTTGAAAAGCCAAGAAAAAAGTTGGAAATTCCAGGAAAAAAGTTGGAAAAGCCAAGAGTATAGTTGGTAATTACAAGAAAAAAGTTGGAAAAGCCAACTTTAAAGTTGGCAAAACGAGAAAAAGTTAGTTGGAAATTCCAAGAACAAAGTTGGAAAAGCCAACTTTAAAGTTGGCAAAACGAGAAAAAAGTTGAAAATCCCAAGAAAAAAGTTGGAAAAGCCAACTTCAATGTTGGCAAAACGAGAAATCAAAAAATAAGGGTGGCCCTAATATGCTTCCGTAAAATGGTATATAAACGTACAAATATGTTGCAACAATGATTGATTGATGTCTATTATAATTAACCATACAATAAAATGTTCAATAATTCCAATTAAAGGGACATTAGCTGTGGTTTTTTCAATGTTTGTTTGTTTAGTGTTGTTTAACGTCCCACTCAAGAATCTTTCACTCATATGGAGACGTCACCAATTGCCGGTAAAGGGCTTCAAATTTTACCCTATGCTCGGTACTTACGGTCATTGAGCAGTGAGGGTTTTTCAACTTGCCGACACCTACTGTCACACGGGACCTCAGTTTTTACTGTCTCATCGAAGGACAGGAAACCAACCTGCCGTCCGCTGGACTCGAACTCACGACCTCACAATCAAGAGTCGAGAGCTCTACCGACTGAGTCAGGTCGGCTCAGGTTTTTCAATATTTATACTACTTAGATTGATATACAATAACAAAGGAGAGATATACATAGGCCTACAAAGTCTTGAATTCCCATATATTTTTAAAAAATTGCCCGAGATACCCAGGTTTGACACCTTTAAACTGCAACTGATTTATTTAACCTTACTATTTGTATATGAATACCAATTGGATCTGACCTAAATTTCACAAAATATGCAGGAATATATATTTTTATGCCTGTGTATAGCTCTTATTTGTTACTGTACATCAAGTACAAGTAAATATTTTTTGTACAAACAGCTAATACACCTTTAAATCAACCTTTAAAGGAAAAGGATCTAAAAAACTAATGATGCATCCTGGATTTCGATGCTTGGACCACGATTTAAGATTTCTTTCGAAAGATCAATGCCAGCATATGACTAAAATAAAATATCCACTGCTTCAGTTTTAAACCAGATATTGGTTTATGTTTTTAATATGCCTGCCCATGATGGATAATATTTTATAACTGTGGACAAAACATGACGCAACATATATCAATGCTACAAGGTCATTCAGCAAAAGATAATATACAATTATTGACCTAGAGAAAGTAACCCTTTCCAGGGAAACAATTCTAGATGTATCCCGACGTAGAGGGACATTATTATTTTATTTTTTTGTAAACATGTTTAAAAATTGTGTAATTTTGCTTGATAATTTAATGGGCATGTCTAAATATATTTAAAAATACGCAAGAATTGAATTAACTACACATTTTGTGATCTAGGGTTATTTCCCCGAGGGTTAATTTCCCTGGGGTTGTTTCCCTCGAGGGTTATTTCCCTAGGGTTGTTTCCCCAATGTTCCAAATAGGTCATGTGATCAAGTTTAATCCAGTCAGGTCATTTTAAATGAAATTGAGGAATAATAATAATAATAATAATAATAATAATAATAATAATAATAATAAAAAAAAAATAATAATAATAATAATAATAATAAAATTAATAATAATAATAATAATAATAATAATAATAATAATAATAATAATAATAATAATGATAATAATAATAATAATAATAATAATAATAATAAAATTAATAATAATAATAATAATAATAAAATAATATTAAAGGGATCGACAATGAAATACGAACCAACAACGGCAATTAAAACCACAATGAAAGCCTTCATGGTGTTGTGTATGACAAATGAAACGATCAAAAGAGAGGGAACATCTGATATAAGTATTTACCTTTGACACTTAACGAGACTTCGTGATTATACGACAGATAGGGTTAAATTATCTATCAGCGATTTTGAGATAAGACATATTCACAATAGAAATATTTACATGTATATTGTGAATGACATTGACTTCGAAAAAATGTCAATCTTGGATAGATTTTATTTTTTGTTTTTTCATGGTCAATATTCTTCACAATTAATCTGCCATTAACAAACTGATTCAGTTCATACTTCAATCACGATCATTTATTACTTCAACGACTGATTTAAAGGTACTCTTTTACAGAAATTCGTTATATACATTTTATCTTTTTTATCATGGTAGACCATTTCTTTATACTTATAAAACACCTGCTGAAATGTTTTAAAGTTGTTATCCGCTGTTAGGACGCACGGGGATAAAATAGAATAACATTTAATAAATGTTGAGTTATAGAGGGCGAAGCCCTCATATATGTAGAAAAGCTCACATTTTTATTCCTACTACACCTGTACTGCTAATGGTAAAAATTCTGCTCACATCGGGAATTTGCGCGAGGCGTAAACAAAATGTCGAAGTCATGACCTAAAAGCGCACTGCAATATAAAAAAGTCTCAGATACTAAGATATAAATCACTAGGATGTTCAGGATAAAGGTACAAGTCTGGTTAAAAATCACGGACCTCTTGAAATCAAAAGGTGGTATCAGATGCCATGGAGGAGTAAGCATCCCCTGTCGACCCGTCACACCTGTCATGAGTCCACAGTCAAATTTAAATGAAAGACGTGAGGAACGATTCCTCGTCATAACTGGTACAGACGTCTCAACAACCGTCATCGAACAGGTAACTCAACATTTCACTTAGTGAAACAAAGTAGTCGCAAACAAAACTATTATATAAACTCCATATGCGGGTGATTGTGGGATATTACTACTTAAATGTGGAAATTTTACGATGGGAAAGCCGAAATCGTTGCGTTTGTCGTATTTGTTTAGTTGTGAATTTCCCGTCTGTGTCTATAGTAAGTAAATGTCTAAGTGTGAAGCGTGTTCGTTTGATTCTGTTGTATCTTTAATTTCTAGTTTACTGGGATATATCTCATTGACATATGTATGAAAATTGCCATTATTAATTCACAAAACGTTGTCGATATATCTAAATGTCTTATTAAAGGACACCGTTAGCTTTTTTTCTTTTGATTCAGCAGTTTTTAAATGAAGTCTGCTTCGTAAGAATTAAGGAACAGATCAGCCAATAAAGGAGCACTTAACTACAAATTATTCAGGAAAGCATCTCGTTGGTCTAGTTTTATGTTTTGTAAACACTTTGTGTACTCCGTAAATTTAGACCTGCCCACATGAGAATTTCCTTAAAGGGACGCTAGAAATTAAAAAAAAAATCGCTGTTATTTAGTATTTATTTATTTACCAGTAGGGTTTAAAATGCATTATATGATAAAAACAACAAAACATGATAAAATCTGTACAGCATGCCTACGGTCTTTGGGCTGAAATTGGGAGTCTCAGGTTGATATGACATATGATATAAAAATTTCAGATACCTAGGTAATAATCTTTAGGATGTCTAGGATATAGATACAAACTAGGTAAGAATGGACAAACATAGACCTCTGGAAAACAAGAGATGGGATCAGGTGCCATTTAGGAGTAAGCATCCCCTGTCAACCGGTCACACCTATCGTGAGTCCACAGTCTAATCCAAATGAAATACGTGAGGAACACATCCTCATCACAACTGGTACAGACGTCTCAACAACTGCCACTAAAAATGCAACTTAACATTTCACTTAGTGAAACAGTGTAATCGCAAACAAGACTATTATACCGACCGTAAAATTTGTGGAACGTTGACACCCAACGCTGTTTTCGATATTCCCGTGTCAATAATTTGTCAGTGAGTAGTTTACATCTGTATACGAAATGTTCATATGTTGAACACGCCCTGGCATATCGGATCATTTGTGTAATATAAACTTAAATGTGGAACATTTACGATGGGAAAGCCGAAATCGTGGCGTTTGTCATACAGCTTAGTTGTCAATTTCCCGTCTGCATCTATGATAAGTAAATGTCTAAGTATAACACGTGTGTGCTTGATTATGTTGTATCTTTAATTTCTAGTTCGCTGGGATATGTCGCTTTGCAATATGTATGAAAATTGTCATTACTAATTGGCAAAACGTCGTCGATACAGATTTTGTCATGTTTTGTTGTTTTTATCATACATTTACTACAAAATAATGGCTTTTTCATCTCTGATACAGAAGTCGGTACGTGCCTTTTATCGCATACTTTGTATCAGCCCTCCTTTATCTCACCCCTTTAACCCTTTATTCATCCCCATTTGGAAATCTTCTTGTATTTTTATGATTACCTCGATTGTTTTCCGCTTCATTCTAAAACCAATATCTTGTACAGACACAGGCTAAGCACATTCTGTGACATTTTAAAGATTGTTGAATGAAAATTCGAATGGATCCTTTTTTTACTAAAAATTATATTTAAAAAGGTCTAAAAAATATTTTGTAGGTAGGTTAAGAACACTGCAAATAATTGTGCATTTTGTATTTTTAAATACGGGTAGGCTATTCAGTATTCCCTTCAACACAAATTTCGTGAACAGCCTCACAACATGAAGTAGCATGAATGTTCTTTCCAAAGTCCCCTGTTGACTTATCGCTATTTCAGATATATCTTAGTAACTAATTTACATTCAAATACAAATTATGTTAGCAAAGTATCTCGAGGAAGGTTAGTTTTAAGCTGTGTAAACAGTTTGTGCACCTGATCTTAGTACATGATAATTCCCAAAAAGAGACGGAAGTCGTGATAACATAGAAAATAAAAGACATATTTTTATCGCTTATATTTAGTAGAGTGGAACCTCTCTATAAAGACAACAAAACTGTCATATATATATATAGTACCTTAACTTTTTGTCCTGAATGAGTAACCATAAACGTAGAAACATTCGTCCCAAATACTGGCAAAAGCCTTACAACACAGCTACAATATAAAGTTGTGGGATTATGAGGAATTGATCAAATTCTAATCAAAGCTGCAAATCTGGGTTAATTCCCAACACACACTAGTCATATACACATTCAGAAAGATCAAGTATTGTACATGAGAATTAGACAGGTATTAACACTTTTCTACTTGCCAACAATATTAGTGCCGCAATGTGACGTTCGATATAATCTGTGATTATAAGAATTAAATATTAATGTGATACGTACATCCGAGTGTTTCACCTCAACTATCAAGGTCAGCCAGGACAAGACAGGAGAGAATATGTTTGGATGTTTTTGTTTGATTAATCCACAACATTAGGTAACTCTAATTATGTTTGTTCTAATAAAGTAGCATGTAAAAATATTTCATTCATAGTGAGACATTACCCATAGTGAACAGAAGTTCCAGAAATGTTTACCTAAGCCATGATCTGGTATATGTTAATTGGTTTTTAATGTACCACTCCTACCGTTCCATAGTCTAAATATCTTGGATATATGAAACAAACTTACATATACATTTCAACTTGGTCTATAAGATCCTGTTTATTACTCTATGGCGTGTGTGCGCGCGTGGATCCGTGTGTATGAAAGAGAGAAAAGCAATTATTGAAAATCACTGTATCAGTAACAACGTTACAACAGCATTATAACTTTGGTATTATGTTTATAATATCTATTACACTTCCTTTGCCGTCTTAAAATCAATTATATATTATGTAAGCGAAGATGTCAACAGCTATGTTTTTAACCTATGACCACTGCAATGAACATGGGACCAGTGGGGGTCTTTGTGACTAGGTCAGAACAACGTCATTTAAACCTTTCACCCCTGAAACCAAGATTGTTGCTTTTTTTCTATTGCTAAGACCAGTCTATTACGGCCTGTAGTGTTGAAAGGGTAAATCAGAAAATATTTCTCCCCTAGTCAGCGCGGATGCAAGCCCCGATAGGACCTAAGCTGATAATGGTATATTATCTGTAAATTTATGGATAACAGCTTGCCTTTTCTCGAGTAGAATGAAGCGAGTTGTCCCTATTAGGTATTTCCATTATCCAGAGTTACCACCCCTCATAGCATATATCGATAGTGATGTCACTTTTTTGTGCGTAAAATGAGAAGTTATCAATTGTAACGTTATATGTTTGTTTGAAAACGACTTTGTTTTCCCACGTAAAGATATGACATTACAATTGATACCTGCTGACATGGGATTTTAATAGAATCTTATATGATTGTTTGTTGTGAACAGGAAAATCTTAAAACTAGAGGGAAAGAACATGACTATCCAGAACGAGGCTTTGACGAGTTATGGATTGCCATTTTTTTTCCCGAGGGTTTTAAGATTTCCCTGTCCACAACAATCATATTTTATTCTTTTTCTCCCATATTTTCAGTCTTTACAACAGGGCAAACGTCCATAAAACCATGTTCAAAGTTAAAAAATTTGATTGTGCGTTTGTGACGTCGCAGCACGTGTGAGCTGTCTTTCTCGAGGGAAGGAAAAACAGATTTATCCTTTTACGGTTAATCATTGTATTTTACGGGCAAGTGTGGGAGAAAACTCAGACTAACGAAAAAACAGAATTAAAACCTGACCACCACCGTAAATGCCGATACAATAAACATGTAACTTAACATAACAAAGACATTTGATTTCAAATGTTGTATGCAGTAAAGGAGTGTAAGTATATATGTAATCGGTACGTGTGAAGTAGGATTTGCATAGATTGATTTGTGGGTAGTTCTTGTTTTTACATATTATACATAAGTATGTTGCTGTATCCGAATAAACGGTCTTCATTTCGTAGGGTTATACTCCTGAAACGTTTAATTGTTTTTATTTAAACTAAGACTAAGTAATCAATGCTGGGAGAATTTGTTTTGGATAAACATTGCACTCATACCTAATATTGACCTAACTACATTTCAATTTCAATTTGCTGAAACATTCAAATAAAGTTAAAAGCCCATTGAACTGTCTATGTCATGCGGTTAAAGGTATCTTGATGGGAGGGAAGACCAACATGTATAATCAATAATAAAAAAAAACAAATAGAGCTGAGGCTTATATGATAAGAATGTGAAAACACAGTGTTTTTATAAATGATTTATTTAAATGCATAGTTTTATATTTTCTTGTTATCTGAAATCACTTCTACATTTGGGTAAATCATTTATGAGTGGTGTTTTAATTGCTATTGATGTGTCAAATACTATGTACACATTGCAAAAAAAATCAAAATTTGGTGTCAATAGTTGTTTATAGGTATTGGGGTGAATTTGGGTTTACCTACGGACTTCCATAGATTCGTGTTTGCCCACGTTGCAACGGTCCAGGTACATTGACCAACCAAGGTTTCAAAACTAATACGTAATGGAAATCAGTCTCTGCTCCTGCTCTCTCTCTCTCTCTCTCTCTCTCTCTCTCTCTCTCTCTCTCTCTCTCTCTCTCTCTCTCTCTCTCTCTCTCTCTCTCTCTCCAGCATTTCTAGGTTGATCTTAAAGATTCTATTTCGCCGGAAATAAAAAGTTTAACATTTAATATCCTGTTCAGACCAACAATTGATAAGGTATGGTTAGCTGGAGCATCTAACAATGATATCAATAATTGAACAGCCTCAAATTTGACTTTTATCTGTATTATGTCATGTTAGCAACTAGAACGCTATGTATCTCATTCAACCTCCTGAGGTTTAATTTTTATTCAATTTTAAAACAATGCAAAGAATAACACATTAATAGACCTTTTCTCGAAAACTGCAGTCGTATAACTTTGGACGGCAAAACGATACAGATTCCCGCAAAAATACAGATGTTGTCAAGGTAACGGATTTTGTCTTCACGTCATTTCCGGGATTCTATATCATTTTAACTTCTTGTTCTTAACGTATAATAATAAATAAGAGCTTTAAACCTGCATATTCCTATACCCCCTTTTTTCTCTCGAAAGTGTTAAACTGTAGATCTTATATGTTGATATGACGTATATTCGGTCATTCTGTTAAAAATGAAATAATATATTAAGTTGTTATTTTTGTTTTGTATCAGTTTCTACAAAATTAGCTGCTATAAGGGTATAAAGAATAACATTTGAAGTTTCCATTTCGCCAATATTAAAGCGATATGAGCAGTCGTAGGTGAAAAATTTTACATGCCAATTTTATGTAATATTTGATCTCACATATATTGCAAAGAGACCATCTGGTGGTTGGAATAACAAATGCATGTGTAAAACTGCAACAATCTTGCGAAACGTAACCAGTGATATCAGTTATTCTTTGTCCGCCAGTACTTTGTGCATTGCAAATTAATGTTCGGTAATTTTTTACGAAAATTACGGAGTGTCCAATAAACACGTGCTATTTGCAGTTAATATACATTCTATTCTTATTACCCTTCGCGTTTATTTTTGTACATCATTTCATACCTAAATCGGGCAAAGTTGGTCTTTTTCGTCGTTTCAAAACATTCGTTTCTGAAATTGTGCACATGCCGGGTATCTCCACCGGGCATGGCGACACGATTGTAAAGTATGAGGTACGCATACATTTCAAAATTATATTGTTTTAATTTTGTCAATGTCATCATTCAGGGTAACATTAAAGATCGGAATAAAATTCTTTTAGTAACCAGGGCCCGAAGTCACCAAATTTACTCAGTACTCAAGCTCAACTAACTTTTCACGATTTTAAGTTAAAACATGCAATGTTTATTCTGTAACTCGAAACGTTTGTATATTGATGGTATACAATTGTAAATAATGACAAAAAGTATTGCTCATTTGAAGAAAACTTCAGAAATATTTTTAAAAATGTTTGAGTACGTACTTAAATCTTGAGTATCGTACTCAACATATAAATTCGTTTTTACTGGAAAATTATAAGTGTGACGCAAGTTAAGCAAAAGTTATGTGTAAATGATTAAAAATCTTAATATGTTTCCTAATCACTAAAATCCAAATGTTTTATAAACAATTTTATCGTCAAAATAATGAAATAAATGTTGAGCAGGACTGTGGAGTAAAGTTGGTGACTTCGGGCGGGCCCTGATATATTTATTCATATATTCATCCGATTTTCTTCAGGTATTTAATGTTGAAAAGCATATATTTTACATAATACATGCAATTTCCAATAAAATCACGTCCTGTATTTTAAAAGTAAATATAAAACACATAAAAATCGGCCGACTTTAACATAGTCCTAGAGCATAAAGGACCGAGATCCCTGACCGAATTACGAAGTACATTTGATATGGCGAAAAAGTTTATCTGAAAGGTCATTGCATATGGAAATACAAATTCTAATAAAACAAATAACTTAGAAAAGAAGATCTTTTACACATTTCATGTGTTTGATAATGTATTTGTACACACATTTTATCATATTCTCGACTATATGTCAGTGGACAAAAATAATTATTGTAACAGCTTATATTGCTTTTGTTTGTCATAGTGATACCAGCTGGTTACCTTATACTTCAGTTATATTTCGTTTGGATTGGATCATGTTTTTTTTTCAAACATTTAAACTCCTCAAAAGCTAAGATAGTCATGTTTTTCACCGTTGTTTTTCATAGACACATCTGTTAATACGTTTAGGTTTAGTATCGACCTTGATACACTTCTGGGAACTATACACTTGGAGTTTGAGCCGGCCTGGCTCAGTCGGTAGCATGTTCGACTCTTGATCGTGAGGTCGTGAGTTCGAGTCCAGCCGGCGACAGGTTGGTTTCCTGTCCTGCGGATGAGACAGTAAAAACCGAGGTCCCGTGTCACAGTAGGTGTCGGAACGTTAAAGAACCCTCACTGCTCGATGGCAGTAAGTGCCGAACATATGCCAACATCTGAAGCCCTTCACCTGCATTTGGTGACGTCTCCATACGAGTGAAAGATTCATGAGTGGGACGTTAAACAACAACAAACAAACAAACAAACAAATTCGAGTTGCACTGATGCGGTTTATTGGGCAGAAATGGTTGTCTTGGACATTTGTTTTTTTCTTTTTTATCCTATTACTGTGGTATTATGTTCATATTTTATACTTTATTAACTAAAATGTTTAACGTCATGATCAAAAGTGGTCGTTTAGTCGTTTATATCGATTGTTATCCGGGGAAATATTGTTACCCGGGTCTGTATCCGAATCTATGGCGGATAGAAAGGGCCAACACGCAAAATTCGTTCAGCTATTGCATCTAAAAACAAATCTGTTTTTAAGGAGATCTGTGATTATCTGAATTTTGCAACATTTTCATTTTGTTTTTACTAACCGTTTCAAAAATTAGGAATGTACATGTAAAGGAGAACTCCGTGTATTACTCTAACCCTAATATTTTTGTTGCCGAAACTATATCGGCCACCCCTGTTATAATACACTTTAGACTCGTTATAATTGTAAACATGTGTCACTTTGCCTTGATAGACCTGAACATTCGTCATCTTCGCAAAATAAAACATATATTGGTATACGAAAAAACAGTAAAACACTCAAAATTCACAAATTTTCGGCCACTTGGCATTTATCAAGTGAAAGACGACAATATGTATATCAGTTACATAGTATTAGGTCTGCACAATACAAAGCTCCAGTGCAAATCTAAAGATTGCAAATCCTTTGTATGAGCTTTGTATTGTGTTTTGAGTGTTTTACTGTTTTTTCGCATACTGATACTTCCCTTTGGAGGACATTAAAAATTATATTGGTCTATTTTAAGTTTACTTATTTAACTGTAGGAGAAATTATAGTAATTCGAGATTATTGCTCAGCTCTGATCAATTTAAAAGATTGAAATATTACTCTTAAAACTTAAAAAATTGGCACTTCCTTCATCTATTAATACGGATTTGAAATTGATTATCAAGTTCATGGACTTTTATAATGCATTTGAATTCCAGGCAATTGACATGTGCTTTTCAGACGACGAAATATCCATGTAATCAATTAAAAGCATATTAAGGTTTATTTTTGGCGAATGTGGATTGGAATAATGTCAGAGATCATTTAAATCATTATCCATTATATTCTTCTTACTGGGTCATTCTGTTGTATCAATCCGTATTAATCGTATAAATCATAATTCAAAATCATACACACTATTATAAGCTTACTTACGTGATTTTCTCTAACGCTTTCACTACCTTAGCCCTATAAATCTATGTTCGACCTTTATGCACTCTCGTATTCTGTTCGTAACTTAAGTGTACTACGAAGAACTTTGTTGATTCTCTGTATAATCACAAACTGATATAGATATGTTACAGTTTGAATTTAAAATATTGTATACCTGAACATTTTAGCCCCGTTTAATTTTCGCCATTTTCACCCTTAGATGAGAGGGCGAATTAAAAAATTAAAGGGAAACTTACAATCCAAATATTTTTTGCGTAAATTTATGGCTTAGGTAACTCGTACTTGATGAATTATATGTACCGATTTAAAACAATGCAGTCTGACATTTGACATTGCCTGCATGAATTGTTATACACGTGTAGTATAAAAACACAGATGTCAAAGTATAAATCTTCAGGATGTTCAGGATACAATATACAAATCTGGTGGATATTGGACAAACTCGGACCTCTGGAAATCCATAGTGGGATCAGGTGCCCCATTATAGTTGATATAAAGAATTCGCAATGCGGCCGGCTTGTCTTAATCGGATATTGATTTTAAAAATATGCAATGAATGGCACTTTTAGTAGGTTAAAACATTTTATAATAGTTAAAAATTATATTTGTTTATTTATTGTTGTTTAACGTCCCACTCAAGAATATTTCACTCATATGGAGACGTCACCGATTGCCGGTGAAGGGCTTCAAAGTTTGCTCTATGCTCGGCACTTACGGCCATTGAGGGTTCTTTAACGTGCCGACACCTACTGTGACGCGGGACCTCGGCTTTTACTGTCTCATAGGAAGGACACGAAACCAACCTGCCGCCGCCTGGACTCGAGTTCACGACATTATGGTCAATAATCGAGCGCGCTACCGACTGAGCCAGGCCGGCTCAGTGTGCTACCACTATATCATGAAAATTAAATTTCACGAAAAAGTTTTTCATTTATTTTTGGCTAATATATATAAATATGCCCTTACATTAGCCAAAAATAAAGGTATAACCTTTTTAGTGAAATTTAATTTTCATGATATAGTGGTAACCCATTGTATTGCGGTATTTATGAGTTTATGATTTGAATATATATTATCATATGATTTACTTATGACAGTTATTCTACATTCTCTGTTTCATAAAAAAGGTGTTTTTTGAAAAACTGCTGCCATGATTTGTTGTGAAATGAGGAGTAACAATAGATATTCAAACCTCCTCCGAGTCCTTTAGAATATGCAAATCTGATAACGGTCTCAACATGAATACCCATAGCGACTTCCAAACGGGATGAGACCAGGTGTCCAGAAGGAGTCAGTGCCCCCTGTTAGCATGCTACACCCGTCGCAAATGTCCCATGGAAACTCCTGGTGTTTGGCGTTAGTTAGTGTAAATGATATACATCCAAACAAATGACATCGTGGAGAAGAGTTTCCGAAAAATAAAAGTACCGCGATACAGTAGGAAACCTACTATAAACAAACCGAATTCCTTTATAAAGAAAATACTCAATTTCATTTGTTCCATGTACACGACCACGTCTTTTTAAAATTTGATCTCAACTGATCAACAGCAGATGTAGTCTTTTTCACTGACAGAAACGATCGTCTTGAGCACTTGTGTTGGCCCTTTTTGCAAAACATATAACGTTGGTATTAAAATTATGATGCTTATATAAGAAACTCACAAAACGTCTTAGAAAGAACTATATCATGCGTATACCTGTTTGTTGTTGTTGTTGTTTACCGTCCCACTCAGGAATCTTTCACTCATATGGAGACGTCACCATATGCCGGTGAAGGGCTTCAAATTTTGGCCTATGCTCGGCACTTAAGGCCATTGATCAGTGAGGGTTCTTTAACGTGCCGACACCTACTGTGACACGGGACCTCGGTTTTAATTGTCTCATCCAAAAGACAGGAAACCAACCTGCCGCCGGCTGGACTCGAACTTACGACCTCACGATCAAGAGTCGAACATGTTACCGACTGAGCCAGACCGGCTCCATATGCATACCAAAAAAAAAAAACAAACAAACAAACAAGCAAAAGAACATTTGCTATGATTTTATTATCAATGACCTAGAGACTACTTTAAGCTACACACAATTTATCCAATAAGCGGAATATATGTACCTGTTTCATGGACAAAGCCATACAGTTTTATTTGCAATGCGCATTAGTCTACATGTAGTTTAAATCTATAATTCCAATTTGTTTAATCCTACTTATAACTGTGACCCAATGACAAAGAAAAAACCACTGAAATGCATTATATTTATTTTTATACAGACTTGCAAATCTAATTGCAAGTTATCATTTGCAAAATGATCTTTTAACACGTACAAAATTATCCATCAAAACGACATCTTGTGGAATGAATCAAATCTACTACTAAATATTTAAAACCTGGACCAGTTGCACAACCGTTTGTTAAATTTAACTCGAAGTTAACCAATGTTAAAACAATGGGCTAACTGTAGGTTAAATTTAACAGTGTGTTGTGCAGCTGGGTCCTGGTCATCAAGATAATTTCGTTGGTCAAAAATGAAAAGCTTCAAATGCTGAATAAATTTCTTTGTGAATTGCACGACCACAGCATATGCACAAATGTTATATAAAAACCACATATAGCAAAACATTGATCCTCAGGATGTCCAAAATTTTCTTGATAGACTTCAGTATTAGTTAATCAAAATTTTGAAATACTCTCTTGGCTTAACTGGACGGTAACTTCAGTTTTTTTTCTTTTTTTTAAGCTCACACGAGCTTGAGACTTCTGTGAGCTTCTTCCCTGCCTGTCTGTCGGATACTTTTGACATTTTCATCTTCTCAAAAATCGCGCGGATTTGATGAAAGTTGGTGTACTTGTACATAAAATATTACAAGTCCTCTACCAAAGGTATTCATTTCGGCCCTTCAGGGTGTGGTAAAATATGTCACTGACAGTATCCGTCTTTGAAAATCATCTTCTCCAGAGCCAGTGCATAGATCGACAAACTAATGACATCCGAGTGATTTAGAATGATATACTTGTCAAATCTGTTCAGTTCGTTGAATTTTTTATTTTTTATGGCAAACTGTTAGCGACAATTTCAAAATCCTTGGGGCAGAAGTTTCACTTCTTTGAATTGTACTTATCCTCGTTAAATACATGATGTTAATTATCTAGCTTCCGGATTGATTTTTTCATATACACATTTTTATATATATTATCAACACGTCTGTAATCCAGAAAAAAGGCTTCTCAAATAAAGCTTCTAAAAATCAAACATTTTCTGGACACCCTCATCATGTTCATGCATTTGTGTTTGTCGTTATTACTAGAAAGTTTCTCGTAATTACGGGAAAAGTTTCTCGTTATTAGGAGAACGTTTTAGAAAGTTTTAATTCTTAACATGGCACTATCCGGCTTCCGTACTAATTCGTCCATGAAAAGAACTAAATTGAATTTGTTTGTACAGACGAATTAGCTCTTTGTATTTATAAAGAATTATTTGATTTTGTACGGACGAATTAGTGCTTTATAGGTCACTTAACAATTCAAAAATCAAAACCGTTCTGAAATTTTAGAGATTTAGATTTTTGACCAATATCCTAAAATATCAAATATCCAATATTGTTTTAATTATTTGACTTTTTGGATTTTTAGAATTTTAGATTCAGGCGTACAATGTTCCAAAAACTTAAAACAGCGAAGCAAGCACTCTAGCAAGCATATCAACAAATATCAGACGTCAGCGATGAGAAATAGATGGTTAAACGATCGCTAGACTGCTGTGAAAATGTCGCAGCATCTTGCCACAAAGAAAAAAATTGCTTAACATCGGGCCAGAAAGTTCTACCTAAATGATGATGGTTCATTCTTTATGCAGTGGTGTAGGAAGCAAATGAAAAGGTGGTTTTATAAGTAGTTAGGTTTGAGGCTACTGACATTAATTAAACTTGTTTATATTCTAAAACTTAAAATTAAAATTTAAATGAAAACTGTTTATGTAATGCATACCTCATAGTAGAGTGATGATTTCCAGTTGGATTTATGTAATCGTTAAATAAAGTCGCCGAGCGGAGCGAGGCGCGAAAAAGTTTGGAAATTTGACTTTAATTTTTCGACTTTTTATAGGAAAATGAAAGATTTTACACCTGTTTCATCAGCTTTAGGCGGCACTCTCTCCCTCATCGCTGCACATATCTCTAAGTGCTGGATTAATTGTGAGGCAATATTTTATTAGAAGTAGGGTTTTACGCATCTTCCAGATAGTTTTTTAAAATTTGGAATCTCTTTTTTCTGCATCCAGACGCGAAAATACGTATAGCAATCCGCTAGTAAACCACATTGATTATCCTTCTCAAAAGAAGGTTGGATCAGCAAAATAAAAATTCTAAAATCGGGACAGAATTTTGGCCTAGTATCCTACATACATTGAATTATGACCTCTTTATCGTTAAAAATATCGTTGATTGATTAATTCGGAAGCCCGATGATGTATTCTCTAGCTTCCAGACACAAAAATTCCATTTCCCCGTGGTCCAGGTTATGCTTCCCAGAAATGTTCAATTATTAAAGCCCAGATAGTTAATTATCATATCATGTTTCCACTTTTTGATTAAAGGGGTTTTACCAAAAAGTGGAAACTATCATGTTTCCACTTTTTGGTAAAACCCCTGGTAAATCAAAATGTGGAAACATGATAATCACATTGCGACTCGTTTTTATTCCGGCCACATATTTCATTAAATTGACATGCATTTCATTTATTAAAAATAAATTGTGTATCAGTTAACACAAATGAATGAGCATGATGAGAAAGTCCAGAAAATTTTTATTTTCAAAAGTTCTGGGAAGCCTTTTTCTGGATTCCAGGCGTGTTGATAATTAAAAAAAATGGTATGTGAGGAAGTGTGTGGAGGGGCACCCGGTACCTACGCCTACATACATGTAATGTGTAAATAATAGGTAAGATATAACTTACAATTTGATATAATGCAAAATTTGTCAAGTTTACAAATAAATTTTCATATTCATACAAGCCGAGGAAAAGAAAACAAAAATTTCGTTACCGAAATGATGGGCAACAGGGAAGGAAGAGTATATATAATGCAATTGTATTGGCCGGGCGAAGCGATGCGAAAATTTTGGTACTATTAAGTACGAATTCCGGAAGATCAATTATTCAAGAATTGTAACTACTGCTTTGAAAAAATCAAGTATCTAAAAAAAATTGTGATTGTATGATAAAACAAATTACGTCAAAACGTGGGGGCACAAAAATACTTCTTGTGCCCCTCCCCCGTTTCAAAAGTGGTGACACGTTCCCCCGCTGCCCCTTTGTCCTACGCCCTCGCTATAGTAAGAAATACACAATACATTCAATAATCTTGTAGCCTAACTAAGTAGATATTTAACTAAAACTATTAGGTATCTAATCCTAGTACCTGATTACAAGATTTGTTTTATATGACTGTGTACTGAAAAGATCTCACATGAAAGGTATTTTTCAAAAGTTTTGTAATGACCGTTACACAAAGTGTTAAAACGCTGACGTAAATATTATCAATTTAGAGCAGGAACTCCCTTTAAACAGATAGTACTTCTCAACGAATTCCAAGGATAAATTGCCAAGTTCAGACACGCTCCGAAACATCATACATGGCTAATGAGTATAGCTAATTTAGGTTTACTATTATTATTATTATTATTATTATTATTATTATTATTATTATTATGATATATGAGTAAAAATTATGATTATTAGTAATGATTATTATTATTATTATTATTAGTAGTAGTAGTAGATTATCGTATTATTATTATTATTATTATTATTAGTTATAGTAGTAGTAGTAGTAGTAGTAGTAGTAGTAGTAGTAGTAGTAGTAGTAGTAGTAGTAGTAGTAGCAGTAGTAGCAGTAGTAGTAGTAGTAGTAGTAGTAGTAGTAGTAGTAGTAGTAGTAGTAGTCGTAAGTAGTAGTAGTAGTAGTAGTAGTAGCAGTAGTAGTAGTAGTAGTAGTAGTAGTAGTAGTAGTAGTAGTAGTAGTAGTAGTAGTAGTAGTAGCAGCAGCAGCAGCAGCAACAATAGCAGCAATTATTACTGGTAGCGGTGATGGTGATAGTAGTATCAATTCATTAACAAATATTTTAATTATCCATTGATATCGGTAAATTCATTATTTTCCTGATATAATACATACGTATGACTATCTTCCTGGATATCTATATTGTATATTATCCTTGATGTCATTATTTTACAAGATATCTATCTATCTATCTATCTATCTATCTATCTATCTATCTATCTATATATATATATAGTATATTTTCCCATAGTAGCTAGTACTGTCACTCCCATGTTTATTATATCTGGGTCAAATAAGTACCCTGTGGTGGAGATCAGTATAGTTGCCGTTGCAGCTTCAATTTTTCACTTGTTTAGTAGTATTCCGTATCTATTCTCATATGTAGTCAACCCTATAATTTCCAAAGTAGTATTTTTTTTATCACCTTTATTTCACTTATTCATGTAGTCAGATAGTGTCTGCGCCCAGTAACAAAGCCGGTGTTTTTCCTATAGATTTATCCAAAACATTGCCAAAAATAGTAGTCTCACTAACTGTACACCAAGCCCCCTTAATAATGTAATAGTAATGTGTCAGTAGTCTGTTTTTCTTTCATGTATTCAGTAGTACCATTATTTACCAGTAGTGACAAAATATACCATTTTCTTCACAAAAACTTAAATTTTGGATCAGCTTAATGAGCATGGAACCAATTAGGCACCAGAAGTAAAGAAGAATAGCTCACTAGTAAACCATGTATTTTTTATATCATCAAATTGCTTTTATTTACAAGGAATGAAGTGCACCCTTAATAAAAGTGTAAAACTTCTGGGAGGGGATACCCTTCCATACAACACATTTCAATAGACTTATTGTGTTCATTTATATAAAATATGTTATGTAATCATTTTCAGACATGTCCATATCCCTTAATTACAGTAAGTAATAGACACTAAATGGTGCAAAATGATAGTCAAATTGCTTTTAAAAGTATGACATATGTATAGTTCTGTTTCAGTTTTAATTTATACTAAGTTTTTGAAACCAGTTAAAGTCAATATCAGGTGTTAATTTTTGTCTGGTATAACCCCAAGAGAGTGTTAAGTGACATTTGCTGGAGTGACTTAAAATTTTGAAAACTTATGAAAACATGCAGAAAAATATATAATTGATACTTTAGTACAATATTTGCTGGATTTAAAAAATTGAAATATTCCTTCTACAGGTTAAAATGTTGATAGATTATGAAAAAAATGTTAAAATGCCCTATATAATTTTCTATTTACAAATTTTTATTACCCAAAGTTAACACAGTATGACCACAATATGGAAATTCTTGTGTACAGATCAGCATAAGGGGGGGGGGGGCATTTAAATTAATTTTTATACTGTTTACAGTGTATATGGCATGATGAAATATTTTACTGATGAGACTTATATGCTGAAATGCAGTTTAATACAATTTTCATAGTAGTTTGCCCTCAAAAAAAAAAAGAAAATCAACCAGTCTTTACCTCAAAAAGGTAAATGAGTAAAATTTACAATAGAAACATCATTTCAAAATATCTTGCTAAAATTAGTCACTATGCATAGCCATAACAGCAGCAGCATGCAACAATAAATTTTGCAGAAATTATTACTGGTAGCGGATAAAATTAAGATGATCTCAATATGAACAGTAATATCAACACCTATTCATTAACAAATTTCATTTCAGATAAAAGTATAGTCCAAGTGAATGAATCGGGTAAAAATTCTTACTTTATTCATTACATGTGTCAAATGATATAACAGACATATTTTTCCCATAGTATGACTAGGTCTGTCCTGTTTATTATATCAAATATATGTATATTATCAAAATTTGCAATGTATGTCTTCAATTTTTCACTTTTACAACTCGAGTATCTATCTATTCTATATGACCCCTCCCCTTCATCTATCCCTATATCTATACCAATATTCATGTATTTTTTTTATACCTTTATTTCACTTATTCATGGCAAAACTAATTTTTTCATTTATGACCAATCAGATCGCTGGGCTCATTTTACCCTCCGCATAAAATATATAAATATATATATATATATATATATATATATATATATATATATATATATATATATATATATATATATATATATATATATATATATATATATATATATATATATATATATATATAAGCTGTTGTAGTATGAGATTTGGCACCGGAAGAATGTAGACCGTGGGATACCAAAACACGAAAAAGGAATTTTAAACTAAAATTAAATATTGACTCAGGGATACACGATAATAAAAGAATCAACATTTTCATTTTGACAGAAAATACAAGAATTATATTCAAGTGGTAGACCGAAATTTAGATGATGACAGATGCCGTAGATAAATTTGAGATTAACGACAATTCTGGAACAATAGATTTAAAACAATTTAAAGTAATTTCTTTTTTTCAAAAACCATATAAAAGCATGCTGTGTTAATCCCCTCGTGTGTTCTTTTTGGGTTAATACATATTTGTGCAGGATCTCATAAATGCACAATGGTATGGTTAAATACCGAATAATCGGTAAATCGCTGTTTAACCTAGATTAAACTGTGTTACAAAAGTATGTATTGGTAGTTATGTTAATTTTCATTTGATTGCACGCAGTATTGCATGTTTGTTACCCTTGTCTGAGAGACAATGGCAGCAGGTAATTATTCTATATATCAGGTTTTGTTTTGTTTGTTTGTTTGTTTTTATTTTCTTTTTTATGTTTGTTTTATTATTTTTATGATCTTTAAAATAATAATAATAAATTAATATCTTTTTAATAATTATTATTATTATTATTATTAAAATACTACTCCTCCTACTACTTCTAATAGTTATAATTATTTCTTTGTCTTTACATCACAATTAATTTCAATTTTATTATTATTATTATTATTATTATTATTATTATTATTATTATTATTATTATTATTATAATTCATTTATTGACGTAAACAACGCTTCAAAGTTGATAAATATAAATATACGAAATGATATTTAAATGCATCAAACAAACAGAAATGAAAAACTATATGCATTAGTTAATAATATGGTTGTTCACAATTAAACCAATTCAGTATATATTTATGTTATGTCACATGATATATTACCTTATCTATACGAAATGTCGAAATAACTCTGAAATAATCACTATGAAAATGTAGCGAAGAAAATTCATTTCCAAAATTATCGTGTTTATCATTTATGTTAAATATTTCAATTTAAAGAGGCACTAGCTTCAAAATTCTTAAATTATTATGTTTTGCGAAAACTGCTTGACAAACCAAGCTTTGGCACTTTTTCTGACACTTGCAATTAATAAACTCTGTCGTACTATTTGTATATGAATAACACTGGACCTGATCTTATTTTCACAAAATATATAAGAATAAAGTTTTTTGGGCCTCTTATTTGGTATTGTACATCAAGTAAAAGTAGAAAAAATCGAAATAAATTGTTTTGTTACACACAGATGATGCCCCTTTAAATTGCAATTTATTGCAAACTTTTGCATTATATATGTTTTTTTAAATATTTCATTTCTATTTTTTGAAAATATTTAATTTTGTTTGCATTTCATTTTTATATTAATCTGGATTTTTGAATTTTCCATTAAAATTTCCCTCAATCTTTGTATGAATATGATTACAACACCCATAAAGCAAAACAAAAGAATCAGCTATCAGGTCATATTAGGAACCTATTGACTGTTCCTATGCCAAACGCTCCCGAAAAGAAATTCAAAGTGAAGCATTTTTCGGATAAGACTTTTATACCAAGTATGGCGAGTTAAACACGTCGAATTCAAATGAGAACGTATACTGCTTTGGCGTCAGTGTATGTATGTCAAAATCTGCAGCACTTCATCTTTACCTGGTTATGTATTTATATAAATGAACATATTCCAAAGCTACGTAAATCAACAATGAAATAACTAAATATACAGCAGGACAAGTGTTTTCTTATCCGATTCATACTTATTTCTGTTCAATTAACAATAACGAATTTCACCCGAATACTGTTTCTATGGTAAGTGGAAAAATATAATTCCATTTTCATTGCAGGCATGGGAGTATTGCTGCTACTTCTAGGTACCTGTTTGTATCAAGTTGCCACTCAAAGTAAGAGTTTGTTTTAAAATCATCAAGGTTTTATACATGATAATATTACATTAAGTTTAAAACCTGTCCAAAAATTCGCCATACATTACAAGGGTACGATATAAAGTTGAAGATGAAATCAACTTTTAAAATATAATATTATACGGTACTTTCTATTTCCTTAATTGAAAAGAAATGACATCGAAACGAAAATTACATAAAGTTGTAAATTTGAAATTCGAAAGTTTCGGATATTTCGTTTTTTTTATTTTAATTATTTGTTTAGGGATTTTATGAAAGAAAAAATAATTCAGTTTGATCGTGAATATAAAAACAAGTTGTTTGTAAAATTGTGTTATATATATGAGAAATTAATGTTCATAACGATTAATTGTTATAACGATGTCGATATTTCACAACCAATTATTTTTTTATAACACTATAACAATATATTTGATATATTCAGACTTCACTTTCGTATCTACTCAACAAAGGCCAGGAGTGCCGTTTTTTTTTCATTTCGGATTTATAAGTCAAATAGTAAAATTATATCTGGGGATAATATAAAATTCTGGTGAACATTGGACAAACACAGACCTCTGAAAATTCAGAGATGGGATCAGGTGTCATTGAGGAGTAAGTTTTCCCCGTCCGCCGCGAATCCACAGTCATATTTATATGATATAAGCGAAGTATGAATTCTAGTAACAATTGGTTAAGGCGAGTCAACAACCATTATAGAACAGGTCATGTGTGCATCCCTTTTTAATTCAAAGACGTGTATGTTGAAATTTGATATAGCAAACTGGTGAAAAATATTAGATTTCCTTTTTAAACTCAAGTAGATAATTTTTCTATGGAATCAACGAATAACCCCTTTTGTTAATCAATCAATAAAATAAAACTATGGATGATTATTATTAACAAAAGGGACGATTGATCAAATTCCTGATTTTCCTATTCTCAAAAGTAAAGAACAAAGGTAAACATTTATACATTAAGACCTATTTAGAATGTGATAGAATTTGACTCATAATCGTATCAATTGTATTATAGATCTTATTGTTTCAATTTCAATTGTGAAATGAAAAGTCCGTCATAATCCAAGCAGTTCCTGTCGTTTTGTCTTTTTCGATCACCTGACATAGACAAATTTGCGAATAGACCCTTTAGCAGTAACTGCAGTCCAGTGATAGATAGAGTTACCCGCAAACACATAGATGTCGTTACAGTAACTGATTGTTTCTTGACGTCATTTTCCGGGAACATGTATCATTTTGCCAACCGGAAGATTGTCAAAGTCAAAGGACCGCAGTTACTGCTATAGGGTCTATACAAAAAACCACAAATCAATCAAATGGGAAAAAGTGCAATAATGTATTTACCAGTATTTGATATGCAACAATACCATCCTTATTCAAATGATTACTAGTAGTATTCAAGGGTCCGTATTACGAAAGGTCAAAAGTCTTAGACCACGTGTTAGGACCACTCTTATGACTGCCATTTTACAAAGAATCACGACTACATCAGGTAAGATTTTTTAGAGACTGTGCGTAGACCTAAACTTTTTTTGTATGTGTCATGATTCATCTTTGTAAATGTATCAAAAGTATTCATAAACTATTAAGATCTTATTTGAAATATGCGAATATACCTTAAGACTAGTGCGCCTCAGTAGGGTAAGGTGGATAAAACGACCCTAGGTTTTGTATTATTAATAATATCAAATTACTTAAGACTTACAAGTTAGGACCTTCGACTTCTTGATAAAACGGACCCAGAAAAAAGACAGATCGATTATGATTTTGATTGCAAGAGGTCCGTGCTTGTCCATTTTTTACCAGATTTCTACCATTTTCCTTGACATCCTAAAAATTTACACTTTGGTACCTGAGATTTTTTATATTATTGTAAAATGTGAAATAAGTCAAAGCAAAGCGAAGCAAATCGCTGTCTTTCCAATGGGCAAAGTTTGTGTGCCTTTACTAGCCGACTTGTTTTAAGCTTTTTTTATCTCCCATGAACCATACTTCATTCAGATGTATCTGAATCAGAAAAAAAACCGCTAGGAATTGCTTTGAGTTTAAAACTTGGATACATCAGGGATGATTTGTCAATTGACCCAAATGACCGTGGGTTTGGGACGGATGTGATCCGTCGCCAGGAGATGCTTACAACCTTTTCGAGGTCCTTGTATGTTCAATATTGATATTCTCACATCATCTTACTAACTTAGGTACTGTAAATATTTTGGAATCGTATTTATCTTAATTACACATAATCTGATTTTAACTGAGGAGTTTGATATCGTTTACAGATGCACCTGACAACAGGGGAAAGGAATTTATCATAGGCTACATGGACAATTATCAGTCAAATTTCCAGCTTGAATTGTTCGTTACCACCTCACGAACAACCACAGTAAATGTCAGGGTGACGTCACCTAGGTATTCAAACCCGAAGATAGATGAATCTTTCTCTATAACGTCAGGCCAGGTTAAACAACTCTTTTTCAGCAACAATTTCCGTCTGATTAATACAGAGATGAGTCCCAAAGGAATCTTAGTATCAGCTGACGATGAAATTGTTATATATGGTGTGAATAAGGAAACATACTCAAATGACGCATTTTTAGGTATTCCGACTGACGTCATAGGAAAAGAGTATTACGCATTTTGTTATGGTCCTGCATATCGTCAAACTGTTGTCATGGTCGTTGCTACAGTAGATAACACACATGTATCCCTCAGGTTGGCAGATAATACTGGAGTTTCAGTCAGTTATGGAGGAAATACTTACGGCAGAAATTCATGGTTAAATGTCACAATGGACCGATATGACGCCTTCCAAATACATTCTACAAAAGATCTAACTTCAACTTACATCGTCTCCGACCAACCAATCACTGCATTTAGTGGCAATAAGAAGACAAACATTGGTTCCGGAGGTTCACAGGATCACTTGGTCGAGCAACTTGTTCCGGTGGATAATTGGGGAAAGAAATTTGTGACGGTACCGATTCCCGAAAGAGTTACCGGTGATTACTTCAGATTTATAAACGCCGAAAGCAATACAGCCATAACGGTACAGGGTCAAATAAATGGCCAGTCTTTCTCGGATTCTTTCACATTATCTGGTGCCGGTGACTGGGTTCAAAAGCACTACAACTCCAAATTATATGCTTCCATCGAATCCAGTAAGCCAATCATGGTAGTACAGTACGTCCTCAGTCAAGTGGGGGACAGTGCCGATCCTGCAATAATGATTCTGCCACCGGTGGAACAATATGCTGCCGACTACACATTTGCCACCCCAAAATATTCCAGAGGGTCATACATTAACTATTTCATGTTTGTTGTGGATAAAACTGAAAAGTCAGGGCTGAGGATGGACGGATCGGCATTTGCATCCAATACGGTATATAATGATATTCCAGGAACAAACTATGTTGGTGGATACATCAAGATCAACGAAGGAACGCACACAGTCCGTCACACATCTCCCATTTCTATTTTCGGTGGTTACTTGTATGGACGTGCTAATCTGGAATCCTATGCTTTTCCAACAGGCATGCGACTCGCTCCTATAAATACTGTAAGTATATTCACTTACTGTAAGGTAAGAACGTTCGCGTAGATTACATTTTTGCGAGATGCGTAATGAACTATATTGATAAAACAATACAAACAACTAAAATGTCATCAATCCGGATTGGTGACGCCTTTACTACAGCATACTTTAATTCAATAATTTAATAGATGTATTTTACGATCAAAATAATGATAAATATTTTATAAAACATTCAGTACATATTCCCCTACCAATCTAATATTAACCAAATTGGATTGTATTCTTAAACCTGTTAGAAATATTGGGCCGTATGCATAGGTTGGATAAAGACAAACATCATTGTGCTCGTGGAGCAGGAGCCTAACATGATGGACAACAAGTATAGAAAAACAAAAAAGTGGAACATCTTTGTTAATTTGCTTATTTACATTGATGGGATCCTTTACGCTATTCTTTTCGGGCGCACCTTTATGTCAAAGTCTGTTAGACTTTCTTACAACATGTAAAATGCAACAATTAAAATCAATCGCATCATATAAAATTCGCACATACCAAAGTGCATATCTGCAGTATGTTTAGAGACCATATACAAAGCTGCTGAACAATAGATAAATACAGAGTTCTGGAAATCCCGAGATATGAGCCACGGAGTATATCTGATTTAAGTCCCTAATGTTTAAAAATCATTGTGATTTGACATTATCAGTAGCCTTACAATGCGCCGACGAATCAGGTATAAGATAATGCCAGGTGCCTGGCAACTGTGTTTGAATATGTAGATTTCTAATGTTAATAACTTTTAATAGGTGTGCGTGCCCACTACGACCGTAACTGGTGATGGCCTTGACAACGACTGTGATGGACTAATTGATGAAGAACTTTGTGTTGGCGCCAATGCTGGTGTTGGTAGGTGACGTTTTGGCATTTTTGTTCCCTGATATATATTGCAGCTTACATTAAAACAGAATCAGTTGATATTCAAAATAAAATACACGGTTAGAAAAAGCTATTTATAAATATCTATTTATAAGTAACGATAAAAATTTTATTTTTATTTTAGAAATGTTAAAGTTTTCCCAGATACAACAAAAGGTTTCAAAATCCTGAAGCATATGATTCATGGTAGTTTCACTGAAATTTAAGTATGACAGACAAACAATTGTGTTCATTATTGTTATCATTCTTTAAGTATTATTACATGTATTATTATTACTACAGATGATGACAGTGATGGACAGACAGATGAAGATTGTGCCAAGCCCCCACCAGGTAAACGTGTCTACTTCAGATAATTTGTCGTTATTCCTGATAATATGATGTATCACAAGTAATGGTGTGGGATGCGGGGATCTCAAACAAAAGTTTACACTTCATCAAGAGGACTGGACTAAGAACCATGACCAAATCATCTATTATTTCTGTAAAACAGCATACGACTAAGAGGCGATTTAGTATATTTTCCTATCTGTATACTTTCGCATTGCCAGGTCAAACTGGGAATGGGACTGATTCATGTACCACGTGATAATCGATAACATTTCTGCGGTACTAGTATTTCCAGTGGTGATGGAACGTAACTCTACGCAATCTTCCCGCTGAAATGACGTTAGCGCGGGATATCGTCATTCTATCACTAATAGAAACAACAGTCCCTCACAAACATTATCGGGTATCACGTGGTGCATGACTTAGTCCCATTCCTCTACCATAACAATGCACTATCGAATGCTTACACCATGTCGTAACACTCAAATTAGCACAACTATGGGCATACTCAGGGTTATATTTTCACATTAATCATGCTAATATTTGGAGTAGTTTTTAAGCCTTTTCTGTATAGTTGCAATCGTTATAAATGGAAGAACAATTCCTTTTTATCATGCTATTACTTTCCTCAAAATATTCCACTGCTTTTCCATTTGTATGTTTGGGGTGAAGCTCGAATATACAGGCTGAAGGCCTGATTGCGAAGCGAACGTAGTGGTAGAGAGTGTAACAATGCAGTAAAACACACAAGAATCGATCTATCAAACAATTAAATGTTTATCGAGGAGTTGAGAAATGCTGTTATATCAATTCTTTGTGTTGACTTTACCATGCCATGTTCTGTTGTATCCTGAACCCGATCATATAGCTCATCCATTTTGCTGCTTCATGACATATCTTCCTGGGGTCATGAGTACTAGTATGTTATCGTAAAATCTAAAACTAAACCATGAAACGTTTTTATTTTGAACTCCGCTCTCTTTCACACATAATGCATAAATCATATAAATAAATACATTAAACTTTCTTCACTGACATTTATGATAAATAAGGCAACTAAACTAAATTCGTTAAACTTTCTTGATGTGAAATGAGTATACGTCAAACCGCTAATAACATTTCCGTCCGTCCAGTGTAAAACGTTCGTAAAATCAATCGGTTTGGCAAACATATAAAGCATCAGGAGCTGTTGTTAAATCATTTTTCAGCAAAATTTGAATAACAGTCTTATGAAGTATGAAAACTGTTATTTTTATACGTGTGCCATCTGCATGTTACGTATACCTAATAAATGTTGTTGTTTTTTTGTTTTTTTGGCAAACGAACATGAAGTTCGTTCAATGACGTATCTCTGAATAAAGTTTTTATTATAGAACACGTATGATCGCTCATTTAGTTAGTTTAAAACTAACGTTCTGTTCTTGAAGAAAAATCATCGTTACTTTTTCCATTATTTCCTTTTGCAGTTGACGGAAACTGGGTTTCCTGGTCATCATGGACGACCTGTTCCGTTTCCTGTATACCAACTTCCGGGCCAACATCTGGATCCCATTCCCGAAGCAGAACGTGCACAGATCCAGCCCCAGCATATGACGGTAAACAATGTTCTGGAGACAGTTTACAAACTGCGACATGTACTCCTAGTTCAAGCTGTGCTGGTAAGTACTAAAATATTTTATAAAACTAAAATCATCTATCCATAACTAATTAATGTATACACACATCGATGAAACGCATACAGGATGAACATAAAAAACTTCGTGATAAAAAGTAATTAAATACTTTTTTATCATGCGCAAAATAATTCCGACGAAGATGGTTAAAACTATCAGATATATGTCTATATTGTTCCAACTTACAGACATATGTGATATATATATATATATATATATATATATATATATATATATATATATATATATATATATATATATATATATATATATATATATATATATATACAGTCAACTCCACTTATAAACGTATCCTATATAAAGAAATACCGGTTATAGAGAGAACATTTCAGACATTTTACTACATGTATATAAATCCGAAAAACGAAATCCGGCTATAACGAGGTTTAAATCCACTTTGTTACTTGTATGTTGCCTCTACTACTACTATTATTTTCATGTTTATTATTTCAGTAAATGGTAACTGGGCTTCCTGGGGCTCATGGGGCTCTTGCTCCGTAACCTGTGCCTCGGGGACAAGGGTTCGAACTCGTACTTGTACAGATCCAGCACCACTGAATGGCGGTTCTTATTGTTCCGGATCTTCGTCGTCAACAACAACGTGCACTTTATCAGCCTGTCCAAGTACGTCATCACCTTTTTTATAATTCTTCTACGGTGACTGTTCCTTAAAAGGAGCATTAGCTCTGGTTTATTTTACATATTAATTCTGTTTTTACTAACGAGTTTCGTATACAATAACAAAAAGGAGATATACACAGGCATAAAAATATATTTCTATGTATTTTGTGAAAATTGCGTAATAAACCCAGTTATTTGTTTGCAAATTATTAATTCGACCTTTCTGTTTGTATATGCGTGTGACACTGAAACTTACCTTATTTTCACAAAATATATAGGAATGTAAGAATTGTTATGTCTGTATATATATATATATATATATATATATATATATATATATATATATATATATATATATATATATATCTGAGGGTTTTATGTATATATATCCGAGTTACAGCGTCAAGCTACACGAACCACCCTAAAACCTCACTGCATGGGTATAACCTCATACAACAGGTAATTTTTGTGGCAATTCATATATGCTGTGAATAAAATTGGAAAAAAAAACATCAAACGATGTTAAGATCAATCATCTGCAGAGAATCATTTCTTGAAAATTGATATAAATTTTGATAATTAAATACTTTTTTTGCAAGTCTTAACTACGCAATCATATTGTGCACTACTTTCATCACAAGATGCAAGTAAGCAGGAAATATAAATCTTGAGATTATTTTATTTTTATCATCAAGCTTCAGGCAAAAACATATAAAACTACATGTATATTAATTCATTAATTTATTTTTTAAGTCGATGGTAACTGGGCTTCCTGGTCGTCATGGGGATCATGCTCTGTCACATGCGCTTCCGGAATGCAGAGTCGTACTCGAACATGCTCCGATCCTACACCACAACATAATGGAGCTTATTGTAGTGGTTCATCGTCATCAACCCAGACCTGTACCTTGTCACCATGTCCAGGTAATATTTAGTAAATAAAATCAGAGAGATACTTTATTATCATGCGCAAAATAATTCCGACGAAGATGGTTAAAACTATCAGATATATGTCTATATTGTTCCAACTTACAGACATATGTGATATATATATATATATATATATATATATATATATATATATATATATATATATATATATATATATATATATATATATATATACAGTCAACTCCACTTATAAACGTATCCTATATAAAGAAATACCGGTTATAGAGAGAACATTTCAGACATTATACTACAAGTATATAAATCCGAAAAACGAAATCCGGCTATAACGAGGTTTAAATCCACTTTGTTACTTGTATGTTGCCTCTACTACTACTATTATTTTCATGTTTATTATTTCAGTAAATGGTAACTGGGCTTCCTGGGGCTCATGGGGCTCTTGCTCCGTAACCTGTGCCTCGGGGACAAGGGTTCGAACTCGTACTTGTACAGATCCAGCACCACTGTATGGCGGTTCTTATTGTTCCGGATCTTCGTCGTCAACAACAACGTGCACTTTATCAGCCTGTCCAAGTACGTCATCACTTTTTTTATAATTCTTCAACGGTGACTGTTCCTTAAAAGAAGCATTAGCTCTGGTTTTTTTACATATTAATTCTGTTTTTACTAACGAGTTTCGTATACAATAACAAAAAGGATATATACACAGGCATAAAAATATATTTCTATGTATTTTGTGAAAATTGCGTGATAAACCCAGTTATTTGTTTGCAAATTATTAATTCGACCTTTCTGTTTGTATACGCGTGTGACACTGAAACTTACCTTATTTTTACAAAATATATAGGAATGTAAGATTTGTTATGTCTGTATATATATATATATATATATATATATATATATATATATATATATATATATATATATATATATATATATATATCGGAGTTACAGCGTCAAGCTACACGAACCACCCTAAAACCTCACTGCATGGGTATAACCTAATACAACAGGTAATTTTTGTGGCAATTCATATATGCTGTGAATAAAATTGAAAAAAAAAATAAACATCAAACGATGTTAAGATCAATCATCTGCAGAGAATCATTTCTAGAAAATTGATATAAATTTTGATAATTAAATACATATTTTGCAAGTCTTAACTACGCAATCATATTATGCACTACTTTCATCACAAGATGCAAGTAAGCAGGAAATATAAACCTTGAGATTATTTTATTTTTATCATCAAGCTTCAGGCAAAAACATATAAAACTACATGTATATTAATTCATTAATTTATTTTTTAAGTCGATGGTAACTGGGCTTCCTGGTCGTCATGGGGATCATGCTCTGTCACATGCGCTTCCGGAATGCAGAGTCGTTCTCGAACATGCTCCGATCCTACACCACAACATAATGGAGCTTATTGTAGTGGTTCATCGTCATCAACCCAGACCTGTACCTTGTCACCATGTCCAGGTAATATTTAGTAAACAGCATCTCAAACATAAGATTCTAGTCAACTCCAAGGTACTGTATTAGACATCCCTTTAACTTTCTTCATTCAATTTTGTCCTCGTCAACTCCTTCGATACCTCCTTTTGATACCAATCACAGATCTCTCTCTCTCTCTCTCTCTCTCTCTCTCTCTCTCTCTCTCTCTCTCTCTCTCTCTCTCTCTCTCTCTCTCTCTCTCATGTGCGTCAAATATATTTCAATTATATATAATTAATTACCTTTTTTCTGCAGTTGATGGAAACTGGGCTACATGGGCTCCATGGAGTGCATGCTCAGTTACGTGCGCCAGTGGATCACAGAGTCGGTCTCGAACATGCACGGACCCAGCACCACTGTACAATGGAGCTAATTGTGCTGGTTCATCTTCGGCAACCCAGACATGCACCCTAGCACCTTGTCCAAGTAAGAAATCATTACCTTATTTCCGATACATTGCACAATTGGTTTAAACAAGTATATTTTGATTAATACACCTAAAATTAAAAAAATACGAAATTATAACAAAATTGCAAAAATAAAGAAAAGTTATGTGCCAACCTACATGTATTAACTTATCAACCCCTGAAAAACATTGAACTCCTCTATAAATTAATGATTTAGGCCAATTTAAATGTGTCTTCAGGGCAGAATGGGTTATCTTGGAAATTTCAAAGCTACCACAATCCTGACTTAATAGAAATGTTTGTAAATTAATCGACTCTTACAATTTTTCACGATAGTAAAAAAAAAACTCGTGTATTATTTTGTAAGACTGTCCGCAAAACGAGAACATATGCCCAAATAAGTATTGAAGTTTCGGAATATCTCCGGACATTGTTTACATCTAATATGCAATATGCAATCTAACTCGATCAATTTCGATAAATACGCAAATGTTCAATATTTAAATATGCCTGTGGTGATTTCGTTTCAGTCGATGGTGGTTTTACAAGCTGGACATCTTGGGGCAGTTGCACAGTAACTTGCGGTGGTGGCACACAAGATCGAACGCGTTCTTGCACAAATCCAGCTCCTCAATATGGTGGCGCTATGTGTTCCGGAGCGGACTTACAAACTCAAGCATGTAACACCCAAGTCTGTATTAGTAAGTATTGTTACAGTGGCTGTCACATATTGACGTTACGGAAATGTATACCTATGACGTTTCACTCCCATTTTATATTCCCCGTTTTCGTTCTTAGATGAAAGTGCGAATTTAAGATGAAGACGAAAATTTCAAGCAAAATAGTTGATGCATGGACATTCATGCCATTCCTGAGTCTATGGTAATTAAAGTCACATTCCGGGGGGGGGTGTTCATAAATAAACATTTCTGTACTCACTTGATGCGTATTTGCATTTACTTTCGTCATATTTGTAAATTTCTTTTCCAATTACATTAGTTGATTAATCGTGATAAACAATTAAAACTTTAAGAGTCTATTTATAAACTCTTAAAGTAATATGATAGTGACGCGAAATCGAAAACGAGGCTGCTAGAATATAAAAACAATCTCCCCATTATAACGTAGCGTGTTCCAACAGTGTTCGAGTGCAATAATTGCTAATTTCTCGTCTGATTTCAAATTTATCTCAGATCTTTAAATTTATTCATCTGATGTGTTCTATAAGTCTAATTATCTTATGCTTCTTCGCAAACTGTTGTTTCCTGCACTTTATTCCCCGTGTTACTTCAGGTTTTTCTCAGGATGTGGTTTTGTTTTGGTCGTCATAATCAATGTATGGTAACCGCGACGGACACGTCTGTCGCGGTTACCACACAGTGATATTACTTCTCGATCTCTGTTCGGGTGTCGGCGGTCACGTAGTGACGCTCTACAATATCTAGAGCGAAATTTGCATGTTCGTATACCAAAGTGATTTTAAGAATATATACGGAATTCCCCATAATAACTACATTTACACATCGATTGTGTAATTTTATTTTTCATTTTCGTTGGTTAGGAGTGATTTTCTTAATAAAATGTCAAAAATTACAATAACGTCCCGAAAATTACAATAACGTCCCCGGAATGTGGCTTTAAGAGTGAATTTAAGACGGAGTGAATATATTTCCTGTCATCAATTGGCGAAAATCACCAGGGGTGAAAATTTCTAAGTATACAGTAAATCCTTTTATTCATTTTCTTCTTCTTCTTCTCTTCTTCTTCTTCTTCTTCCCCTCTTCTTCTTCTTCTTCTTCTTATTATTATTGTTATTTTGTGTTCCACTTTCAGTCGATGGTGCTTGGTCAACATGGGGCTCTTGGGGCACCTGTTCTGTCACGTGTGGAGGTGGACATCAATCAAGGGCTCGCACATGTACGGATCCGGCTCCTGCAAATGGTGGTTTACCATGTTCTGGTTCCACTGCTGATATGCAAGACTGCAGTACAACTGCTTGTCCTACACCGGCGGCTGGGCAATATATGCAGGTATATCACGCCTTTTCATTACAAATCGGAGATGTCTCCTCCTCCGCCATCAAACTACTGAAAAATTATTGAAATTTGCATTTAAACAAAAAATAAATACATAAATAGATATATGAAACGAATTTATGGAGAGTCAAATTGAATCCAATGACCTTCTGATCATACTTCGTATCACCACTATCGAGACTGGAATTCTGAGCTGATACAGTTGGGAATTTTACCAGTTTACTTGCACAATGTCTGTAATTTTAACTCCCATACATCATGTGGCAGAAATTTCTCCTACACTACTAAACCGGATAATGATGCTAATATAATGACAGCTCTTTAAGATAGTAAGCCAGTGCCTGCATGCGTAATACGATTTCAAACCTCATCTAAAAAAACACAACCGTGACTTTGACTTTTACTGCCCAGCGCTAAAGGATGCAAATTTCCTTAAGTTTTCTAAAGCCTTAGGTTGACCTGATACCAAGAGGAGAATCTGGTAAATTTCACTTGTTGTCGAAGATTCTACATTAGACCGACACAATCAATCGACCAAATTAGGCAAATTGTCATTTTTCTATCCATAAATGATTCCGCTGTCTAACACCTTCACTATCAAGAAAATTAAACAATACGTTATTCCATATGATTTGATTATAATATACATTGATAAATACAGCCACACTTGTCTGTAAAGGTCATCTAGGGAACAGGCAAAAGAAGTTGTTATAGACAGATGACCTTTATAAAAAGGTGTATTCATTATAAAAAGTTAACATAGAATATGTTTAAATGACCTTTATAGACAGGTGTCCTTTATATGGAGATGGTCTTTACTGCAAGTTTCACTATCTAAAATGCGCCCGAAAATGAATTTAAGAATAAATCCAAAATAGCTATGGAAGAAATTACATGATTAACTATATCACTGTAGCTTTGTCCATCTGGTTGGTTTACCTGTGAAAGTGGCGGCATCACGTGTATAGACGAGGCATTCCGCTGTGACTGTAGCGATGATTGTGATGACGGAAGTGACGAAACAATTGGATATGCATCTTGCTCAGCCAGACAACAATCGATGTGTGCAAACGGCGCAGGTAATTACTTTAAAACTGAAACTAACTGTACTTTAAATTCCCTGTTAAAATGTACTCTTTTGCACATCGTCAATAGTAACGCCAAACTTATGTTTCTGGTAATTGCTGAATATGCTATAAACGTAATACCAAAGTTTTAGTTGCAACGTGTTTGTCTATTAGACTTCATCGGTTGAGCTCGAATTTAGAGTTTTGAAACAAAAAGGGTTATTATACAAGGGCAAATGATTAACCTAAGACTATATATTGGCATTTCGTATCCGTCTACGAGTAATAACCACTGTAAACATATGACTATCTACGTTGTAGGGAGTTCAGAATTCAAACGGGGCTATTTGTACTAAAAACTATTTTAGTAATAATCACTTGGTACCGAAATACCAGTTACTGGGTTCCTGGGTTCAACATAGCATAAACCAATATAAATAACTGTTTTCGATACAGTGCGTCTTAATCGGGGATGAACGATTAACTTTTTTAACCCTAAGTATTTAGATGGTATGATTTGATTTATTGTTCAGACCAGCCTGTTATGGGCTATAGGGTTTAAAGAGTTAAGACCATTGAACGTATGATACTTTTTAAGTTAATTGAAATATTAAATTACGAATAAATAATTAATAGAACTTTATTATCATGAAAATATTTAGAATACATTGTGTCAAAACAGAAAGATCTGTGATCACCACAAAAAATAGAAAACAAGTTATTACTGAATGATAGAAACGTAATGTCTAAATGCTATTTAAGATCATTGTAAGTTTCCAAATTTTCAAAATGAATTACAATTCGCATACTTTTTGACATTTTTTTATGAAAAGTTTTAAACAAAGTGCAATAACTCTCAATTAATACAATTTGTATATGTTGTCCCGGGACATTGCGAGATTACATTAAAATAGTAACGATATATCATACATTGTATTTATATAAACGTATTATTATTATTATTATTATTATTATTATTATCAAATGTATAATTATTATTATTATTATTATTATTATTATTATTATTACATGTATTATTATTATAATTATTATTATTATTATTATTATTAGTAGTAGTAGTAGTAGTAGTAGTAGTAGTAGTAGTATATGTATTATTGTTATTATTATTATTATTATTATTATTATTACATGTATTATTATTATTATTATTATTATTACATGTATTATTATTATTATTATTACATATATTATTATTATTATTAGTAGTAGTAGTAGTAGTAGTAGTAGTAGTAGCAGTATATGTATTATTATTATTATTATTATTAGTAGTAGTAGTAGTAGTAGTAGTAGAAGTAGTAGTAGTATATGTATTATTATTATTATTATTATTATTATTATTACATGTATTATTATTATTATTATTATTACATGTATTATTATTATTATTATTATTATTATTATCATTATTATTATTATTATTACATGTATTATTATTATTATTATTATTATTATTATTATTATTATCATTATTATTCATCTTTAAACACTTTTGAAGTATACTGACACAAATATCGTTTTTTATTTGCAGGCTTCCTGAGAGTGACAGTAACAAATCTTCTTGCTGTAGTCTTCTTCCCACTTCTATTCACTTACATCACGTAATCGTCTTGAAACTCTTCACTCTGTGGTTTAGAAACTTCATGAGACTGAACCATCAGTCGACGAAATCATCGTGGATAAGATAAATCCTGGTCTCTCCCGTGGAATTGTCCTGTCATATGCTGTGACACATTCAATATCCGACTTCAAGTGCGTAAATGCATGGATTTTTGTGTTTGGCTGTGATAAATCTAACCGTAATTTAAAGCTTTCTTGTATCAATTCTTACGTCGTCTTGTTTTATGTATATGATGTGCTACATACTATAAGTTACGACAGTATCATATCTTGACAAGTATAATTTTTATACTCACGAGTATTTTACTAACGGAGTACTTGAATTTTGTTGTTTTATACTAAATAACTAGTAACTTGATTATTCACCATATGAATATTCTCACTGTGCATGAATTTGTTACTCTTGATTTGTTGGATTATATAGACACAACATACTTATGACATCATTACAATATACTTCCGTGCTATAAAGGATATACGTGTGACAAACTTGCAATATCTACTTGAAACTCACTTAAAGCACGTCTAAAGTATATGTGATATATTCAGTAATCTATGATGATTGTTTGACGTACGTCTCATAGTGTTATGCCGACTCACAACATACTCACGTTAAATTTGGTTAATACTTACAGCACAGCATCGTTTTAGGTGATGAGGACCAAAAAACATGCTTAAGTTGTAAGCAATTCCAATTTTGATACAGCAGGGCTTCGGTGTTATCATTATCTAAATCTAAGCTGCATGTGAGGCAGTTTTACCACATATTCATTTCACGTACTCGCATCAGACTTGCTTAATACACACAATGTACCTACATCATCATTGGCGCTTCATCAGACTCACGAGATACACGGTTCTTGCTTACGTTTATTTACCTAAAACTTACTTTTGATATACTTATGAAAGTACCTTGTACTTACCTGCAGCATACCTTTAAACTTGTTTACATACTTTCATTATACTTCCAATGTACTTATTGCTTACGAGTGAACATTGCCTACTGACAACATGCAAACAATACGGTACCATGCTTACTCGCATAATTTACGTTTTGTTTCGTTACTTATGACATAGATTGTACATACTTGGTCCATACTCATCACTCACGATTTACTTAACACCAAAAGACAACATTTTCACAACATATATTACATTTATTTACACATTCCACTAAACATTTAATATACAGTACTTAGCCACAAGTGAGTCATACAAATGGCTGACGTAATACGACACGCAGAATTCTAAGATTTCTCAAAGTCTGTCGTCTATCAAGCTTTACATATAATTTTTCGATGACCACGAATATCCGTTTTTCTTATTTTTCCACTTCGGCGGTTGTTTTCAGTAGATTCACGCTGACGAACAATTCTTAACTATTTTGAAAAACTGACTCACACTAAGTATGTATGAAGTCAGGTTTTGTCGAAATCCACTGTTTACCGTAGATATTATAGATTCTTTTACGGGTGTTGACATTTGTTTACGTTTTGCAGCCATACTTCAAGCAGACGATAATTGTATTAATATACGTTATATTCATATATGACGTCACAAATGATGAATCATATCTAATAATACTCTAGCTTTGTCATGGTAATTTTCAGTCTTAAAAAGAAAGGAAAACCAACAGCAATAGGGAATGTGAATATTTAATCCGCCATTTTTATAACTCACTTATGGCCAGGTACTATTGAACAGATCCATTTTCATATTCAATAAAATGTGTGTTAAAAGTATCCTTTCTTACTAGTTTTGTGCTTCTACAGTGGAATCTAACTCGAAGGACCACTCACAGGAAAGAGCATCTGTATTTTAAGACCACACTCTCAAAACCACTTGGCTAAATTAATATCTTTTGAGAGAACACCTGTCTTGAGACCACATCTCAGTTGCAGATGGCGTTCCACTGTAGTAGGCATGTAAGACGTAGTCCTCACAAATGTTGACCAAACATGAAAGTACAGCAGTATACAGATGTAATAAGGGGCAACGACACAAGTAAAAGTTCCGATGCAAAACACATTGTTATATTATTTTACATTGTTGCGAAAATAATGATCTTTGTTGAAATTCTGCAAGAATATCAAAAGTCCAAAAGAGGCGGTTAAACGAAGACGACAGAGAAAATGCTGGAAATGCATTCAGGTCCGTTTTCTGTCAATCAAAAACGTATGGTGAAGTCTTGATATACAGTGAGGGGCCAAATGTATTCGTCACTAGACAGTTTCACTTTAAAATTATTTTCTATGTAAAATATAGAGGATATTTATTACATTATCCAGTTAAGCTTCGCTAGGCCCTAGATTTACCCGATGTTCTGTACATGTAGGCTAGTCTACGGCGTGTGAAATGTAAACAAACCACGTTTTGACACAGGGGCTCGGAAATCAAGTCCGTTTTCTGTCAATCAAAAACGTATGGTGAAGTCTTGATATACAGTGAGGGGCCAAATGTATTCGTCACTAGACAGTTTCACTTTAAAATTATTTTCTATGTAAAATATAGAGGATATTTATTACATTATCCAGTTAAGCTTCGCTAGGCCCTAGATTTACCCGATGTTCTGTACATGTAGGCTAGTCTACGGCGTGTGAAATGTAAACAAACCACGTTTTGACACAGGGGCTCGGAAATCTTTTTAGAGCGTAATATGCTCAATGAAATCTGGAGCCTGGAGGAAAATATTACGCCCTAAAAAGACTTCAGCGCCCCTGTGGTTTTGATTGAAATACATCACTTGATACCTAAAAAATCATGCCAAAGTTATCGATAGACCTGGACAGCAAACTTGCCCAATTCTATGTTTATTCTCTGTACTAAATATCCAGTGTCACTGAATCTTTTTAAAAACTTTTGAACTGTTGACCAAGATAGTGGATACATTAAATATTTCCACTGCATTTCGACCACTTAAAACCACTCCATCAAAACATAATATCGCCTGCTTTTTAGTCTGTGCGGATCCTTTTTGTTTAGCTTCGATACGGTGTTATAAATAGCCTTCATGATACGTCATATCTACAGTACGTGTTCAAAAGGTTTTACCGCGACATCACCATTTATTGGCATTTGTTAGCAAATGTGATCAGTTTATACTCAAACAATGAATTGAAAATTATCATTACATTATAGATATTATAAACATAATACCAAAGTTATAATGCTCAAGACGATATCATTTCTGTCAATTAGACTTCATCAGTTGAGCTACAATTTGAAAAGTATGCGTTTTTTCTGAACTGGTATCATACAAGGCCAAATAAAATCTGAAAAAGTATAGCCGAAATCCGTCTAAGAGTAACCACTGTAAAAAAAAAGGTTTAGAAAATTTTGGCTTAATGAAAAATACTACCGTTTACATTGATATTTTTCATCCAGCCAATCAAAATACAGTAAAATCAATGAAAAATAACAGTGAAAAAATAGAGCTCTTATTTAATAAATAAATTAAATAAAAATATAAAAAATCTCAGATACCAAAGTATAAATCAATAGAATGTCCAGGACATAGATACAAATCCGGTAAAAATGGATAAACATGGACCTCTGGAAACCAAGAGGTGGAAATGTAATAAGATATTATATTTAGGAAATGTTATTGTGACGTCATTTCATCAAGATTTGCTGTTAAAACTGATGTTTATTATTTTTGAATGAATTTTTTTATTATTTTTTCAAAAAGTTATAAATTCTTATGTTAACTAGTTGTGCCCCTTTATTGGCTAACTGGTTCCTTTATTCATACGAAGCAGACTTCATTTAGAAACTGCTGAATCAAAGGAAGAAAAAGTTAGCGGTGTCCTTTAATTTGACATTCAGATGTATCGACGACGTTTTGTCAATTCATAATGCAAATTTTTATACATATGTCGATGCGATATATACCAGCGAACTAGAAATAAAAGATACAACAGAATCAAGCACACACACACTTCATACTTAGACATTTCAATTACTATAGACACAGACGGAAAATTAACAACTAAGCTATACGACAAACGCGACGATTTTGGCTTTCCCATCGTAAACTTTCCACATGTAAGTAGTAATATCCCACAATCAGCCGCATATGGAGTTTATCCGTCTAAGAGTAACCACTGTAAAAAAAATTACTATCTTAGCTTTAGAAAATTTTAGAATTTAAATGGTGTTAACAATGCCAAATATTACTTTAGTATAAGATGAACAGCTGGTATCGAAATACTAGGTACTAGGTTTATGTATACCCTCGGGGACTCAAACGGTCCACCAGCAGTGGCAACGACCTAGTGGTTATAAATATTATAAACATAATACCAAAGTTATAATGCTCAAGACGACATCGTTTCTGTCAATTAGACTTCATCAGTTGAGCTCCAATTTGATAAGTATGTGTATTTTCTAAAGATAAAGTGGTATCATACAAGGCCAAATAATAACTCTAAAAGTATAGCCCAACCCGGATACGCTCCTGTCCTTCGGACTGAGACAGTAAAAACCGAGGTCCCGTGTCACAGTGAGTGTCGGCACGTTAAAGAACCCTCACTGCTCAATGGCCATAGGTGTCGAGCATAGGCCAAAATTTGAAGCCCTTCACCGGCATTGGTGACGTCTCCATATGAGTGAAAGATTCTTGAGTGGGACGTTAAACAACAATAAACAAACAAACAAACAAAGTAACCACTGTAAAAAAAATTGTTGACTTAATTTCAGTATTTTCAATTCTAGTCTCAAAATTATGTTTTCTGTAGGCAACTGTACAGTTGAAATGTGTAGTTGAATTCGAACATTCTTCTGATCCTTTTTAGATGGTACTACATTCGGAACTTCTCCTTCTGTCTCGAGTGAATTCAAAGACGTTTGAAGAAAAAAAATCACTGTCTGTAAACTGTTACTTGTTGCGATGTACGCATTTTAGGCCTAAATTTTGAACGAACTTATTTTTCAAGTTTTCATGACAAAACTGACGTTTAGATCAAATAGACATGCATCAAGAGTTTTATTGTTTTAACCAATTACATATGATTATGAATGATCTAATTAAATTTACCTCAACAAAAGCATTCGCTGCACGTGTTCACAGGAAATCCCATGACGCATACTTGGCGTCACCACACGTCTTGTACTCTTTAGTCTGTGTACAATTAGCTCATAATCTGAAAGGATTATAAAATATAAAGTATATAAACATAACACAACCTCTGTGAGTCATACTTATCTTGAAACTCTTCACATGCGTCCATAATAATTTCAAAGTTTTGGCGCCATGTAAACGAGACAGGTTTACTATATTTTGGGTCTTTGCATAAAAGATCTCTCAGTTTCCTGTTGCGCACAATGTTGAGATCACTTGTCACAACATGTCCACATGGAGCCTACATGAATTCAGATGTAGGACAGGTACAAGGCGGAAGGGTCTGGGAAAGGCTGGGTAAATTGAGTTGCTGCAGACTTGCTTTGCAATTGAAGATCTTAGAACGCGTATAGCTATAGGAAATACGAAATGTTAAAGGGGCATTTGCTATGTTTTTTCCAAACAAGTTTCTTTTCTTTTTTACTACTTAGATTTATATACAATAACAAAAAAGAGATATACACAGACATAAAAAAATTAAATTCCTATAGATTTTGTGAAAATCTCTTGAAAACTCAGTTTGGCACTTTTTCACATGCAATTGACTACTGTATGTGTATTAAAATCAGCGCATTCATATTTTAGCGCTCAGACGGTGTGTAGATTAATTAGCGCAATCTTGAATTCGCGCAATAATGAGAGAATATTTTTAGATTAGCGGTAATATACTTTCCTGATACAAATTGTACTTAAATAGGGATCATATACAGGTACGATTATCCTGGATCCGTGTTTATTATGAAACCGTAAGGTAAGGTTACCATTGTAACTGACCAATTATATATGTTACATGGCAGTATTCAAGACTAATTGCTTGTACCGGATTTGTATCTATGTCCTGGACATTGTATTGATTTATACTTTGGTATCCTGAATTTTTATACTTGTACTAAAAATACCGTGTATACAGAAGGATCGATGGAGAATTTTTAGCGATGCTCTTGAATTAGAATACCGCTAAAATAAGCACACGTACAGTAATTCAATCTTACTATTTGTATATGAATACAAAACTGGACCTGACCTTATTTTCACAAAAAAAAATATAAAGGAATATAAGACTTTTTATGTCTGTGTATAGCTTTTATTTGTTATTGTTAATCAAGTACTGGTAAAAGTAGAAAAAACTGAAATAAAAAAGGAAATAAACGTTTTTGGTAAATGTAGCTAATGTCCCCTTTAATTTGCTATACGTGTCTTGTAAATGTATAAAGTTGTTTGTAGTTATGAATTTAATGCTTTATTCAATTACCTTTTTACAATATCACCAGCAACAGATGCAGTGATCCTTTCTTGTCTGATTTTGTGCCATTTTGGTTCTAGTGACTGTAACTATGTCAGTGCCTCAATTTCCGCTGATTCCTGGTCAGTTACCCTCAAGGAGTCCAATTCCCAATACTTGGAATTTGTTAGTGCAGTAGAGACATTGTTTGTCATCACATTGTTAACCGGAAGATTGGGAAATCAACTGCATCCAAAATAATGATAGATACTATTACAGAGTGGAATTTTTTCCTATACTAGTATGGAATTGGATTTTCCTCTTTAATTGGAATGTGGCATCTATCGATGGCACTTATTACACCCTTGATCCCACATATAACGGCAAAGCCGTTATCTGTGTCCCGTAAATTGATGCCGCGTGGCCACTGATTTACAGCTGGTAACAAGTCATGGACGTTAAAGTTTGAAACTCTTTTTATTGCACAATGGTAAGTACTCTTTGATACGTTGAACCTATCTGCCATGGAACGAAAACTCTCCAAGTTTCCTAAAATAACGAATATAAGTAAGTTCAGGAAGTTATAAAAAGATAAATTTGTAGGAGTAGTAGGGCAGCAAGACAGATACAATACAAATACGTGTAGCAAATTGCAGTGTCATCCGAATATTATTAGAAAGTTTGTAGAATTATAAAAACCAAATCCGAAAATTCAGTGTATATATATTTGACACCTATTGGAAAATGAGTTTATCTAAAATGTATTTATGTTTCAAGCAAATTTTTGAAAACGGTGATTGCATTCTTACATATTACATGATGAGTTTAGCAATTTGCTCTCAATAGAATCTACATGTAATAACCTATATACCATAAGAACATCAACAAGTCCTTCTCTGGATTGGCAGATGGTCCTTCTATGTTGTTCATTCTTTATGAAAGGTGTATTTTTGCCAACAAAAGCTCAAAGGATCTGCGTGACAATCTGAAATGACTTTTAAAGTCATCAGGGGAGTAACTTGGTATTGTAACATCAAAGTAGTTTTCAACCTTTGGAACACGTTGTCTTCTTTCAAATACTGGCACTTGTATTTAAATGTCTCTTGTTGTTTGAATATGGCGAGTCAAAAACAAGTTTCTCTGAAAAATATCTATCTGTAAACTTCTAAAAAAGCCAGAAACTACTGTTTTTCGACGTAGATCATCCATGTTTCTTATATCCAGTTTTACCAAAGTAACCGAAGGCGCCAAAGGTTGCCAATTATACCAATATCCGTCCATCGGTCAACACTGGTAGCCTTCGTTCACCATCGGTAGCCTCCGGTCGGTAACAATTCCACCGATGGTATTTCAACGAACGCACCTAAATTCAGAACATATTTTTGTTACGCTATTACAGGCGAACCCTTTGGAAATTCCCAAACTTTGTTACAATGTCTTTTGATTGGTTTTGCAAACTGATCACCGACAGAAAAGACATGATTTTTCAATTTCTTCTAAGCTGGTACACAATTTGGATAGCGGTATTTCGGTGACAGTTGGTTTGGGCTTGTGCAGTGTCGAGCGAATACCTGTTGGCTGCTTGTAGGGATCTTTCTGATCATAACCAAGCACTGTAACATTATCTGAAGTAGTTCCAGCTACTTTCTCTCCCCTAGGAATATGCCATGTTTGAGGCAGTGATGTTTTAGCCACATCTGTTAGTATTGGCTGCATGCCAGTAGTTTTTAAGTGGGCAAGAGTATATAGTAGTCCCGTAATATGTTCACAAGCAGAGTCAGAGCCAATTGCACAATGACATTTACTGGCATTACTGTCATAATCTGTCCCTGGCTTCAAGACTATCTGTAAAAACAGATTTAATTTTTCTATTAGTCAAATAAATTGAAACACGTGATGTATAAAAATATTTACTGATTACCAATTGTTTTTTTTAATGAGATTTCAATAATTATTACATGTCTAATTTGTTTACAACCCATCACTCCATGAAATAAAATATATTAGTTAATTATATACATTCGTTCCGTTATATCAGTAAACAATCAATCAACAGCTTTTCAATCACAGGGTTTTTCCATTATGCATGATTTAATTCTCTCTGGCGTTTTAAATATTTTGGGGACACAAACTGAACTGAATAAATCTGAGTCTCTGCACTGCGGATCCTATTTACTCTGTATAACTGAATTGGTTATAAATCTGAGAATGAAAAAGGATGTCGTCTTTTCCATTTATTTAATGTTTGAATAAATTGTAATAAACAGTTCCTAACTTGTTTGTGTCATATTGTTTAAGTTATATTGCTGTAAGAAAAATGTCAAGTCAATGTAATCAATGGGACTCACAAATTTTACTTGGGACTCAGCAATATTTATCTTGTGGGTCTAAGGGAATTCAACCCTAGAGAAAACCCTACAGTCATATGGTGGCAGTGTATCTTAATATTATATAGGAGAAAACCTTGTTACAATTTTCCATAGCCAGGCTAAATCTCATCTTGACTTTATCAAAATAACTTGATTCGGATAACAGTTAACAAAAATTGAGCTATTCACCCTGTAGTACTTTTACAAATATGTCTTGTGTATGAGAAATATATTGGTACCTCTATCTCATATGGAGACTCATTCTTTTTCTGTGACCCGAAGGAACGGACTGTCACCCTGCATCCATCAGAATCACCAAATTGTCAAAATATGAATAATGAAATGAATAAGACATTAGAATTTTTATCATTTGTAAAAGGAAGAGAATGGATAAGATATCGGGGAAACAAACTTAAACCTCTCACTTCACTACTGATAATCTGCCAACTGATATTATAAGAGATAAAACCCAATAATGAATTTGACATTTTTATTATAAATAAAGATATAGGTGCTAACTCTGTGGAGTTACAGTAATCAACATGCCATCAAGTGTGGTGGTTCAGTGGGTACAGCACTCATCTCACAAGCATGAGGACCTTGGTTCAATCTATGTTCCAGTCTAACATGAAACTAATAAGAAGTAACTAGATAATTTTCACAAATGCTTGCACAAGAAAGAAGTAACAAGGAAACCAAGATAAAATGTAACTAATGTCTTCCAGTCATTGTACTGTAGATGTGGCGTGTAAAACAATCCCTTAATATATTGGAAAACATCCTTAGAACGTGTTAAAATTTGCGGTACTTCACCTGAAGCTGAGGAGTGACTTCGTATATGAAGGATGACAATTTTTAAGGGGATGTTAAAGCAACAATAAAACAAATCCACCCAATATACAACAATAATACAAACAATGACGTGTTAACATACATTCAGCAGACATTAAACAGATGGTTTGCGTCTTGCACTTGGTGCATTTAGAACATCGCCAATAGATAGTTTATATGTAGAAGCTGCAGAATTACCTAAATATATACACAACACCACCCTGGGAACTAACAAAACCAAATGTTGACTTATCTCTGAACAACAATAAAAAATCTGAATCAAATCCAATAGATTTAAAAGAACAAAATTTGGAATTGAAAGAAACTTATGACAACAACAACTTTTTACCTATATTCACTGATGGATCAAAGTCCTCAACCAACGTTTCAGCTGCAACTATTATTAACTTTGAAATTCTCAAAACAAACATGCCGCGTAATGCCTCTATTTTCACCACTGAGGCCACAGCAATTTCACTGGCATTAAAGCAATAAGAAAATGTGTTATTTACTCAGATTCTTTGTCTTGTTTAAAATCAATTGAAAGTGTAAACCTTTCTAATAACATAATTTTTGAAATAATAGAGACAGTACATAACCTGACATCTGTAGGTACAGAGATAGTCTTCTGTTGGATTCCTAGCCACATCGGCATAAAAGGAAATGAAAAAGCTGATGAATTTGCTAAATTAGTATGAGAAATTTACCGTCTGAAAATAAAATTCCGTACACAGATCTTAAACCATCTATTATATATTACATGACCGCAGTATTCGAACAACATTGGGACCTACAAACTGAAAATAAATTACATGAAATAAATACAAAACTTATAAATAATTCACCAGTCCTCACTACAAATAGAAAAGATGAGGTTACTCTGACCGGACAGACTTCGTATTGGTCATTGTAACCTTACACATAAATATTTATTATTTAAAGAAGAACCACCGGAATATATACCGTGTGGTTCAAGACTAACTATTCAAAAACACAGAATGTACAGATTTAAACCTACTCGTGAGAAATATTACTCCGAGACAGATCTTAATAGTGTTTTAATAACGTCGCTGGCGACATCACTTTAGAATATCTTAAAGATATTGGTTTATATTCTAAAATTTGAAATATCTTATTAATATTTTATCAATAATTTACAAACTTGTTTGTCTTTTACCAAATGTTTAGTGTCAAAAGTTTTTAAAGAGAATAGACTTACCATGTTTTTACATAAAAAAAATCATTTTACACGAATCGCCACGATATAACTGAAATATCGTTGTGAAAAAGAAATAAAATATCATTTGAATTTATAGGCACTATGACTATAAAAATATATTAATTAAACCTACAACAACATCATGAACTGAGCTATTCTCCCTCTGGTTCGATTGTAAGTTACTTTTGGGGTAAAATCAGGATTTATTAAAATAATATATAAAAAATCTCAGATACCAAAGTATAATTCAATAGAATGTCCAGAACATAGATACAAATCCGGTAAAATGGACAAACACGGACCTCTGGAAACCAAGAAGTGGCAACGAAAAGGCAACTCAACATTTCACTTAGTGAAACAGAGTAATCGCAAACAAGACTATTATACTGACCGTAAAATTTGCGGAACGTTGACATTAAACGCAGTTTTCCATATCCCTGTGTCAATAATTTGTCAGTGAGTAGTTTACCTCTCTATATGAAATCTCCATATGTTGTACACTCCCTGGCATATCGGATCATTTGTGAAATATATGTCTATATTAAGTAAAATGTCTAAGTATGAAGCGTGTGTGCTTGATTCTGTTGTATCTTTAATTTCTAGTTCGCTGGGATATATCGCATTGACATATGTATGAAAATTGTCATTATTAATTGACAAAACGTCGTCGATATATCTAAATGTCAAATTAAAGGACACCGCTAACTTTTTCTTCTTTTGATTCAGCAGTTTCTGAATGAAGTCTGCTTCGTATGAATAAAGGAACAGGTCGGCCAATAAAGGGGCACAATTGGTTCCCATAGGAATGCCGACAGTTTGTTGAAAGACCACGTCTCCGAACATTACAAATATATTGTCTATTAGAAATTCCAGCATGTTTTTATATCAACTTCAGTGTATTTATGTGTAGAATCAGAGTGGTGTTTGACAAAATAAATATCCTGATAGCCAATCACTAGATATTTAAATTTTCGGGTACCACCTTTAGTAAAAAAAACAGTTGTCTATGCTGCTAAAAAGTCTTTCTTTTGATTTTTTATGTGGAATAGTTGTGTAAAGAGTATAGAAGTCATATGTTTTGATACTGTGTGCCTTCAAATTTTCTAAAAGCTGTTTAGAATTATTTAGTATCCACATATGATTTACACCGCTTCTGGAATAAGCAACTGTACAGTATTGTTGAAGTTTCTCCTTAACGGCTGTCAATATCTTGGTAAGGAGTAAAGATAAAGGTTTGGTAGAACATTTGCTGGATCCTGCTATGTATCTTTGCTTATATGGGTTTTTATGAAGTTTAGGTATCCAATATAAATATGGTAGCTCAAAATCGGTATCCGTTGTAGGTATATCAAATAAACGTAATACGGACACGTGATTTTGAAGGATCTCGTCCTTTGAAAGTGAGCTACGTGTGTATGTAGGATTACCAGAATTCGTATTAAACCCAAGTTCTTCTAATAAACAATTATAGAAATGTGCCTTACAAATAAAAACTATATTATTTGAGGCTTTGTCTGCTGGTACCAGTACATATTGGTCATGTAATTTATCCAGTTCAGTTACTACTAGATCAGAAGAAAGTAACTTTAAGTCGGGTCAGAATTTCAGCCTAATTCTAACTGTGATCACGGATAAAACCAAAGAGATCACTTGCGTAATAAAAGTGAATATCATGAGCTCGAATTTTCAGAGAAATATAAAGATTATATTAGCTCAAAAGACATACCCTCCAACCCTCTGACTAAAAACTAAAAGTCTCGTCGTCGACAGGTGCGTCATTGTATTTAATACAGATCAATTTACGACATATAAATCTTAAGAAAGACAACATTTTCTCTGCAAAATTAAATTACCAGAGTCAAGTTTAACTTCAATCTCGTAAATGAAAGTATGATAGTAGAGTGGTAGTAGCCCAGTAGTACGTGTAGTAGTAGCCCAGTAGTGCGTGTAGTAGTAGCCCAGTAGTACGTGTAGTAGTGGTAGTAGTAGCCCGGTAGTACGTGTATAATACAGTGGTAGTAGTAGTACGTGTAGTAGTGGTATATACTATAGTAGTACTTGTACCTCATGTAGCTAGCATACCTTATATATATTTTATGTATTTCTCCAACTGATACCGATACTGATACTGATTCTCCTTGTCGCACATAGCCCAAGCTAAACTTCTGTCTGTCAAGGAAGTGAAACAGACTGTGATGAGGCTACTGGTTTTGCATCAAGGTCTTGAATCAAGCTCATCAGTGAATCAGTCATTAAAGGTCAAAGTTGGTGTAAACACGTGTTGAAAGTATTTTATTTCCTATGGGAACCAATTGTGCTCCTTTATTAGCCGACCTGTTCCTTTATTCATACGAATCAGACTTCATTCAGAAACTGCTGAATCAAAAGAAGAAAAAGTTAGCGGTGTCCTTTAATTTGACATTTAGATATATCGACGACGTTTTGTCAATTAATAATGACGATTTTCATACATATGTCAATGCGATATATCCCAGCGAACTAGAAATTAAAGATACAACAGAATCAAGCACACACGCTTCATACTTAGACATTTTACTTAATATAGACATATATTTCACAAATGATCCGATATGCCAGGGTGTGTACAACATATGAAGATTTCATATACAGAGGTAAACTACTCACTGACAAATTATTGACACAGGGATATGGAAAACTGCGTTTAATGTCAACGTTCCGCAAATTTTACGGTCGGTATAATGGTCTTGTTTGCGATTACTCTGTTTCACTAAGTGAAATGTTGAGTTGCCTTTTCGTTGGCGTTGTTGAGACGTCTGTACCAATTGTGACGAGGATACACTCCTCACGTGTTTCATTGGACTTGACTGTGGACTCACGGCGGGTGTGACCGGTCGACAGGGGATGCTTACTCCTCCATGGCACATGATCTCACCTCTTGGTTTCCAGAGGTCCGTGTTTGTCCATTTTTACCGGATTTGTATCTATGTCCTGGACATTCTATTGATTTATACTTTGGTATCTGAAATTTTTTATTATTTGTAATATATGATGAGAGCTTTGAGCTATTGTTCTCTGTTGGTGCAGAGAAAGTTTTATTGTAGGTTGCGATGGAAGCTCACGTTTTGGACAGTGATAGGGCTGTACCTTGCTACTGGGCTTTATTTTTGTATTTGTTCATTTTGTGATACAGATGTTTCAATGGAACTTGTGCATGATTAATCTCTCCAAAAGTTGGGAATATATTTTATCTTATCCCAAGAGCATTGCATGTTTATCTTCTGAGAAACTGTTTACCTTAATTGTCTGTGACGTACGTCATTCGTCTTGTTTCAACAGATCGACCTATTCATCTTTTCTTGAAATTCGAAGACTTGTGACACTAAGGATTGTAATTCTTTGTTATTGGCTGCATGCATTTTCTTCGTGACAGAAATGAGGTCGATTCTGTGAATCACTTCGATGCCGGCGAGTAGGCTTTGACATTATGTTTCTGCCAAAGATTAAAGATTGGCAGCTTTGGTTAGTAATTTAAGAGTAAAACCAAGGGTCTGATAGTCTTATTGCGAGATCCGAACGTTAAGTTTGACGAATATTTATGGCCCGGAGCTCCTTCTGATCCAGGTGTCAGAGATTTGGTCATATAAATGATAGTCTATTGCAATTTGCAGTAAATGAGTCTCGTGATTTAGTGTGACTGGTCAACATGCTTACTCCTCCATGACATCTGATCCCACCTCTGAATTACCAGAGGTCCATGTTTGTCCAATATTAACGATATTTGTATATTGTATCCTGGACATCATGGATATTTATACTGCGGTATCTGTGCTTTTATATGTTGGATATTACACACAAAGATTCAAACACTGTGCATTCATAATCGGTGACAGTGTGTGTGTGTGTGTGTGTGTGTGTGTGTGTGTGGCTGGCATTCGTTCTTGCGAAAGGGAGCGCATGAAGTTTGTATGTTGCCATAGTACAAACATAATATTTTGCAAGTTTTTATTGAAAATGACATGGAATAATAAATCAAGATTTAGTTCAAAATATTGTCTTCCTCAAATAATAACTGAAGACAAATCGACTTTCAATATTTACTGGAAACTACGTTCCCGATTCCGATTATATTGGCCTAATTTTAGTAAAAATAATGTAGCTACTAGGCTAATATTGTTTTTAATTTAAAGCCTTTATTTTGAAAAACATGTTTACTACATTCGTATACCAAATATATATCTAATAAGTTATATGAGGTTGTTTTTGTTTAGGTTTTTGTAGTTGTGGTTTGTTTTTGTGTTTTGGTGGTTTGGGGTCAATCGTGCTGCCGAAAGTATGTCCACTCCTCACTTCTCAACCTTTGCGGCAGTGGTTGGTCCAGTAGCGTGTTGGTACAATCAGCAGTGATCAGACGCCGACGATAACTTCATCATAAGCCGTATAGTCACAACCAGGGTAAGAACACTGAACTGCAGGCATTGTGTGATCAATAAACTTGCGCTTATGCAGTTTGACCATGTTTATAAGTAAAAATGGACCAATTGATATTCGAAACTCCAACTCTATTAGAATACGACAAATTGGATATAACGTAGGTCTCAACATGAAGAACAATCGCGAATCGCAAATGGGATGGGACCAGGTGTCCGGAAGAAGTCAGCGTCCCCTGTTAGCATTTTCCCTTGCCTTCTACATTTGGCGCCCATCTAAATAACTCACTGCACGGTGTCTGTTGAGAGTCTCTTTGATTTCTGTGGCCAGAAATCTTGTTAAGGGGGAAGGCTGTAGCTGTGCGGAGGGTATTGGCCCAGATATCTCAGTTGGTAGACCATCCTGCTAGTGTTAGGAAGGTCCTGGGTTCGGTCCCCGGTCTGGTCGCACATTTTCCTTGCATACTACATAGGCAGTGATGTATCTTGTTACCGCGATTACATTTATTTATTTTACTTTACCTTGTAGCTACCACATATTAATAAACTAATAAAAAGGTGTCCTATCACATAATGTCATTTCTTATTTATCATTAATAATTTTATGATCTACACATTAACTATATAGCTTTTTAAAAATAGTTTTTAGTTAGAGGGCTATGTTGCCCGTTTTATTCTATTTAATTATGTTGAACTCTTAGCAGATTTATATTATGATGTTTTCTCTTTTGTTTCAAATTACCATGACAACGATGTATAAAGCCTTACAAAGAGGTTTTATTTACAGAGATCATAGGCGTCGGAACCGGGAGGGGGGGGGGTGGGCTTAGTCCATTTATTTTTGCAAAGATAGACATAGGTGTTGAAAATTGGGGCTTAGCCCCCAGACGTTTCTGGCGTGTGTGTGTGTTTTAAGTTGGTTTAGCCCCCCCGTAGTTTGAATTTGCTTCCGACGCCTATGGAGATATTGAACATGGTGATTTTCAGACTGTATCTCAACTGTGAACGTTCCACATTTCACAGATGAAATGAATATTTGAATAAGCTAGATCTATTTTACGCCACACTCAACATTTTTTCAGTTATATGGTGGCGGCCAGTTTCCAGTGGTGGGGACTTACAATGTGCCCGGGTAGAGCTACCACAGTTCTTCCGCAAGTCAAATTCCACTGGCAATTTTTTCTCACAAAAATCAGTTTAAGTTCCAACTGGGTTAGAACCTTCGCTGACCAGACTTGAAGTGAGAAACTCCATGGTTCAAAGCGCGCTTCTGCATGAATCCTTGTATATATATATATATATATATATATATATATATATATATATATATATATATATATATATATATATATATATATATATATATATATATGTGTCTGTGTGTGTGTGTGTGTGTGTGTGTGTGTGTGTGTGTGTGTGTGTGTGTGTGTGTGTGTGTGTGTGTGTGTGTGTGTGTGTGTGTGTGTGTGTGTGAATATCATATTACGTCTATCTTGTTCCGTCTCTTTTCCCATGTTTTAGTACAACCTCACAGACAAGGTCAACACAGCGAAAATGAAAGTAAGACAAGTGTTGGGTCGTTCTGTAGGATTCCTTGTAAACTCCATAAGACATGCAAGTATGACTTTATTTGAGTATCTTTCAAAGAGAAAAAAATAATTTTTAATCTTTTTGCATTTGCTTAGCTTTTGCATTTGTTTATAAACTTTGATAGACCGATAAGTATATTAAGGGTTGCTTCTAAAGTTCACCTATACGCCCAAAGATAACCTAGAGTTGAACAAATGACGCTGTGACACCTGTGTAACTGTACAGTAAGCTATCGGGTCTAATGTTAAATATTAAAACTAACATCAGAGTATCAAAACACAGTACATCGTCAAATCACAACAATCGTCGTTAAAGAATAAATAAATGAGTAGTACACTTGTAGTTGAAGCAGGGCCTCCGTGGTGGAGTGTTTATCACGACAGTGGTCTCCCACAGACAGGTTCCACTGTATTGACTTAAAACAATAGACATACAATGGAATCTTGTTATTTCAAAATCAGATGTGTCGAAATTCTGGTCATGTCAAGTAATTAATCAACAGGTCCCCAAGTTTTAATGGATAGAAAGAAATATTAATCTAAGAAATTTCAGATATCTCAAGTAATTGAATTAGTCCCATGATTTTCGAAATAATGAAATTCTTTTTTTTTTTTTTTTGGAAAAAAAAACATATATTATTGAGTATATTTCAGCATGGGAAAAATGTATTTAGTTTATATATAAAGAACATGTACCTCAATGGACTGAAATTTTGAATTGGGGTCATCATCCCTAGCTAATCGATATTGTTTTTACACATTTACAGGTAACAGTGCCGTTGAGGTGAGAAAAGAAGGTCAAATTTTCCTCATTGGATTAAATCGACCAGAGAAAAGAAATGCAGTGGATCCGCCCACAGCAAAACTACTTCACCGAGCATTCAAAGATTTTGAAAGTGATGAAAGTTCATTGGTTGCAGTATTCCATGGAAAAGGTTTGTTTATTTTGTTTTCTAACTCATACAAAAACAAATTTGGACTGATCTAAGTCATTTATTTACAGAAGAGTCCAATGTTTTTCAGGGGGTTGATGTGTCTGTCGGGGTAAATGAGTTAAGCAACACCTATAGCCTATATATAAGCATGATAAAATACATTCAGTTTTTGAACTTGTGACATAATATACATTTTGGTAACATAATTTCCAGGTTATTTCAAGCTAAGGCTTCTGTGACCAAGTGCTCATATGAGAGTATGGCACATTAAACCATGAAGTATTCCATCTGTGGTGATAGCCGTCCATTTATTTGTTCAACAGTATGTCCATGCAAACATCAACAATTTATGATTCGATCTAAACACATACAATACCTCAGATATTTGATTTTAGTCCTGTACGTTCTGTAAAACAAATCCTGTTCTGGAGGGATCTCGATAGAGCATCATGATTTAAAGCATGGAGTCTTTTGCCTCTTGTCAGCAAAGGTTTTATTCCCACAGGACCCAAGCTGATTTTGTGAGAAAGTTTGTCAGTTTCAGGGTACATTGTAACTGGTTTCTCTCCTCCAACACTAAAACATGGCTGCCACCATTAGACTGAAAAATTGTCTAGTGTGGCATAAAATATCATGAAATAACACTTGTCTTTTTCAGCACAGTTGTTCGGAAGATCGGAAGAGATCAGGTTAATTTGAGGATGCAAGACAAGTTGATGTTACATGTAGGTAAACTATAATAATATTTGATAACTTGTTTAAAATCAAGAAATGCACTCTTGATTGCATGGTCATTTCGTTTTTTACAGGAGGTCATTTTTGTGGAGGGTATGATTTGAGAGCATTGTCCAAAGCTACTGATAAAGAGGTGTTAGGTCTTGACCCAATGGAAACTGACTTAGCCCCTATGGTGAGTATTCAATTCTCAATTATCATTTATTTTCCTTACCAAATCAATGGTTTCCTGTTGTTTAATTTTGGGAATTGATATAGGCTACATAAACTTTGCAAATGAAAAGGGGCTAGGACCAATAAGGGCCCCAAAAGGGCCAAAAAAAGATCAAAACATGGTGTATATATATTAAAATCTTCTCCTCATTAACCAATGATTAGATGACTTTAAAATATTATATGCATGATTATTTTGTCAGTATATACAAAGTGTGCAAATGCAAATCAAATGTATTCATAAATGAGCCACTAGGAGCAATCCAGTAACAGAAAAACAGTTTTATACCAATGGCTTAATAACTCAAAACTGACTTTTTGTATACAAAGATAGATGAGAAAGTTGTTATGAATTATCTAAGGATCATTCTGACAAATTTTCATGGTTATGGGGTTATGGTCACAGGCATCTAAGTAAATAGAGAATATAAGTATTTTTTACTACTTCTCAAGTACAATTTGGCCAGTTTGAACCACACTTGACAGGAAGTATCCCCAAACCACAAAACATGGCCGCCATGACTAAAAATAGAAAAATGAGTCAACAGATACTTTTGACTTAATACCAGTATCTTTTTAAAATATTATTAAAGCTAGAAAAATGTTACTTTTAAATGATCGGCATGCAAAGATCTACTAAATTTTTATTTTGTGGAATTGTCTGGTCAACTCTTATGGGACTTATTTCCCCTAAGTGGATATTTCATGTTTTTGGCCATTATCTTGAAAAGTATAATAGACAGAGAGAAAGTGAAAGAGGCAAAAATGTTTGGCACGCGAAGATCTAGAAAAATGTAAACAGGGCAGAAATTCTCAGGTTGATGCTTATGGGAGTTATTTCCCTTTTCATTGAATTTTGTTGTGTGTTTGCCCATTTTTTCGAAAAGTATAAGTGAAAGAAACCTAAAGAAGATGTTTGGCACGCAAAGATCCATAAAATTATCAACAGGTCAGGAAATTTTCAGGTCGCCGCTTATGGGAGTTATTTCCCTTTTATGTTTTGCCCATTATCAAGAAAAGTATAAAAGATAGAGAGAAAGTGAAATAGCAAAAAATGTTCAGCACGTAAAGACCTACATAGATGTCAAAGGGCAGAAAAATGTCAGGTTGACGCTTGTGGGAGTTATTTTCCCTTTTAGTTGAATATTTCATGATTTTTCCTATTATCTTGAAGAGTATAAAAGATAGAGAGAAAGCTGCCGATTGTTTGCTAATGAAAAGGTTCTAGGACGTAAAGAGGCTTCAATAATTGTCTTAAGTACATTTTTAAAAAATAGTTTTCTCTGGAACAAATTATCAGCCAAGTCTCACTATATCATGTTTTAATTAAGTGACTGTTACTCTTGTACTGTAAGTTATTAATCAATATTTTTCGGCCTCGCTACTTCCGCTTTACTTTGTTTACATAGGTCACCAGAGCAGGTGGTTGATTTCATACAATAAATCAAAATGTCTCAAGATTCCATGTCTGGTATAGTGTTCAGATGTTAATGTCAATTTGTTTTTGAAATAAAAGTACTTGTGACAATACTCTGGCCTTCAGGTATAACTGTATTTTATTTCTTGATCTGTGCAAAGATACATACTGGAAATCACTAGGGCTTACAGAGTTGAAGCACCGTACGAAAATGTTCAGTTATAACCACATGTAGTTTATCGGTTCTTAGGATGTGCAGTTACTTTGTATATGGAATTAACTCCAACTTGCTTGGCTATACATTTTATATATTTTATTATGTACAAATGTCTATGCAAATGCCAGAAACAGTTGTCTTGAGCATGTGTTTTGACCCGTTTGTTTTTAAAACAATAACTTTGGTATTATGCTTATAATATTCATAACAACTGGGTTGTTTTCACTACTGGTGGACCATCTACATCACCAAGAGTTTACATAATCCTAGTACCTAGTATTTTGGTACCAGCTAATAATTTTATACTAAAGTAAAATTTCGCATTGATAGCACCATTTCAATTCCAAATTCTTCAAAAGCTAAGATAGTCATCTTTATACATCGGTTACTCTTATACGCTTTTGACTATACATTTAGAATCATTATTTGGTCTTGTATGATACCACATTCTCTTTCAAAAATATACATCTATTTTAAATCTGAGCCTAACTGCTGAAGTCTATTTGAATATTTTAAACATAATACCAAAGTTATAATGCTCAAGACGATATCGTTTCTGTCAATTAGACTTCATCAGTTAAGCTCCAATTTGAAAAGTATGTGTATTTTCTAAAGATAAAGTGGTATCATACAAGGCCAAATAATATCTCTAAAAGAATAGCCGAAATCCGTCTAAGAATAACCACTGTAAAAAAAATGACTATCTTAGGTTTAGAAAATTTTCGAATTTAAATGGTGTTAACAGTGCCAGAAACGATCATTTTGAGCAGTTGCTCTGTCTTGTGCATTTGTTTTGACCCATTTGTTTTGACCCATTTGTTTTCCTTCAAAACTTTAACTTTGCTATTATATTTATACAAGTGTTTGAATATACTAGTAATATTTCATCTTTCTGTCCAACTCTTAACTCCAACACTCAACTAACACTTTTTTATCTGAACTGCACTCTTGTTTCTTAAGATTAATGATAATCAATGTATTTCTATCTGCCAGTTAAAGATTGTATATCTGATAATATGGCTACATAATCAATTGGTAATTAATTGGTTTTTAACTGTCTTAATGTGACACTCACTCAACTCAAAATTTATAGTTGCAGTGCAAAGACTTACTTGTTTTGTACATATACAATGATAAAGGTGCCATGTAATTTCATGATGTGTCCAAAGATAATTGTCCAGTTCACATAAGATGGCGGGGTGAAGTAAACTTTTGATTATCATGTGGATGATTCTACACACTTTTCGGTTATGACAAGCTGCATACACAGGAAAAATGTTTTATTCTGAACTGGATACTCTCTCCTTTTATGTATGACGACAAGCAGATACGATTACTCTAGTCAGTGTTATTTTAATGTTATGCTTTATTACCTAAAATTTAAACTCGTCCAGGTCAAGAAAGGGTTCACAGGACTACACCCCACCAATTTATAAATTATGGATTTTGCTAAACATATCTCAAAATGATTTTTTTTAATTTGTAACATTCATTTTGGTGTTACAAACTTTTGAAGTCGCATATTTAATATGGCATCAAAAATAAGTATAAACTTCTGTTTGGGATATGGATAATATAGTACAATTTCTTCTTTAGTAACTTGGATTTTGTTTGTTCACCCATATGGAAGTTTTATTTGGTCATTTACTGGTATAACGTATTACAAATCAGCCTCTTCGATGTAGGAAGGGAAATATTCTTCCAACTTGGTTACCTCGATGGTGTTGAGGGTAAAGTGAAAATGAAGAAGTTCCAATAGATATTCGAATTTCGAAGTCCATTATAATACAATAAATGATTAGTCAGCATCCCTTATTACCATGCCACACCTTTCCCAAATGTTACGTGGAAACCTCTCGTTCGGTAAAAAGACCAAGATTGAAAAAAAATGTAATAATTTAATTTCAGATCTGATTTGCGAACGGAAGTCATTTTATATCGTCATAGTAAGACAAAAACAAATAAACAATAAACTATATACATTCTACGTCATCAGTCATATTTATTCAAATGTTGAAGGAAAAAAAATCTTCAACCCCAGAATACATACTGAACTCCATTATAATGGACATCGCTTATCACAGACTGTTTAAGACTGCACGCGTCACAAACGATGACTGTTCTGAACAGAAACGTCTTTTCCTTAAACTCAAATTCACAAATAAAGGCATAGACGCTTTAAACATTGGCAATGTTCTAAATCACAAAAAAGTTCTGTCCTGTATTCCACAATATTTTAAACTTAAGACCACGCCTTGCATTTCATACAGCTATACACCTAGCATCGCATCCAAGCTATTCAATTACAAACAGGTTTTGCAGTGCCTAGACATCAACCATCTTCTACACAACACTGTCACATGTTCATGTGCTTCATCTCCTTTCAAATACAATACTATCGGGTATGTCATTACCGGTGACGTTTCCATTGTTGAAAAAAAAGCCTCAAAAATCTTATTTTAAGGGGCCCTAAATACCGGGAAGCCCGTTCCTTTAATTGGCGTCAGAATTTCAGTTTAGTTATGGATTCTGTCGAAGATTATGCCAGACGATGGGCCAAACATGAAGACGTAGAACCAGACACTTTGTCTGAATGGCTGAAAGCCATACGATGGTTGATAAAATCTCGTATTTGAAAACTTAAAGGGACTATGAAAACACGTTATCCCTCTGTATTTAATGATCCAGAAGTAGTAACTGAACTGGATAGGTTACATAACTAATATGTACTGGTACCAGCAGACAAAGCCTCAAATAATATAGTTTTTATTTGTAAAGCACATTACTATAATTGTGTATTAGAAGAACTTGGGTTTAATATGAATTCTGGAAATCCTACATACACACGTAGATCACTTTCAAAGGACGAGATCCCTCAAAATCACGTGTCCGTATTACGCTCATTTGATATACCTACAACGGATACCGATTTCGAACTACCACATTTATACTGGATACCTAAACTTCATAAAACCCCATATAAGCAAAGATACATAGCAGGATCCAGCAAATGTTCTACCAAACCTTTATCTTTACTCTTTACCAAGATATTGACAGCCATTAAGGAGAAACTTTAACAATACTGTACAGTTGCTTATTCCAGAAGCGGTGTAAATCAGATGTGGATACTTAAAAATTCTAAACAGCTTTTAGAAAATTTGAAGGCACACAATTTTTCTCGAATTCACAGTATCAAAACTTATGACTTCTCTACTCTTTACACTACTATTCCACATAAAAAAATAAAAGAAAGACCTTTCAGCATCATAGACAACTGCTTTTTCACTAAAGGTGGTACCCGAAAATTTAAATATCTAGTGATCGGCTATCAGGATACTTATTTCGTCAAACACCACTCTGATTCTACACATAAATATACTGAAGTTGATATAAAAAACATGCTGGAATTTCTAATAGATAATATATTTGTAATGTTCGGAGACGTGGTCTTTCAACAAACTGTCGGCATTCCTATGGGAACTAATTATGCTCCTTTATTGGCCGACCTGTTCCTTTATTCATACGAAGCAGACTTCATTCAGAAACTGCTGAATCAAAAGAAGAAAACGTTAGCGGTGTCCTTTAATTTGACATTTATATATATCGACGACGTTTTGTCAATTAATAATGACAATTTTCATAGATATGTAAATGCGATATATCCCAGCGAACTAGAAATTAAAGATACAACAGAATCAAGCACACACGCTTCATACTTAGACATTTTACTTAATATAAACAAAGACGGGAAATTAGCAACTAACCTATACGATAAACGCGACGATTTCGGCTTTCCCATCGTAAATTTTCCACATTTAAGTAGTAATATCCCTCAGTCACCCGCATATGGAGTTTACATTTCACAAATGATCCGATATGCCAGGGCGTGCACAACATATGAAGATTTCATATATACAGAGGTAAACTACTCACTGACAAATTATTGACACAGGGATATCGAAAACCGCGTTTAATGTCAACGTTCCGCAAATTTTACGGTCGATATAATAGTCTTGTTTGCGACTACTCTGTTTCACTAAGTGAAATGTTGAGTTGCCTTTTCGTTGGCGGTTGTTGAGACATCTGTACCATGTGTGACGAGGATACACTCCTCACGTGTTTCATTGGACTTGACTGTGGACTCACGGCGGGTGTGACCGGTCGACAGGGGATGCTTACTCCTCGATGGCACCTGATCCCACCTCTTGGTTTCCAGAGGTCCGTGTTTGTCCATTTTTACCGGATTTGTATCTATGTCCTGGACATTCTATTGATTTATACTTTGGTATCTGAAATTTGTATATTCCAACAAAAACATACATTTGAATGCCATTTAATCGTTGTTGATGATACTTCCATCCTAACTTGATCTTACAGAACAAACAGCAGCAAATAGAGATTCGCATTGTCGTATCAAACCACAGACCATCGGTCGGAAAAAAACATAACAAAGTCCTCAGAAAAAGTATCGTCAGGTTGACCGTCAGCCGAATTGAAGAAGACTTGAATGTCACCATCGGAGTTTCTGTATTTATCTTCCTTGTCCACATCACTTACTCTCATGAAATGCGCTCCTCTGCAAGAAAACCAAAATGCTACATTTACATAATCCAAAAATATGCAAAGTAGACCATTCTGATATATTTCATAAATGAATGAGCATTGTTAACTCATTCTCCCCTAGAGACACATATGGACTGGTCTAAGTAATTGATTTACAGAAAAGTCCATTTTTTTCAGGGGTTGGTGAGTGAATACAAAAATGTGTATATGAAATTGCCCAGAGTGGATTTTTGGTTCATTTCCCTCTGACCTGTCTGCCCATTATTTTAAGTTTTGAGTTAAAACATTTGAGTTGCCGTTTGGAATAAAACATATACAAAGCTAATTTGATTTAAAGTTTTGTGTATGAACCATAACAAGATAGCGTTTCACATAAGTTTATGAATCGGTAACTTGTATAGCCACTTGCCAAAAATTTATAGACATTATCACTTTTCACTATATATTTCATATAAAACATCATTTTTTCACAAAATATTGTGAAGTCATTTCTTATCGCATTTGAATAGAATTTTCATCGTTAAACAGAAAATGTTTCTAAGTTTCATTGCTTATTTGGATGTAATTTTCTAATTTGTAATTTCAAAAATTTGACAATTTAAACAAAAAGTAAAAATTAGATTCTACATTTTTTCTTACACAAATAGGGAATTTTTATCACAAAAATTTTCTATTTAAATTGATAATTTTTTTAATTTCTGATTCAGAAAATTAAATTAAAGATATTTTGTTTATTTTCCATACAACAATCAAGCACATTTTGCTACCATAGGTGAACCAAATATCTCCAATAATGTAAAACTTTACTACTACACTATCGAAGATTTGCCATTTATATGTTATATGCCAGACCATGCTCCTCTAATGAATGTTTTATTCTGAGAGCGAAACGACTCGCCAATGAACTACTTACAGACGGCTTCGGTTGTTCAACGCTTGGAATTGTCGTTAAAGAAGTTTTATGGTCGATACAGGGATCCTGTTAAACAATGTGAAGTCCCACTCTCAGGAATATTAAATAGTATTCTGGAGCAAGACCACAGACAGTGACTTCCTTTCACCAATCATATATATTAAAGTAACTAATGACATTTCACCTAACTTGACCTTTTCACTGAACTCGAGAGGTTTCCATGTAACATTTGCGATGGGTATGGTATGCTGGCAGAGGACGCTGGCTCCTTCCGGACACCTGATCCTATCCCGTTTGGGATTCGCAATTGTTCTTCATGTTGAGACCATTTACATATTAAATTGTCGTATTCTAATGGACTTGATTATCTATTGGTACTTCTTCATTTTTACTTTTTTATAGCAAGGAAGATTAAAATGTACATACTTATTTAATTAAAATGGTGTCCTTAAACATAGTCTGTATAAATAGTTAATGAAAAACATTTCAACATTTTTGTTGTAAGTTCTTGATATTTTACAATGAAAGTTTTAGCAGCAGTGTGAAATTATTATTTTATTGGGCCAATAATTCTCTAACAACAAAAAAACAGGAAAAATAATATCAAGAACTCGAACTCGATTGATGTATTGAGTTCGAGACGATGTATTTTGACCGATTAGTTGAAATTTCGAAATTTGTAACCGTTAACAATGAAAATGCACGATAACAGATAAAATAGGAAGGAAGCTGATCTGTAGATCGTTTCTCAACATGTTTTGTAAACTTATTTAATAACTAACTAAATTCAGATATTACAATAATATAATTTAGTACTCACTCGATCTCTGAAGGTATTAAAGTTAAAATCACTTCAATTGCCCCATCATCTGGTACTATAGCTAATTTACCACCCGGGTAAACCATTGAGCATTTATTTTCCCATTCCTTCGCAGTTTTTGATCCTTGAAGCACATAGTAGTAAATGCATAGCCATACATTTTACAATAGACTCTTTCACAATAACAGCGGTCCTGTAACTTTGAGTGACAAAATGATTCAGATTCCGGAAAATGAATAGAAAGAATAAATTGAATACTATAACAACGTCTTTGTTTTTGCGGGTATCGGGATCATTTTGCCACTCAACGTCTCAGGACCACAGAAAAGGTACAAGGATCTATAGAATACACAGCCCACATATTATTGATCATTATTAAGAAATATATTCAGTGGTGTATTGGAGGGTCCGTGGGGGGGGGGGGCTGCCCACCCATTGATATTTATGTTTTTATTTATACATTAAAAACCGTTCACAACCCCACCTTAAACCATATATATTTTGGATTGTTATGGGGAGACACATATAGTGGTGCATATGGGGGTCCTGCCCCACCCCTGAAATTTATATTTTACTTATAACTTTAAAACCATTCACAGCCCCACCCATAAATCATATATATTATTGATTGTTATGGATGAAACATTAAGTGGTGCATATGGGCGTCCTTCCCCATCCCTGAAATTTATATTTTTGTTTATAACTTAAATACGTTTGATAGCCCCACCCTTAAACCATAAATATTATTGCTTATTATGGGAAAATACATTCAGTGATGTCTATGGGTGTCCTGTTCCAACCCCAGGATATACATTTTTTACTTATAATTTAAAAACTGTTCACAGCCCCACCTTTAAACCATATATATTACTGTTTGTTATTGGAAAACACATTCAGTAGTGTATGTTGGGGTCCTGTCCCAGCCCCTGAAATATATACTCACTATACTTTGTTACATTAGATATCAAAGCAGGGACCACCGAGAAATATAATTATGTGTAATTCTTGTTTTACTCAATGCAGGTCATGACCAGCATTTTCTCTTTTAGAGGTTTACAAGTATGGTTAAACTATCTTGGATTATAGCACTTTTATAATCTTGTGATAAAGCACTTGACAGATATTAAGGTTTTAGTTCAAATTCATTGTTGAGCCACAGAATAAGAGAAAAGAACAGTCTGACATAGATCAAATGAAGAATGTTCGATGTTGGGCGCCAATATCCCTCTGGCATCTCTTGTTATGCAACAACAACCAGTTAATGGTTTACTTCTCCTTTTCATCGAGGGCTATCCTGTTAGCAGTGAACAGGTTGCATTCGCACTTCCTGTAAAATATAGTCCAGCTCAAGAATTCAACTTTGACAGAACTCAACTTTGACAGAAAAGTCAAAAAGTTTGGTGTAAATATTATAAACATAATACCAAAGTTACAATGCTCAAATGAAATTAAATCTAGTTTGAATAATCAGTAAATCATACTGATGTCGGCAGCTACAAAATACAGCGATGTAAATAGAAATAATTACATATCACTGATACCAACATGAAGCTAAATCAATATTTTTTAAACTCTCAAGAATATGTATGTTTTCTAGTCCATGGAAAAATGAAAATAAAAGAAGAATATAGGGGATAGTATCGAGTAGTAGGTGCTTGTTTAACATAATATGCAAATGGAATAAGTTCCTGTCCATTTTGAAAACTATCAAATTAACGTGTTTGTCAACTAATCACTGTACAAAACCTGCCCTAATGAGATTCCCAGTGCATATTTCCTTTATTTATACACCCTGTATGGTGACTACATGTCTGCAACTGCTCAATTTCAGCCGACGGTCACTACTATGTGCATTGATATTGGAAAGGGGGGTAACTCGATTATTCAATGTTAAATTTCCAATTCTCGTTTCCGCGGAAGTTGGGAAAAATTGCCATGTCGGAAGTTTTATATAATAATTATCACAACTTTTGAAGTTAATCACAATTAGATTGGGGTGTATAAACCTAAACTTTTTGTGTAATCGGCCTGTTCATATTGGATTTCAAACAGAAACGATGTCTTCAACAAAAACAAAGTTTTATCCATTGCTGAAAGAGTTGATGTCTATAAGCGAAAAAGTTTTGCTACATCGCGATTTTAGGCCCGAATTATGTTGATAAAAATATTTCTTTAACAATAAACATTTTCTTATCCCGTACAGTTATTTATATTAATTAATACAAGATAGAGAACGTTGTTTGGATGTTTATTTAGTCTAGGCAGAGTATATGTCCAAGTTCCACGGTGTTCGATATTACAAACCCTAAGACAGGAAGGGCTTATGTCAGACCACAGGATTTTGATTATCATTTAACCATGAACATAATAAAATTTGTTTTAAATCACAGCCATTTTTCACTATGAAAATTTTTATTTTACCTATTCCTAGTGTCATGTCTGGTTTAAATTTAAGTAGGTTCCATAAATGCTCACGCTTTATTTTGAAATGAGTGTTAATGCACGACAGACATTATTTAAAGTCAGTGCGGAAGATACAACAAATAAAATTTAGAATATGTATTTCTAAATTTATTTAGAGGCTGGAAATTGAAGTTTTTTGCTGTTAGATCTACATTAATTTGATTAATTTTCATTTCATATATATCAGATAGAAGTATTTTGAATCTTATTTCAGCACTTTCAGTACTTTGATTTTTTTTCTTTGGGTGAAAGTTTTCAACTCAACGCTTATGGGAGTTATTTCCTTTTTTAGTGGTTTTACATGTTTTGGCTGCTTTGGCCATTATCTTAAAATGTATAGTAGATAGAAAGTGAAAGAAGCAAAAATGTTTGGCGCGCAAAGATCTACGAAAAAGTCATCAGAGTCGAAATTGTCAGGTTGATCTTTGTCTTAGATTCCCTTTTTGTGGAATTTCATATTTTGGGCTGTTTTGCACTTAATTTTGAAAAATATTATAGATAGAAGGTGATAGAAGCAAAAATGCTTGGCACACAAAGAGCTAAATAATAGTCAACAGGATCAATTTCCCCTTGTTGTGGTTGATTTTTCATTTTTTTTTTGTCATTATCTTGAGTGGTAGAATCACTTAAAGATCTACAAAATGATACAAATTGTCAGCTAATGGGAGTTTTTTTCCCCATTTTTATTCGATTTTTCATGTTTTCAAATTAAGTGAAAAATGCAAGAAAAAAAAATTTGTACTAAAGTGATAACCAATATATAAACATTCATTTTACTAAATCCCTTACAATGCTCAGTCTCTAATGATTCTTTATATTTTTTATTCATCAGGGTCCTACTCGACTAGCACTCAATAAACCTGTTATTGGTGCCATATCTGGATATGCGGTGGCTGGTGGTACAGAGTTATCCCTCCTGTGTGACCTTCGTGTCATGGAAGAGACAGCCAAAATGGGCATTTTTTGTCGCAGATTCGGTATGATATTTCTTATAAAATATTGGATGAATTCTAGATTTTAATTTGGTTTATATGCAAACTTAGAATCTTCTGTATGCATATTATATATTCTACTTTGATCAATATTCAGACATGTAATGATCTATAAGCAACTGACATATTCTGATTAAATTCCTAGATAAAGATCCTGGAGCCATTGTTTTGGACCTGCCTGGATTATTGTATTGTTTCTTTTATATTTTTATATTCACCAATGATTACTTTGAATTTGAGGTTTCCAAAGTGAAATACAAGGAATTTACAAAATGGAACAAATTGACTTCAAGTTTTCAAGAACTTAAAGGTTTCAACATTTGAGAGATCAAGATGTAATCAAATTATTTTTATGAAGGAAAATAATTGGGACAGCCTATACAAAACTTCAAGAGATTAAACTACTTTGAGGATTTGACAATCGAGCCATTGAGAGTCACCAAGTTTCAATCTTTTTTCTTTTTTCTAGGGATACCCCTGACTGATGGTGGAACAGTTCGGCTACAAAAATTGATTGGGTTGTCTCGGGCTTTAGACTTAATCTTGACCGGCCGGGAGATAGATGCCAGGGAAGCATATATGTTTGGTTTAGCCAATAGAGTGGTGGAAGAAGGAAGAGGTAAACATATTTCTAACACTATTTTATTTTTTATATCAATGTTTAAAATTAATTGAAAGTTAAAATGGATTCTCTCCCTTTCCTACATTTTATTCAGAATTTGTATTTAATAGCCTTAGACCTTAATTATCAAGTACTTATCATCTGGGTAAATTACATTGGGTTGTCTCCACTACTTACTGCTTAGAATTTCTAGTTATTTACTCGCAGAGCTTAGTTATGTTCAAAATACAGTAATTGTAACTCAAGTCATTTAACCCTTTGAACCCTTTTAATTGGCATATCGCCAAGTGCCTGACAGTTGGCTGTCCATGTGCTTTTTTGACTTCATTCAATTGTGATGTCATAATCACACATGTGTTTGACAGACAATTTAATTGTGACGTCACAATGGAAAAGTTTGCCAAAAGGACTGTGTCAGGCATTTGGCGTTACGTCAATTGTTCAGAGGCTGACAGCACCTCCTTCCTGGTCTCCCTAGTGTCATTACAGCCAGAATATGAAAATTAAATGAATTTAGTTTCATAAATTTAATTTGATCTGTTTTGATACATAATGCACTTTCACTTTGGATTTTTATGTTTCCAGGTCATATACTGACTCAAAGTCGGAAAAATTCCTATAATCAATCGTTCATATCTTCTTCATCTTAAATAATCATCTGCAAAAGCACCTGTTCAGATGACGGAACATTTCGACTCATTTCTTATATAAATCAGAGGATAAAACAGTGCTGAGAATGTAAATAATCTGGAAACTGTTTCGGCAGGATGTACCAATCAAATACCAGATATGAGACCATCCGTACATGTAATTGGTTGTATGGTGGTCTATTTATACAAAGTAAACATAGACAACTTGCTGGTCAGTTTTCACAATTCCCTGAAAAAAGGCTATGGACCACAAAATGTCTTCTCACATATAGATTCAGTCAGTTGATGGGAAACACATATATATATTATATGGGCCATGTTCCCAAAAAGTGAGAAAAAGCCCTGGTAATATTTCGCTCAGATACCATCATTTAAATTCTAAATTTCTCAATAGCTAAGATATTCATTTTGCACTGGGTACTCTTAGATGGACTTGGAAACCCATCTAGATTTATTATTTGGCCTTGTATAAAACCAATTATCTCTTTCTGAAATATACATTTATATCGAATTCGTGCTCAACTGATGGAGTCTTATTGACAGAAACGATCGTCTGGCGCATTTGTTTTGGCCTCATTTGTAAAACAATAACTTTGGTATGTTAATAATAACTATTGTATGTTAACATGCTTTCTTTTTATTCTCTTCTATCCTATTTTCTAGAGTTCCTGTTTGATAATCATGTCCTTTTGTATCACTTAAAAATAATTAGTTATTGTTGTTGTTTATTTTCAAGAACATACTGCTGTAGATTGTAACAAAATCATGGTAAACAATGGGTTCCTTAAAATTCCTGTCTGTGAACTGTCAGGGCCTTGGAGACCTTGTGAAAAGAAAGATGTTTTTTATATGTTGAAGTCAAAAGCATGTAATATTTATTGTATCCAGGATACACACATCACTTTTAATACAGAAAGTATGGTTAGATCAATGTGGGGTTATGATTGCTATTTTTCAAATGGCACCTCAAATGCAAGAGGAGTTGCTATATTGTTTAGTAACAATTTTGAATTCTAAGTACTCAAGGAAAAGAAAGATTTAGATGGTAATTATCTTCTACTAGAAATAACTGTTGAAAAGGTTAAAATAAATCTTGTGTGTTTGTATGGACCAAATATAGATCATCCAGAATTTGTTGATAATATCATGACTATGGTAGAAGATTTTGGAAATGAAAATTATGTTATTTGTGGTGATTTTAATTTAGTCAAGAACCCTGCTGTAGATTACTATGATTATAGGAATACTTATAACCCTAGAGCCAGACAAAAGGTCTTAAAATTAATAGATGAAAAATGTTTAGTTGATCCTTTTAAAGAGCTATATCCTACTATTCAAAGATTTACTTGGAGAAAGAAGACTCTGTTCAAACAAGCTAGATTAGATTTTTTCCTTCTTACAGATAATTTGTTAAATCGTCTCCGAGAATGTGAAATACTTCCTTGTTACCCTTCAGATCACTCAATGGTTTAACTTAGTTTGGAATTCAGTAGTTTTATCGAAGGAAAGGGGCTATGGAAGTTTAACAACTCTTTATTATACATTTTAGAATACATTAATATAATTAAAAAACAATAAGTGATATCATTGAACAATACTGTGTACTAGTTTATAATTATGAAAATATTAAAGAAATGAACAAAAAGGATATTCATCTAAGAATTAATCACCAACTCTTTCTTGAGAAATTGCTGATGGAAATAAGGGGGAAAAGTATTTCATATTCTACATACAAAAGGAAACAGGCTGAAAAAATAGAATTAAACTTACAAACTGAAATTAGATTGTTAGGAAGAAAATTTTATGAACATTCAATATCTGAAATAGAAAATAAAAAACAATGTCTTGAACAACTTAGAAATCATAAAATAAAGGGAAAAATAGTTATATCACGTGTTACATGGATAGAGGAAGGGGAGAAACCAACTAAATATTTTTGTGGACTAGAGTCAAGAAATTTTATGAGTAAAATTATCCCTAAGGTAACAAGAGAGGACGGGTCTGTAATAACTAATCAAATGAATATATTAAAAGAAACTAAAATTTATTATGAAAAGCTTTATGAAAAAAAAGTTGCATGTGAGAATCTAACTGTATATGATTTAAAAGAAGATTTTTAAAGAATTTAAATGTCCCTGTACTGTCTTTTAATGTAAAAGTAAGCCTAGAGGGTAAAATTACTATTAAAGAAGCAGGAGAAGCATTAAGAAAAATGAAAATTAATAAGACCCCTGGTTCTGATGTCTGAGTTTTGAAATGTTTTTTGGAAAGATCTACAATATTCTTTGTTGTAGAATCCCTAAATAACGGTTTTGAACTGGGTGAACTATCAATAACACAAAACAAGGAATTATTACACGTCTGCCTAAAGGAAACAAACCTCGTCATTTCTTAAAAAAATTCGCTACTTAACACTGTTTATAAAATTGTGCTGTAATTGCAAATAGTTTTAAAAAAGTTCTAGATAAACATATCAATTTAGACCAAACTGGATTTAGTAGTGGAAGATACCTGGGGGAAATTATTAGACTTATTTAATATTTTATGCAGTATACAGAGGAACAAGAAATACCTGGACTATTGTTATTAATATATTTCGAAAAAAGCATTTGACTCTGTGTCTTGGGTTTTTGTTTTTTTGATAAATGTTTTACAGTATTTCAATTTTGGAGAATCAATCATAAGATGGGTAAAAGCTTTTTATAATAGTATTAAGTCTGCAGTCATACAGGGGGGCAACCTCTCTGATTTTTTCCAAACTTGGACGCGGCTGTAGACTCCGCGATCCGTGGTCATCATATTTAATCATTTTGTGTGCTGAGATTCTTGCAATAAAGATATGTGCTCACCCTGACATAAAAGGTATTAAAATTACACAAATTGAACATAAATTGTCACAGTTTGCGGATGATACATCATTGATTTTAGATGGAAGTGAAAAATCACTAAATGAAACTTTGTCTGTTTTGGACTGGTTTGCTAAAATACCAAAATATGTTACATGTGCAATGATTATTAACGGTATGGCTACTGTATTGATGATCTATTGTATTGCTACTGTGTTGATTAATTATTGTATGATTACTGTTTTATTGTACTGATTGGAAATTTGGACAAAAAAAAATAAAAAAATGTTAATAATATTTGCAACATTCTGTGAAATAATGTTTTTTTCATCAAATTTTACCACATTTGGTGTGATACTTGATGAACATGAATCACGGGAAGAGTTCTGTTTTGGTCAAATTGTTCTATTTTTGGCCAGAGTTCTGGACTTAAAATTAAGCTCTTATGAATGATTTGTTCAACCATGGCTAATTTTTCTTCTAGTTTTGGCCAGAGGTTTGGAACTTAAAAGCTTTTATGAATGACTTGGTCCCTCAGGGCCAAAGTATTTCTCAAACATTTGGCCTTTAATATTAGAATAATTTCTATTTATATCAACAGCTTTAGAGGAAGCAATAGAGCTGGCTAAGATGATAATGAAATACCCACAGAAGTGTATGAATACAGACCGACTCTCAGCTTACTATAGTGCTTACAAAGCTACTGACATACAGGATGCTCTCATGTTTGAATTTGAAAACGGGAAAAAAATCATGGAGGAAGAGGCCATTCCAGGTACAAATTTTAGAAGATTATTTGTCAATTAATCGTAATAATTTTTTCTATTTTGATTGATTGCTTATAAAGAAAGTTAAAAAAAAAAGAACTGCGTATAAATTCAAACTTGCGATGCCTCTCTAAAACTTCACGAGTTATAATTGCCCTGGTAGGTTCAATATAGTACTTGCGTACTTCCTTCAGAATATTTATTTTCATTTCTAGAAAACCTTGCTTCATAACTTTGCAGAAAACTTAGGTACAACCTCTAGCACAGAGTACTTGCACTCTTGGTTGAACTCTGTCACGTGATCATGTAACCAATAAAATGGGAATACTAGTGCCTATATTTATAGCCATTTTTGAAATGTACATTCGTCTCAAATTGTATTTTTTTCTATGTAAAAACTAAAGATATATGCATAAAGGCAAATAGCTTATAAAAAGCAAAATCTAGTGTACATTTATATATTTTGCCAGAATCTCGTAAAATCGAAACATTGGCGTAGATTGATTGAGAATGCAAGGACTGACAACTCTGTGTAAGAGATTGATTCCAGTATTCAAGATTCTATTGTATGCAAATACCAGTATCTGTATTTATGGGTCGGTGTTTAGTGTAAACTTCCCCAAGTTATGTTACATTGTATAACATAGATACAAATTTGCTTTGTTTCTTATAATTTTATATTTCAGTACAAGCGCATTGTTTTGCATAAAGTCAATAATAAATGTAGATTAGTCTCAAAATATAATCGGTCATGTTTGGAAATGTTTTGTGAGGGAAGCACATGATGTTATTAGTGGATTTACTTTTCAAATTTGAAAACACAGTTTATGAATAAGTAGTTACTTATAGATTTGGAAGGCAGGAAGTGTGAGAATTGTAATAGTTTTGGTTGATGGTTTATGTCAAGGTAGTATGTCCACATACCGAGTTATGTAATAAATATGTATATTGCTGAATCAGAACACACACACACACACACACACACACACGTGTGTGTGTGTGTGTGTGTGTGTGTACAATTGTGACTCATTAACCCCTAAAGACACATTAGGACTGGTCAAAGTCATTGATTTACAGAAGAGTCCAGTGTTTTTCAGGGATCGATAACTTAATTTATAATGTTTAATATATTTTCACAGGAGCAAAGGATTTTGCAAGTGGTATTGGGAAACATGGAAGTTTTGAACCCTGGAAACCAAAAGTGTGATTGTTATCTTAACATGTGCCCAGGTCATTTGTAAACGGAAACCAGTGTTCTACAAAATCAAATACATGATTGATTACATCAAAAGGACAACATCACAAAACTACCGTGCAGCATAATCCTTTTGATTCTTATTTAAGGGGGAATTAACTGTGTTGTTTTTTCAAAAAATCTTTCTTCTTTTGCTGCTTAGATTGATATACAATAACCAAAAAGAGATATACACAGACATGAAAATTCGTAAGTTCCTATATATTTTGTGAAAGATTTAGAAACCCAGTTTGGCAATTATTCACTTGCATTTGATTAATTTATTCTTACTGTTTGTCAATACCACACTGGACCCGACCTTATTTTCACAAAATATATAGGAATATAAGATTGTATGCCTGAGTATAGCTCTTATTTGTTATTGTACATCAAGTACAAGTAGTAAAAGTAGAAACAAAATTAAATCATTTTTTTTTTGGTAAACATATTCCTTTTTATATTATTTAAAAATGAAAAACTTTGTTGTCATTTCCTTTTATAATTAGATTTAAACTAGCGTTGTTTGATTGTTTTGTTATCGATAATTTTAACCAGATTTTGTAGGTTTCTTAACATCAGTTAACTCTATAATAATCTTAATGATTTTTGTTAATGCATTTCCCCCGAATTTACTTATTTTTTATTACGGTTATTGTCTTTAAACCAAATTGGTGAATTTTTTTCATCAAATGGGAAAAATGCATGTACTTTGCATTGAGAATGCGTCCGAATTCACCCCTATGAAAACTATAGAAAAAGGCCAGTTATGATATGTCATTTTTCTTCTGGAGTTATTGAACTTGAAAATATTCATCAATACTTGGGAAAATACATTTTTTCAAAGTTAGCATTGTTTTGAATACCTTTCCAGCTGTATCTATGTCACAAAACACTCACAATGTTTTGGAATTTGGAATCTTGCAGAGGTATAGACAGATCGGGTCCTATTTTGTACAAAGTTTTATCAAAGAGGACAAGATTTATATTGAATCTATACATCTGGCTAAGGATATTCAGAAAATAATCGTTTCACAGAATTTTTCACGAAACAAATTTTGATTCATATAACATTATTACACAATCATCTTATTGATTGCATCTATGATACAGGAATAGGACTTTCAAGGTCATTCATAGATGGTAGAGCAGAAACGTCAAAATTCTTATTTTCACCAACTTTTGTTTTTGTTATTTTCTTTGGAATATGAGTATAAATACAAATAGGAAGATGAGATATAAGATAAACTGATAATTAATGTTCATAAAGAAATTTGGCAGGGGAATCAAAATCAGATGAAATAAAGTGGGATTTCAATGCAAAATGTTCAATAGAAGTGCATTCAACTGTAATTTGCATGGTTTGTAAAAAGAAAAGATTATTAATAGAATTTTATGTATACATGTATCTGTAGAACAGCACATATGAATGTTTTTCAAATCTGTATAAGGGGCTTGTTCTTCAAGTGCATTACATTTTATATAATTATTTTTAATTTACAACTATTATATTGAAAACATATTTTTGTAAATATTTAATAAAATGTAATGAAACAAATCTAGTATTAATTTATTCTAATCTATCTCCCGCAAACATTTACAAATAAATGTACATACATGTATTTATATATATATATATATATATATATATATATATATATATATATATATATTCACAGAAAGAGAGAGGGAAAGAGAGAGAGGATATTTGTCAGTTTTTGGTAAATAACATTTCTATTTTATTGCATGAGGCAGAAGAAGAATATCTAACATGCATGTTAGTATGAGTGTGAAATGTGTATCCTTCTGTCTCGCAAGATGAAATAAAATTCCCGTCTTTATTTTTGTTTTATACAAGATAGCAGTCTATAATTTTGAAAAGTATTTTTATTGTCTGAGTTGCACAGTGAAAATAACAATTAAAAATAAAATTATTTAATTGATATAAATCCTTATATATCCCTACCAAAAGTTGTAATAAATAAAATGAAACTATTTTACAACCATTAAGAGATAATTTTACATCAATTTCTCCGAATGATACTGAATGAAGAACTCTAGAATTTTTGGGAGGTTGTATATATATATATGTGTGTGTGTGTGTGTGTGTATATACATATATATATATATATATATATATGTGTGTATATATATATATATATATATATATATATATATATATATATACATATATACAACACCTTGAATTTTGTAGATTAATGATAGAAATAATGTAAGTAACGCTAGTTATAGACGATACTGTCCCATTGTGTTTTTGATTTAACTCTTGTTCCGAATTATTCTTAAACTTTTTATCTTTTTATCAATTTTTCTTTTTTTTTTAATTGATTCTTTTTTTATTATCCATTTATAATCATTTATACCTGTCGATTTCGAAATATAAAGCCGTGTCTGCTACTGCGATTCTAGTTGATCGTAGATAAAAAAAACTCGTTATTCGTTTGTTATACACATTAATCCCATAAAATTTGTAATATTCAGATTGCCTGCGTTCTAAAGATTACGATTCTGCTATTTTACACAGCCATAATCAACAAACAGTGAAAATAAAGCTAGAGTTCTTAAGGGTTCTTTAGAGTTCATCATTTAGGGTCTTCGCAATTCCTCCTGTTGGTTCTGATGTTCGCACAATTAGCTATAGATGCTGTAAGACGAAACCGGAGTATCCAGAGAAATCCAATCTGACGTCTACCCAACCGTATCGCCAACTTTTTTAAAAGAAAATTTTTTATTTGTGTGCATGATTTCTTTTCTCCTGTTATTTTAGATAAATAAAATTAACACAATATAGTTTTAACAAATATTTTATTTAAATAATAAATAAAAACTTATCAACATGATAAATAAATGATCACAGCTAAGTTACAATGCGAGAAAAGTGATTCACACTTGTTCTTTCTTAACTCATTCACCCCTTAAGACACATTTGAACTGGTCTAAGTTATTAACATACAGAAGAGCCCATTGTTTTTCAGGGGTTGATGAGTTAATAATAAATTTTATCCATTCACATCAACACCAGAAGAACTTTAATTTCTTGAAAAAAAATAAGATTCATAGAAATTAAACAAAGCTTTAAGTGGTTATTCTATGCAAGTTCAAAATATTTTTTTATCTAAACATGATGTTGGTTAAATGGTTAAATCAGGGATTCATACTGCTGATAAGTACAGATAAAAAGACAATACATTGTGCAAATATATGATGTTACATTATATCATTATTCCAAGGGTAAGGACTGGATAACAAGAATATTTGTATGGGAGTCCCAGTTATAGAATGTTTACTGGGGACATTCATAGAGTAATGTGAATAAAGGAATTCTTAATTTTCTGGTTCGTCTTACCAATTTCCTGTATTCCTATGACTTCATCTTTAACATGCAATATCAATTTATAAAGTTTTCTTAAAAGAAACATGTGGCTCCCACAAACTTTTAAAACAGATTAAGTGACTTTTTGTACGAATCTCAATAAGCCATTGGATATTCATAGTGCCCTAAAATAGTGGTAAACTAATATGGGTGTGTTCGTTATATTTGATTGATTTAACAATGATAATAATCTTATTAAACAGTATTCACTACAAATGTAGCACGAGTCTCACAAATGCTATTGAACTACCCATCTTACTAGAAAAATTCATGTTTTTATTTTCAACTGAGAGGCTATGTTTATTGAATGTGTTACTAGTTAAAGTTGTTTTAGTTTTCTAAATGTAATTGCGTGAATGTTTACTGGAAACAGAACACAATATCAAAAACGAGGTGGGGACTATCGTTTTGTCATACATATTCTGTATTGTAAATATCATAAACACTTGCTAAACTCTTTTGCGAGCAGAAAATTGAACTGATTACCCGTATTGATAATTATGTCTCACTTTCATTGGCTGTGTGACGTCATCAAACACAACGCGACAATGCCACACCCAATTCAAACGTCTTTGCAAATGCTGAAATATTCATTTGAAGTGAAACTAACTTCTATACTTTTGTCTATAATTTTATACATGTACTTATAGTTAAAGGTCTTCTTTCACAGATTGTTATTACGCGATGAAATGTTATTTTCGTGTGGATTTACATTGTTGTGTTTGACATACTATATTCATGTAGCTGGTAATTTTCACTAGTTGTCGCCTTTAGATGAGAGGGCGAATAAAAATTAAAGTAAAAATTTCCAGTTAAAAATTTAAAGCACCAACATCCATGCCATCCATGCAACTAGTGATTTAGAGCGAATTTAAGACGGGGCGAATATGTTTGCTGTCGTAAAAGCGCGAAATTAACCAGGAAAATGTCTGTATCTCAACATTCAACTTTATAGCAATATTGGTTTATATAAGGAATGCACAAGACATAAAAGACAGTGTAGATCTTTTTCGCCCCTCGCTTCTGATTCGTTTCTTTTATATATATATATCGGATCATTTGTGAAATATAAACTCCATATGCGGATGACTGAGGGATATTAATACTTAAATGTGGAAAATTTACGATGGGAAAGCCGAAATCGTCGCGTTTGTCGTATAGCTTAGTTGCTAATTAATATAATAATCTTTTCAGTTTGTAGAACAATTTCGTTACTGAAGAAAAACAATTAGAATATAACTTTCGGGAATTCTGTGAAAGAAAATCTGTAAAAATGCGATAAAAAAGTGAATTCTAAAAAATTAACCAATCCACCTTTTTCCTAGATTCTTGTGATTGCTTAACATTGGAAACTAAATACAGATGATAAGCTAAATATCCGGAACCGATACTGTTTTCCTATACTATTGTCGAAATAATGTCCACATTCAAGGTATGATACAGCTGTTTATAATCATCATAACGGCGGCAACCAGAGCCAAGGCGCATCCAGCAACGTCCAGACCAAATGACCAATTAAGTAGTGACGAGTAAATACTCTGCAATGTTGCCCCATAGAGAATCAAGCCGGTAAGTATGCACAAACCTATAAAAATAAATTCAAATTTGAACGCCTGGTGGATATGCGTATATGCAGATAAAATATTTTGGACAACTCTCGGGATCACCGAGTTATACTTGTACCGAAAATTAAACGTATTGTCTGGAGTTTTACTGAATATAAAGAATTTTCTGTTATTTTGAAAGTTAACCGACCAAAATCATGGGCAATCAATTATATTCATGCTGAGGCTTGCTGACCAACGTGGTGGCGATCGACTGTATCCAAGGTGAGGTTTGCCGATCAATATAATGGGCAATCGATTGTGTCCAAGGTAATTGATATCATATCTTAAATCATTCTTCTAGTCAAAGATAAGTGAATCTAATAATTAGTAGAACTAATAGAACACCTGGGCCAAAGGGCGAGAAAAGGAAGGATGAGGTTGAGGAAAGGCAGTAAGACCGACAAACCAGAATGATTAAGAACCCCGATATGCTCGGTTCTTGAAGTATTTAACTTACCTCCAACTAACATAAAGATGGCAGCAACCCATCCAAGGATCTTGTTGGGCAAACAAGAAGAAAAGACGATCATGATTATCATACCAACCAGGACACAGACCCAGCCAACCAGCTGAACGGACAAAGTAGCAATAAATTCCTCATAATAATCTGAAATAAATAAAGAAAAAAATTAAAGAAACACATTGATTATTCTTAGAATGGGATAGACGAACGTAAAAAATCAAGTCCCGCCATCAAATTTAACCGATGGGTATATGGACATTTATGTCTGCTGTTTTGTCCGGTAAAGGTTCTTGTCAAAGGTTTGCAACTGCTCATCACTCACTCATTTCATTGAACCCTGTAGTCACAGTTGGACTCGTCCATTTCAAAGAATGATATGATATAGAATCTAAATTTTATAACGGCTTAACATACAATATTAATTTAATCACTCCCAAATTATGAAATTAGACTGTACTCTTTATTGATTTGGGTGAGTCTAAATGCGACCACAGGGGTTGAAGAGTTAATTATTGTTTTATATGTATGGAGACGTGTATTGAATTTTTAGAATGGTATTTTGGGAGGTCGATTCAAGGGGTTTTGTTTGAAATCTGAATGTTTTCGACAAGAATTTTGTTTCCATGCACCACACAAACATCTGGTTAAATTTAGGATATAGAAATCATAGATCCCAAAGTATTAATCGTAAGAAGGCTCATTTGACAATATACGCACCGGATGAAAACAGGACACACGCGGACCTCTGAAAAGTGAGAGGTGGGATCAGGTGCCACTGAAGAATAAGCATGCCCTGTTGACCAGTCACACCCACCGCGAGGTCACAGATGAATTCAAATGAAATAACTGAGCTGTCATAATTGGTAAAGAAGATTCAACAATCGCTATCGAACAGGCAATTCAACATTTCACTCAATATAATAGTGTAATTGCAAACGAGATCATTATAACGACCGTGAAACTATTAAAAAACACATTGAGTATAGTACTCAAAACTTGAGTATGTACTCATAATTTTGAATATATATGAAGTCTTATTCTGATAAGCTATATTTTAATTGTCATTCATAATTTCGTGGATCAATATATTTACAATACGTTTTAAAGTTTTCTGCCTTCATATAAAATCGTCTTAAACTACTGAGATTGATATTATTAACCCTTGCATCCCTGAGTATCTAAGTGGTATGCTCTTTTCTGTTGTTTAAGACCAGTCTATTATGGTTTGTAGGGTTGAAAGATTTAAGATGATATCTTTTCGTGGCATACGTAACTGATATACATTTAAGAATGACTGCATGGCGGTCATGACGATCCTTTTACTAGTTATTCAAATTTATTGATGTGAAAAAACGAATAGCGAAGAAAAATGAATACAAGGCGATAATTTTGCTACATGTAATGGACGCCATATGTCCGAGATAGAAAATCGGTATCGATATTGTGTTTTATCAGTCTTTTTTGTCCGCCTGTAAATATCAAAACAATACCATATCTTCTGTTTTACAGCAGAGGACAAGACACACGTTCAAGACGACCGTGTCTGCCACCAGTGGAGCTCGAATTTCATATGAAAAATTGGTACCATACAAGGTCATTCAAAAGATCCCAATGTATTGTAACACTCCATATAACAAGTTTAGTTTATTTCCTCATATGTTACCCATGTTTAGTGGGCTAAGCTTAATATTAAAATAAAAACTTAAGACAGATGCATTCCATTATGACAATTATAACAAATAATGCCAAAGTTATGGTTTTTGTTTAAAAACTGGTTCCAAACCAAATGCTCAAGACGATCGTTTCTATCAAATAGATTTCATCAGTTTCTCTCGAATATGTCCACCATTTGGTAATGATTTGCCAAACTTATTAGACCTTTAAATCTTTATTAATGGTTTGGTTCGAAACCAAGTATTTCTCAAACATTTTCAAAGAATAAATCTTAGTTTTAAAGTACAGAAAAACTATTGAAAGGCATGTCACGTTATATATTTGTCACGAGTATTGTGTATATATAATATATATAAATATATATATATATATATATATATATATATAAATATATATATATATATATATATATATATATATATATATATATATATATGAGTAAAAATAGTTCGCTTCGAGATCAATATCATTATGGGTTTGCGTGGAGCTATTTAAAGTTTATGTTAATTTTATTTCATTTCATTTTAAATATTCAGATTGAATTTCATACTTGAAAAATCTAAAGCTTTTTTAACTGCCTTCTTTTAACGGGGGTGTAAGTAGAACGTGTGAGTATAAGTTAAAATTCCTTCAACGTCAGTTGCATTGAGGTGTCGAGTCATTACATTAATAGCATATTTCTTAGTTATCTGATAAACGGCAAAACTATTTAGCAAAATATTTACCGGTTACCACGACAACGATAGCTTTTCATCATAGTACAATACAACAAATAGGGTTCTGAAGCGATTTACGGATTTATACCACTCCGTAGCAGGATACTATAGCAATAATACTAAAGATGCTCTTTATTCATTTATTTATTTATTTATTTATTTCTGTTTACTTTTTTCTATTTTTGAGGTTGTATCAGAGGTTTCGTTTTCACATATAACTCGTTTATACACAGATTACTTCGGTACACGTGCCTCTATTGTCAATTTAATGAACACTTTTTAAAATATGTACAGTCCAGACTGTTCAAGTAACCCCTGTATTTAATGGCCCTGTCTTATGTGACGGTATCTAATGCTAAGGTAGCACAACAGTATTTCCTATATAAAACTGGTCTGTTTTAAGTGTCTTCCTGTCTTATGTGACCATAATATGCAAGTCCCTTTGACAATCATTTAAGACAGTTTCTACTGTAATTAAAACCGCAATCAATCTTATGATGATATAGATGATAATCACAAACAGGATTGCATAATATTCTATGTTTTTAATGTTGTTTCCCGCCACACTCAACTTTTATGTTCAATCATATGATACCGGCCAGTGACCAATGGTGGATTAGCATCGGTCCATGGCATGTGTCAAAATGTGTGGCATTTCACCTATACCTGATGACATCTCAATATACTGTAGAAACAGAAAATTTCGTGGAGTTTAAATTTCGTTGTTTTAAAATAAAACAATAATTCGTTGACATTAAATTTCGTTGAAATAAAAAAAAGTTTGTAAAGGAACCTATTTTCATTATAATTTGGAATTTTGTTAATTTTCGTTATGGTTTTAATTTCGTTGCTATATGAAAACAACTAAATAAATGAAATTAAAACCACAACGAAACTTTCTAATTCTACAGTAAGTAAAAACATCTTGATGGGATGTGAAACAAAAAAAACCAAAAAACAAAAACAAAAAAAACAAATCTTAATCACCACAACGTTTTGCAAAATTACGTACCTGTTCCTTTATACACATCCAGTAGATTATCAACAGAGAAACAGTTCGTTATGTCGTTTTGGCATTTCACTATCAAACCGTTATAGTTCACAGTTCCGTTGGACTCCAGTTCACTCCAGTATGGTGTGAATATTGCTATAGTACAGCAGATGAATGAAACGATAATGACGATGGTGGCCACGCGGGATAAGATAGATGAATCGTCGCAACAACCCATGGTTTTCTTCCTGAAATTTTTACTTTTTAAAACTAGATCTAGTGTAACTTTCGACGTTTTATACTGTGCGACTTTATCGTGCAAGTTTCGTTCACTCAATAGAATTTTTTCAGGTAAAGGTACACTTTTTAAATGTCTTCTCGGGGGTTTTTGATAGGTAATATATGCGCAATCTGACTTTTAAATGAGGATTTTGAATTAAATCTTTCATTCATTCAATATTTAGTTCCAAAAACGTGATGTGTTATGTGTATTTAATCTTTATTAGTTTAAAACCTATTTTCGCGTGACTTGGGCACTCCGCAAAACTGGATCTATTTACGTATATTTTTAAATACGTACCTGTGATGACGACATACGTTTGTTTACATTCATTGGCTTACCTAAGTTTACGTGATATTTAAAATGCATTATCAATACTTTGAAACTGACATGGGTGTCAATATTATGACAATCACTAGGAATAAATCCAAAACATGAACTTCTCAAAGGTATACCAGTGATGACTTAATATCGTATGATAAATAAAATTGACATATCACTCAAACGCACATACCATCCAGGAACACGAATATTAATATATATATATATATATATATATATATATATATATATATATATATATATATATATATATATATATATATATATATATATAACATCAAGGTCAATTTCAACAAACACCTATATACATGTATATATACATTTTTTTATATATTTAATAGAAAAGACCAGTTATTTTCTTACTTACACCATGATTTTAGCCCACATGGCACGAAGGGCCAAGTGAGCTATTGTCATGGCCTGTCGTCGGTAAACTTTACATTTAAATAACTTCTTCTCAAAAACCACTCAGCCAATTTCAACCAAATTAGTCAGGAAGCATCTCCATGAGAAGTCGCTTCAAGTTTGTGAAAACTGTGGGGTTATCTCCACTTGGGGCCTCATAAGGGGCAAAAAATGCGGTAAAATTATGTACTTCTTAAAAAGTCTACTCCTCACGAACCAGTGTATGGATTTGCTTCATAGAGGCTCTATAGGGGGTGGGCTACAAAGTTTGCAAACGAAAAAAAAATTCCACCCATAAATGGCACCCACTAAGGGATGCTGAAATTGGTACAAAATTCAATTTTGTCAGATTTCACCCAAATTTTGAAGATATTCACCCCTAGTGAAGTCAATCAAAATTTGTGTAAAAAAGTAGCCGTGCCCCCCTTGGGCCCCATAAGGGGTAAAAAAGAGGCAAAATGTAAAATTCTTCTTTAGATGTTAACTTCTGTTTGACATTATCTTGAAAAGTATAATGGGTAGAGTAAAAGTAAAAGAAGCAAAAATGTTCAGCATGCAAAGATCTACAAAAAGTCAATAAGGTCGAAATTGTCAGGTCGCCCCATTTTGGAGTTATTTCCCCTTTTAGGTTATTTCTCATCTTTTTGTCAGTTTTGTCCTATTGTCTTGAAAAGTATGATAGATAAAGAGAAATTGAAAGAAGCAAAAAAGTTCAGTATGCAAAGATGTACGAAAAATTCAACAGGAATAAAAGTGTCAGGTTGACCCTTATGAGAGTTATTTCCCCTTTTAAGTGGATTTTTTCATGTTTTGGACTGTTTTTTCATATTAACCAATGACCATTACAAAGATCTACAAACAAATTTATTGTGCAAAAATTGTAAGGGTGATCCTCGTGAAAGTTATTTCCCCTTTTAAATGGATTTCGCATATTTTCCACCGTTGTTGCATATCATCTTGAAAGATCTATAAAATGTCGACAAGGCAAGTCCACCCTTATACACGTTAATTCTCCTTTTCAATGATTTCTTATGCTTTTGGTTGCTTTTCAGTATATTGTCAGTAAAATACATATACTCAGTTAATTATTAAGACCCAATGAGCCTACTGTTTTTCATGTTTATTAGCGATTTTATCTTTTACACATTTTTATGTTTTCTGTAATGTTGACCAATTTTGCCAGGTGAGCAAGGTTATTATACCGACCGTAAAATTTGCGAAATGTTAAACATTAAACGCGATACCTGATATCGTTATTACAACAATTTATCTCTTTCCCTCTGTATATGAAATATTCATATGTGCAACGAGCTCAGGCATATTGGATCATCTGCGACATATAAACCCATATGCAGGAGAAAAAAAAGATATTACTACTTAGATGTGGACAGCTGACAATGGGGAAGCCAAAATCATCGCGTCTGTCATATGTCTTGGTTGTTAAACCTTTCAACCCAAAGTATTTAGATTGGTAGAATCTTTCTATTGTTTATGGCCTGTAGGGTTTAAAGGGTTAATTTCCAGTCTGTGCCTTTAGTAATTAATATGTCCAAATAGGAAGCGGATGTGTTTGGTTTTGTCTCTAATTTCTAGTTGGATGAGATATATCGCATCATAACATACGTATGAAAATTTTCATTATTAATTAACAAAAACGCCGTTGATATATATAAATGTCAAAGCAAAGGCCACAGCTAGATTGAATGTTTTTTTCACTAAGAAGCTTCTGAATGAAGTCTGATTCATGTAAATAAAGGAACATGTCAGTCAATAAAGGGGCTCGATTGGCTCCCATGGGAATGCCAACGGTTTACTGAAAGACATTTTCTCCAAACATTTCACATATATTGCCTTTTAGAAACTACAGCATCTTATATTATCCCTTTGCAGCAATTCCGCATTAAAAAGTAAAACTGAAATAGAGTGTTTGACATCACAAAAAGATTTTCCGCTTGATGTAGATGTTTAGATCATGTATGACAAGTAGAACAGAAACGAGTAAAATTTCGAATGAATAGTAAAATTTGAAATTTAATGTCGAATATTCGAATATTACTAAAATGGTATTGTCTGTTCCTTTGACAAACACTGAACACACGAAGTGAAAGTCACTGGTCTTTCGGATGAGACTTAAAACCGAGGTCAGGTTTCAGAACAGGCATGACACATAACAGCTAGAACCCTCGCTGCATTGGTGTCACTCCATACATGTCACGGGTTAATATTTGTGGCACTGGATTTTTAAAATTTGATTTTGAAAAGTGTTTAGCGCCGCAATCAGCAATTGTGAGGAGGACAGAACCCGGTTACAATGTACCCGGGAAGAACCCACCAGCCTTCCGCAAGTAGCCTAAAGCTGGTGATCTCTGCGTATATAAATAAACAATTCTAGGCGGTAAAACAACAATAAACCAAAATCCAATAAGAGTTATCTTTCTTCTCTTTCAGTCTGTCAGTTCTAAATACTCTTGCCTTGTGATGTGTGCTGTTGTTTGTTTTTACGTTCAGTTAAACAGTGACGGTCAGATTTTAATGGTGGAGGAGAGAAACCACGTAGGGGACGGCCATTTGATTCTGAGGAGGGGGTGCTGGCAGTATTCTGATGTAATCTGTCCACTACTAGCAAGAAAATAAATAAAGTAATCCAAAGGTCCAATATTCCGACGTGACAATAGTTCGAAGGACTGATGGATCTACGGTTTAAGGGTCCAATAGTCCGAAGGCCCGTAAGTCCGAAGTTCCGATAGTCTGAAGGCCATTCAGTCCAATGGTTAATCAAAAGAGAATCTAAAAGACGGGAAGAACCTTTTATATAGCTTCTCAAATTGTACAATATTCTACATCTCCACTCTCCGCGAACGTGGTCGTAGCCACTTTGATTCTATTTGGACATTAATGGGGTGGGTGAGTATGAATTAAATGAGTAAATGCGCGGTCTAACCGAATTAATTTACGCCAGGTCTTCTTTAACTAATATGAGGTCTAATTAAATCAATGTGCATTCTAATTTAATAATGCGCGATTTAATTCAAATGATGTGCAGTTTAATTAAAAGAAAGTGCAGTTTAATAGAATTAGAGAGGTTTTTAATTAATTAAAGAGCTCTCTAAATATTTGAGGTTCCGTGTTAATTTGGCGTTCCATAGGGTAAGGGCTTTCCAAAGTTGAGACAAATTTTAGCCCCTACCACCTTTTATGAAAAATTGTGCAAAGAATAGTCATTTTGGACGGTCCAGTCGCCCTCTTTACCCTCCCTTTTGGATCTGCGCATTTAATGTACCATGCATTCCAGGCCGAACATTCTGCCCCGATTTTAAGTGATTTTATTTAAATCGAGGCATATTTAATAATGCGCGATTTAATTCAAATGATGTGCAGTTTAATTAAAAGAATGTGCAGTTTAATAGAATTAGAGAGGTTTCTAATTAATTAAAAAGCTCTCTAAATATTTGAGTTTCTGTGTTAATTTGGCGTTCCATAGGGGAGGGGGTTTCCAAGGTTGAGACAAATTTTAGCCCCTACCACCTTTTATGAAAAATTGTGCAAAGAATAGTCATTTTGGACGACCTAGGGAGGTCCAGACATCCATTACCCCTCTTTACCCTCCCTTTTGGATCTGCGCATTTACTGTACATGCATTCTAGGCCGAACATTCTGCCCCGATTTTAAGCGATTTTTTTTTAAATCGAGGCGCAGAAAATTCGGCCTACATGCATTCATGCTCTTCAACTTTGATGGTTATGCCGTTTTCTTTTCTGGAACCTATAGACATCAAAACGAATATGGTTACAGAGCAGAGTCCAGTGTCAGGACAGCGAGTGACTTTACAAATCTTGGATATGCAACCTCTGTTTTGGGCCAGAACACACCTATCGGATCTTCGAACAAATGGACCTTCGAGATATCGAACCTTCGAACTATCCGGGACCCTCGAACTATCGGGCCCTCCTACTATCAGACCTTCGGAATAATGGGTGGTCACCGAAAAATCAAGACCACTTGAAAATTTAAGATAATAGATCTAATTTGAAATTGCAAGAATCTTTTTTGAAACTATCATGAAATTTCAAGATTATAATATGATCATGGAAATTCAAGATAGCTTGATTTAGGATAATAATTTGCATGATCGAAAATTCAAGAAACTATCATGTTCCGGCTTTTTGATTTACTAGGGGTTTTACCAAAAAGTAACAGATAAAACTACCTTGAAATTTCAAGAATCGAGATAACTTGAAAAATTTAGATAAGAATTTGAAATTTCAAGATAATAACTTGAAAATTCGAGAAAATATGTTAGAAAATCAATAGCATGTGTATAACACTGTATTTGTTTGTGAAATGGACAGTTGCTAGGATTCCTATGATTAACACTTAAAATGAATCGGGAACGACTTTCCTATGAATCGTATCGAAAGTGCAGTTAAAGCATAAAACCTATAACGGATTGAGGCTTGTCATCTATTCCATGAGGGGAAAAACAAACATTTGCCATCAAAACAGAGATTGGGGAAGTATGCACAAAACTTATTGTTATTTAAAAATAATAATTGACTGATTGTCAAAAAAAAAATACGAAAATATGATCGCCATAATCTGCCTGTCATGACATAGATTGATAAAACAAAACTCGTCAAATTGTCATCCAAATCCGCGCGCTTCTTTCTGTTACAGAGACGGACCACCCCCCCAAATTAAAATACAAAGAATAGACGGATTGTGATCGTATTACTTGTGTATACATTTACCAATCAAATTTTACAGTAGATAAAGATCTAGGTCTCCCATATATGTAGGTATCCCATGCAGTGGCATTTTAAAATGGAATTAATTTATTTTTTAATATTATAGCAGCGATATATAAAGCTTTATATATTGCTGTATTATAGCCTTGGACAAGGGCTGTCATTGATGTGAAATTCTATATTGATATATCAATAAGTAAAAACTATGGATATATCGAATAATTTTGTACATCTATAAAATGCCTTGAAAATATATAGATTCATTATAATTGATATTAATATTTAGATCTAGTGTTTTATTGTGTATTAGGCTATTCTATCTGAAGATTAATGAAATCATTGCAAGGAAAACATTGTTTATTTAAACATATTGAACAATTAGAATTAAATATAACATAGTTCAAGAACATGAAATAAAACAAAAGGATAATTTTGGAAATTGTAAAAGAAAATACATCCTGTGAAATATATTATGAAACGTACCGACACTAAAAGAACATGTATAGATTATCATATCAAATCAATTTGTATATCGATATTGAGTCTATAAATGACAGCTCTACCATGGGCATACAGGGCTGACAAATCCCATTGCCTGACCCCTGGGGCAAGTGCTTTTACGTATCGGGCAAGTGAATATTTAATCAGAACTTGCCCATGGACAAGTGCTTTTAAATAATGATAGTTATGGGAATAAATGAAAGTTAACGCTTCTCTTCTGAAATCGGAAGTTCCCACATGAATTATTGTTCATCAGTTAAAAGTAACAGAAATAAAAATAAATGAAAATAGATGGCTAGCGCTAGCTGAATATATGCAGCCCTTCCAGTAAACATGTTTCCTCAGAAACTGGAAGTTGAAGTTATACATGGGCATCATCATACTTTCCATTAAACGATGACCTATTGCAAAATTGGCCATACTTTCATACATTTACTTCCCTTCCCCCAAACATGTTCTCAAAACTCTTATCTGTTTTTTTTAAAACCAAAACTACCATTCAATAACACTTCATATCTAAAGGTATATCTATCATGCCGGTAACTCGTGTTCATGCATTTAGGTCTCTGAAGAATTCAATTTTCTTTTATCAATATTTATCAAACTAGATATGATTTTTACCATGGATTAAGATTTATATGTCAGGAATATATACTATTAAAATAATACAGTTTTAACAATATTTAGTCCATAAAAACGTAGCCTGATCAAAGAATGTTACGATCTTGATGTTGCCATTTTATGTATAGCACTAGACACTCCAGTATTCAAATTCCGTTGAAAATATCAACAAAATTAAGACCAGTAAAATATAATTGATTGAATATTTTCAAATGTTGGATATATATCTCGATTACCATAAAATGTCAGCTGTAAACACTGACTGATTTTGGAAATATAGTCGGCTGAATTTGTGCATACCCCAGTAGCAGGTTTAAGTAATAAAAATGGTGTCACCGAGATAATACAGTCATGTTTTTGGGTACTAAATATTGCCAAAAGTGCATTGCAGGCAGTATTTCTGACATATAAACCCTGAGACGTGTTAACGAAAACCGTATTCAGATAAATTGATATCGGTAAGTCAAAGTGAACACGTACACACAAGAAATTATGTATCAAAACATTTTCATTTATTTTCTTTTTTTCTTCAGAAATCAATTACTTTTGAGATCACAAACAACTTTTACAAACAATAATTTGAAAATTATTTAGGCTGATAAGATCCCAGTCTTGGTTGTAGGAGTTGATTGATAAGTAGTTCATTTTTTTCCAAACGTATTTTAAATACTTTTATAAATTTCTGATTTTATGGCATTTGAAATCCAACCAAAATTTTGATACACAGACAGACAAAATGTGATAAATTTTCTTTAAATTATTTGTGGATGACACCTGGCACCTGAAATATTAGTTGCGCTGGTAGATTTTGAATCTAAGGGGCCCGTGTGACCTCTATAGTATGAACAAAATTTAAAGTTAAAATCTTGAACTAAGCTTTTTTGTACGTGATATTTGGTCTTGGGTGGGACAAGTGAAATTACAGGTAGGGCAAGTAAATTTCACATAGGCACTTGCCCAAGCAAGTGCTAGAAAAATCAATTTGTCAGCCCCTGGCATAAATAATTTGGCATAACACTAAAAGCCATTTACAGGGATTGGAAACTCGTGGCATTTTCAGCATGGGTATGCAAATGATAAACCTGAATAAAGTAAATGAATTAAATAGAAAATAATACATGGCAAAATCTGTATTGCATGCCGTATCAACCAGAGACTCCAATATCAGCACAAGGGCCCTGGCCCAAGGGATGATATTGGTCGAGAGTTAATATGGCATTCGATACAGATTTTGCTGTTTTGTTGTTTTTATCATACATTTGAAATTCTACTGTTAAATAGACAAATATTAAATATCAGCGATAAAAATATATTTTTTAATTTCTATATTAAAAGCAAGACTTGTGACATGTCCGTCAATGAAAATTGCGTGCGGGCAGATCTCGGTTAAATGACGGAGCACACAAGACTGTTTACACAACTTAAAATTAGCCTTCCTCACACTATGCTTACATAATTTGTATTTTAGCATAAATATGTTATTAACATATATGTGAAATAAAAGTAGGCCTACAGGAACTTTGAAAAGAACATTCATGAATCCCTGTTGTGAGGCTGTTCACGGCAGAACATTGTGAATTTGGGTTGAAGGGAATAACCTACAGTACTCCGTGTACACTCGTAATGTAAAAATATGAAATGCACAACTTTTTGCAGTGTGTTGAACCTACCCACAGAATATGATTACACTTGTTCAATCAAATGTTTAGTAAATCAAATGATTCTTTCACATTTTCATTCAATAATCCTTAAAAATGTTCACAATCAGGCCTAATATTGCACAGTATGTACTTAGCCTGGGGTTTTTGCAAGATATAAGTTTTTGTCTGATCATGAAATGGAAAACGGTCGAGGTGTTCCTAAAAAAAATACAAAAAGCATTCCAAATGGGGGTGCGATAATGGGTTGAAAGGGTGTGATAAAGGGAGGGCTGATACAGGATATGCAATAAAGTGCATGTGCTGGCACCTGTGTCAGAGATGAAAAAAGACTGTATTTTGTAATACATGTAAATATATGATGAATAATCATATCAATAGGTCTAACAATAAAAAGATTTAAAAAGATGATAATCTTGTATAAGGCCAGCTTTAGTTTAGGGTCACTTCTATTTGAATCAGTATATTTTTGAAATAATAATTATCTAACAACATTAATATTCAATAAAATATTTGAAATGTTTGACAATTAGTTAAGTTCGCTTTCACTAATTTCTTACTGAAATTTTTACACAAATTAAATGTTTGGTTCCCTGTAAACTAGGTACCATTTCATTCTTATGATTTTGACTTTTGTCGTTAATTTGAGGAATAATGTCTGACTGGCTGTCACTTGGTACTCCCATGACAGCATTTTGTCACCCCCACAACACATTGCTAAAACCAATCAAACAATGACAAGAAGTACAAACCAGCCTTTGATTGGTTAAAAAACCTTTTTAAAAGCTAGTGTATTGTTTCATGAGGTGGAAATCATGCATTTTTTTTTTCAAATTTCTGGACATTTATTGTTTTTTGGGGAGGAATTATATTAGGAGTTTTATAAGGAATGATCAGGAGGTTTGGAAACAGGGCCAAAATTTGGAAACTCCCGTGGAAATCTGGAGAGTTGGCAGGTCTGACCATTATAAAGTTATGAGACTTCATTTGCTAAAATTCAGTACAAAATTGACACAATGAGTGTATCTTACGCCAATGGCACAGGTGCTTATTGGATATTTGGAACAGTTGACCAAAGACGTCACAGTAACAGGCCACAAAATAACAAATCATTGTAACCCATTTAGAGGTTACATTAATTAAAAGGAATGACAATTATAAAGATAAAAATATATATATAATTCTGTTAATTACATTGTATTTTATTTTTACGTGATTTGTATTTCTCATAACCTCCACGTAACCTGAATGATTGTTCCTGTGGTATTTTGAGGTCTGAGTAAAGCCACCTGACACTTGCACGATTTTTGTCCCCGCAATGCCATGCAATTTGTCATGGCAAGGCATGCCATTTCGATGCTTTACAGCAGAGCATGATGCAGTGTTTGCCTCCTGTTTGCCGCTGTACACGCATGAATAACACACCATATATGCAATGCGCGACCAGAAATGGCCGCAATGGTAGTATTTGATTACGCATATAGGTTAAGTATTGTTTTCGCATTGTTCACGTCTACCATACCGCATTGTTCCGTAGTGTCATGCATGACATGCGTAGTTTCCGCTGTTTTCCCACATCGCCACGCATTGCTGCGATGACTTCACAGATGCATTTTTAATAAAAACTGAATATGTTTTTGATGCCCCTGGTGCTAGGTGGTTAAATCAAATGTCACCCTTGACCGTTTTCCTATTTCCATAAACTTTAGATTCCCTCAACCAGATTTTCTAAAACTGGTACAATAACACAATGCATAGAATCTCAACACAGAGACAGAGTTCATATTTTGGCAGTGAGTCAGTTACCATTCTAGAGTTATGCCCCATTTTAAGTGGGAAAATTGCAATTTTTTTTCGTTTCCGCACACTAATTTAAGTTTGCCTCATCCAAATTTTATGAAACTCATACACAATGCTAAGAACCTCAACACACAGCAAAGTTCTAATTTTGACAGTGAATGATTTACCATTCTAGAGGAGACAGCCTCTCTCAGTCGGTAGTGCGCTCAACTCTGGATTGTGAGGTCGTGAGTTCGAGTCCCGCTGGCGGCAGGTTGGTTTCCTGTCTTTCGGATGAGACAGTAAAAACTGGAGGTCCCGTGTCACAGTAGGTGTCGGCACGTTAAAGAACCCTCACTGCTCAATGGCCGTAATTGCCAAGCATAGGCCAAAATTTGAAGCCCTTCACCGGCATTTGGTGACTCTCCATTTGAGTGAAATATTCTTGAGTGGGACATTAAACAACAATAAACGAACAAACAAAACCATTCTAGAGTTATGCCCCTTTTTAAGTGGTAAAATTGCAATTTTTTTTTGTTTCCACAGACAAATTTAAGTTTGCCTCATCCCAATTTTATGAAACTCAAACACATGCTAAGAACCTCAACACACAGCAAAGTTCTAATTTTGACAGTGAATCATTTACCATTCTAGAATTCAGTCTTACTGTTACATGTAGATCTTCTTCCTCACATCTGTGCATGTACATGAAAAGAAAAACTTAATACAGTGGAGCCTGTCTTGAGAGACCACCCCCATCTGCCACTGAAATGTGACGTATCAAGACAGGTGATATCTCTAAAGAGGTTTTATAGACACAGTCTTTAATGAGAGTGGTCCATCAAGACATTCTGATTCTACTGTAATAAATAAGTTTCCCTTCATCATTTATTTTTTCCTGCCGAATTAGTGCCATTTTGCTTCAGATGACCGTTAAGGTCTTTCAGGCCTCTTGTTGATAAAATGTCAGAGAGACTTGCTAGATAGCATTACTCATTAGGCTCAGCCCTATGGCAAGCTGTTGGGGAATTTATTGCCTTTTTTCCAATATTAAAAAATTCGTATTATTTAATATTAAAAAATAAGGAATAACTTCCACTATGGCTTGCAAACTGTTGGGAAATTTAATGCCTATTTTTTAATATTAACAAATCGATTTTCTAATATTAATATATCAATTTTTTTATATTAAAAAAATGGATTTTTTTTAATATTAAAAATATTGATTTCTTAATATTAGAAAATTATTTCTTTATATTAGAAAATGAATTCTTAATATTACAAAATGATTTTTTAATATTAAAAAATAGGGAATATATTCCCCAGCAGCTTTCCATACGGCTCACTATTGCACAGCATTTAAACAACATTGTTAAATTTAAAAAGAAAAAATTATTTCACTTTTACTCGGTACTGTACAATTTGTGTAGTTAGAACAAACTCTTGCTACCACATTATCATTTTGATTTACAAAGTTTTGTTAGTAATTGTAAATATTACAAACTGAAAAGGTACAACTGATTTAAAGCGATATGGGCTGTCGTAGGTAAAAAATTTTACATGCCCATTTTATGTGATATTCTGTCTTGTATATATTGCAAAGAGACCACATGGTGGTTAGAATAACAAATGCATGTGTAAAATTGCAACAGTCTTGCAAAACGTAACCCGTAATATCAGTTATTTTTTGTCTGCCATACTTTGAACAATTGTAAATTAACTTTCGGTAATTTTTTACAACGATTACCGAGTGACCAATAAACATGTGCTATTTGCAGTTAATATACAGTATATTCTTATTACCCCTTGCGTTTATTTTTGTGCATCATCATTTCATACCTAAATCAGGCAAAGTTTGTCTTTTTCATTGTTTCAAAACATTCGTTTCTGAAATTGTCCATATGCCAGGTATATTGGGTGATCTCGACTCATTTTTAACTTGTCCCAGCGCATTCTTGGCTTTATTATTCTTGACACATATATCATTATGATCATGAAATGCCCAACTCCACTGGACATGGTGGCACGATTGTAAAACATGAGGTACGCATTCTTTTCACAGTTATATTGTTTTCTCAACGTCAGCATTCAGTTAAACATTAAAGATCGGAAAAAAATTCTTTTAATGACCTGATATATTTATTCATATATTCATCCGATTTTCTTCATTTCTGAAATTGTGCATTTGTCCCCTGACTATATGTCATGGGACAAAAATAATCATTGTGACAGCTTATATCGCTTTACCGATAATACCATAGTATAATGTACACTTGATTTAATATCTTTTGGTTAACTTAGATTTTATTATTATATCTTTTATAGATATAAGTACTACATGTACATGTACATACTGTACAGTACCTTGTAACATACACCTATCATCCCAGGGATTAATATCATCAACATGTAGGTCAGGTAAAAGACCCTTCCCAATGCAAAATCTACTATATTTTCTCCATTTTGAGCAAACATTTCCCAGTTATGTTCACCATGTCATTCACATTCAGTATTAAACAATAGATAAGAGAATTTAGTCCATGTATGAACTTCACTTTGAAGTCTTCAGATGAAATCCATGTTGTCAGTTAAATAAGAGACACTAAATGAATCACATGTATTGTGTCTATACTCTTATGAATTAAATAACCATAGTTACTTTTTCCCAATATGGCCCATTGTGACATAAAATTCCCAATTGGAAGGGTAGAGAAAACAGTCCCCAAAAGGGTCTATTAACCCCTGATGTACAAGGGTTACATGTATTTTACATTTACAATAGTAAATAGACTAGGCCAAAGCCAAGGTTACAAAATAAAGACTAGCCACGCATTTTAAGTCAATAATAATAGCGATATTTAAAATGCAGACCTTGTATTTGTAAAATTTATAACGCGGGAGCAATCGTTATGACAAATACAAATCATGTGATCTCCTTTTCATTTTTGATGAATTTCATTTTTAATTTTAAGTCTTCATTATTGCTATCATAATCTGCAGGTTATGGTCATTTTTAGTGTAACCTGTAAATCGGTTAGGATGTTGAGCCGGCCTGGATCAGTCGGTAGCGTGCTTGACTCTTGATCTTGAGCTTGTGAGTTCAAGTCCAGCCGGCGGCAGGTTGGTTTCCTGTCCTTCGGATGAGACAGTAAAAATCGAGGTCATGTGTCACAGTAGGTGTTGGCACGTTAAAGAATCCTCACTGCTCAATGGCCATAAGTGCTGAGCAAAGGCCAAAATTTGAAGCCCTTCACCGGCATTTGGTGACGTCTCCATATGAGTGAAAGATTCTTGAGTGGAACGTTAAACAACAATAAAACAAACAAAACAAGGTTAGGATGTTATTTTGTGGCCTTCTATCACACATAGATATGCTCATTAGTCAAGTATTGACCTCATAAATAGAAGATCTCTAATTTGAATTTGGATCAGACCCAAGACATTTTTTAACACAAGTACAGTAAAACCTGCTTTTGTGACCACCTGTGTAAAAAGACCACCTGGTCACAAAGACCGTTTTTTTTGTTGCCCCCCCAGTAGTACCATTTTTGTACAAATCAGTCTCTATATAAATACCACCTCAATATAAATACTGGTTCTCTTCTTATGTCCCTATAAGTTATACTGAGTATATTTGTTTGTTTGTTTATTGTTGTTTAACGTCCCTTTCAAGAATATTTCACTCATGGAGACGTCACCAAATGCCGGTGAAGGGCTTAAAATTTTGGCCTATGCTCGGCACTTACATACTGAGTACAGTATAAGGATGACAATGTATGAAAAAATAGGTAGTAGTACGCTGGCATATGTCGGATAATTTGTAGGTAAGTTATGCATATCATGCATATGTTAACATGTAGTCAAATTGACTTAAACAGTTCATTTCTTATAAGGCATGGTAAATTTGTGAAATTTTGTAAATGTGCACTTAAAAAGTGACAACCTAGAATGATCAAACCCAGACCCAAAATCTTTATAGGAAAATATCAAATTATATGGGAGTTTTGGTGAGCATATGAGTCAAATTTAGTTAATGTGTTACAAATATGTTATAAAGACACTGAAAAATTATTATCAATTAGTAGAAGTATGTGATTACGATTTCAGGTAATAACTGGTGAAAAACAGCTACATGTCAGGGCTTTTTTTCCTCCAAATTTATAGCCGATATTGGGCTATATTCCCAATCGCAAATCATATCGTTTTTTCCCCAATTTTTTTCCAAATATTACCAATCATGAAAATTTTTTCATTTTTATACTGATATTTTCAATCATTGTTTTCTTGAAAGTTGAAATATGCCATCTTGACAATAAAAGGAAAATATAAAAATAGCAACTCTCCCCCAAAAAATTAAAAAAAAATTTTGTGTCAGCCTTTTGGGCATATGCAAAAAAAATTCCAATTTTGAGCAAAAATGCGATTAAATACCCAATTCCAGCCCCATGGGCCATGTTGCCAAAACAGAAATAGCCTTGTGTGTACATATATATATATGTGTGTTTTTGTGTGTGTGTGTGTGTGTGTGTGTGTGTGTGTGTGTGTGTGTGTGTGTGTGTGTGTGTGTATGTGTGTGTGTGTGTGTTGTTTTAAGTTGACATACAATGGTACCTCACTATTAAGATCACCTTTCTGAATCAAAGTGGTCTGATTAGTGAGGTGGTCTCTTATGTGAGGTTCTTTGCCTTATTCAATCATGTATCAAGAGGTCTGAAATGCAAGTTGGCCTCCTAAGTGAGGTCGTCTTTAGCCAAGGTTTCACTGTAATTATGTTCAACTCCTCAGGTAATATATTACAGTGGAACGTGTCTTGAGAGACCACCCAATCTGCCAGAGAAATGTGGTCTCTCAAGACAGGTGATCTCTCAAAAGAGGTTTTATTTAAACGATAATTTAACCAAGTGGTTTTCAAAATGTGGCCATGGAGGACAGGTGGTCTTTTATGAGAGTGGTCTTTCAAGACAGGTTCCACTGTAATACAAAAAACACAACATAAGTTAACACAAACATAAAATGTTTTCCCCATATAAAACAGTATGTGAAAATCTATTTTTTAATACATGTAGTATGCGTAAACACCTAGGGCATTTTAACCCCATATCTTCACAGTCAGTTTCTATTACACATTTATCAGTTCACTGTCAGTGTAAACATGACCCATATCAACTTCTTATCTTGCAGTTTTAGCTAATACAACACAGCTAGCCAATCACAATTCAGTTGTCATGGCTACACAGGATAAGCCCTTGTTAGTGTGGATCAAGCTCCGCCTACTGTCTGGCTGAAGGATCAATTGTTTATGTACTCTGGTAATGAGGTCAGGAATTTCAGCTTAGAAGTATTTATATATGAAGTGTGTTAGCCATGTGTTGTACAGATAGCTAACACAGGGAGAGCCACCGTCAGCAGTAAATATAGATTGGTAACTATTGTCTCATAGTTTAGAGAGATCAGTAGGTAGGGTTTTAAGGGCAGCATTTTCAGGCATAGGGGATATATAAAAGAAATCTAAAACTATGAAGATAGATTAAAATAGTGACAGGAAAATGTGTGTTAAATGTCTTGGTATTTAAATATGAGATTGTAGCAAGTTATAAGATACATGTAGGCAGAGTTGTATGTAGTACAGTCCACATGTATTTTAAATTTGGTCTTTATTTTTGCATGTAATTTTAAACACATGCATGCATACATACATTGTACACACACACATATGCTCACACATGTGTGTCACACACACACACATAGTCACACACACACACATACCAGTATGTAATGTATGCATACACGCTCACACACACCAGGCCTTTTTCTGCCAATTTTCAGAAAGTGCCACTGGCAATCCAATTGGGAATTTTAATGTGAACTTGAGTCAAATTAGAAAAAATAATGTGCACATATGTACATGTATATAAAAATATAACAGAATCTCTATTTAAGATACATTCCCCCATGCACTAATTCATTTTTCATTATATGGTTATGGTCTGTTCACCATGTTGGGAGTTTTTTTTCATCACATTGGGAGAAACACATGTATTTTGCATCAATATCGGGAATGAGGCCGAATAGTGGCCCCATGCATGGAGACTACAGAAAAAGGCCTGCACACACACACACACATGCTCTCTCTCTCTCACATACACACACACACACACATACACATGCTCGCTCTCTCTCTCTCACACATACACTCTCATACACATACATACACAAGCTCTCTCTCACACACACACTCTCACATATACACACACATACAAGCTCTCTCACACTCTCACATACAGACACAAGCTCTCTCGCACACACTTTCTCACATAAACACACACATACACACAAGCTCTCTCTCTCTCTCTCTCTCTCTCTCTCTCTCTCTCTCTCTCTCTCTCTCTCTCTCTCTCTCTCTCTCTCTCTCTCTCTCTCTCTCTCTCTCACACACACACACACACACCCACACCTATATGTATGAGCTTACATGAGGAGTCTCAATGGTAGGGTATCACACTTTAAAATGAAATCTCGCACCTCTTGTCAGTCCAGGTAGGAGTCTCACAGGAATCTATAAGGTGATTTTGTGAGGAAGTTCAAAGTTTAATTGTCAGTTAACATCTGGATGGGGTGACAAACTGGTTAGAACATATCGTACATTAAACCATCGAGTCTCTCACCTCTAGTCAGTTTTCCGGTACTTGTGGAAAGTCTGTTGTCTCTCCCCAAAACATTGTAACCAGAGTCTGTCCTTCACTATTAAAAGCTGACCACCATAATATAACTTTAAAAATTTTGAGTATGGCTTAAAATGCTGTTAAATACAAACATATATACTTGTATACATAATTATTATCTTACATGGGAGACCAGAGTGGTAGAGTATCATGATATCTCACACCTCTAACCAGTGCCTGTTGGAGCCTCACAAGAACCTAAGCTGATTTTGTGAGAAAGTCAAATTGCCATCTTACATAGTTCTTAAGCCTTGTAAAGTCCCTGAAAAACATCTTGGGACTTGAAAGTCCCTAAATTTGACTTAGGACCTTGAAAAGTACCAGTTTTCTCTTATCTTGAAAAGTCCTTGATTTTTTGTAAAAAAAAGAACCTTTGGATGTATAATTCCCATAAATGTTTAGTGTCAATAAGTAATAATTGATGCAGAAATAAATTTAAGAAAAAAACAGAATATGAATCACGATCGGACATTTTGGTGAATTGGTGCGTGATCAGCTGTCTGAATTATATTGCATGTACTTCTAACTTTATGTAAGTATAGTAATATTGGCCTAATACAAGATTGTTTGCTCAAACAATATGAAATTCACAACTAATCCAGTATTGACAAAACGAAGTCAATATTGAAAAACTTGAAAGTGAGAGTGGCCTCTGTTTGGTTTTCAAATATAAATGTATGTGCACCTTTTCCATGCAGAAATAGTTGGATTTCGTATTGGCCAACTTAATTTATAATATACTTATCATTTCAGTGATTTCAAGGACAATACAACAGACCTCTGCACAGTAACTTGAGGCCAATATGGAAATAACTGATTAAAAACCTTATAATAACAAAAAAAAAACCAAATGTTCATGTCTTTGGAAGCTGGTGTACATAAACATCTTTATAATGCCCCTCGTTTTGCCATCTCGTTTAACGTCACAATTTTTGAAAGTCCAATTTTCTCTATAATTTCATTTAGGGTTTCCTTCAGCCTATTGTCCAAATCCCTTTATAATGCCAAATTTGGGCTAAACAAATGGTGGAAGTATAACAAGGTTTCACTGTAAATCCAACTCATCAAATCATTATTAAAAAACACAAAAGTTTACACGTTTGAAAAAAAAAAAAATTGATCCTATTGTACCTGACCATCTGTAAAAAGGCATCTATAAATGAAATTTTACATGTAATTTGCTTGGAAATATGTACAGTGGAATTTCACTACTAAGACCACCTAACTGACTGATTAAAAGTGGTCTCATTTGTGAGGTGTTACAGTGGAAATTTGCTATCAAGACCACTGAATATAAATGACTGACTTAATGTGGTCTGATTAGGGAGGCAGGGGTTCAAAATTTCCCAAGTCCCAAATCCGGGATTTGGTTATGGTAATTCGGGTTCGGACTTGGCATTTAGAAATACCTGAAGTCAGAAGGACTTGCCTCATCTGCATTCATTTATAATTTTACTGTATTTAAGGGTTACCATGTGACTGTTTTACAAAAACTGACAGGGGAATCGCCGATACCCTGTCAGTTTTTGTAAAACAGTCACCAGGTAACCCTATTCTAATGCCTGCACATCTTAAATTAGCATTTTAATGACTGAAACTTTGACGTATGGTAACTCCTCCTACCTTTTTCTATGACGCCTCGTGGTGAAACTTCATTTCTGACAGGGGAATCACCGATACCCTGTCAGTTTTTGTAAAACAGTCACAAGGTAACCCTATTCTAATGCCTGCACATCTTAAATTAGCATTTTAATGACTGAAACTTTGACGTATGGTGACTCCTCCTACCTTTTTCTATGACGCCTCGTGGTGAAACTTCATTTCTGACAGGGGAATCGCCGATACCCTGTCAGTTTTTGTAAAACAGTCACATGGTAACCCTATTCTAATGCCTGCACATCTTAAATTAGCATTTTAATGACTGAAACTTTGACGTATGGTAACTCCTCCTACCTTTTTCTATGACGCCTCGTGGTGAAACTTCATTTCTGACAGGGGAATCGCCGATACCCTGTCAGTTTTTGTAAAACAGTCACATGGTAACCCTATTCTAATGCCTGCACATTTTAAATTAGTATTTTAATGACTGAAACTTTGACGTATGGTGACTCCTCCTACCTTTTTCTATGACGCCTCGTGGTGAAGCTTCATTTCTGACAGGGGAATCGCCGATACCCTGTCAGTTTTTGTAAAACAGTCACATGGTAACCCTATTCTAATGCCTGCACATTTTAAATTAGCATTTTAATGACTGAAACGTTGACGTATGGTGACTCCTACCTTTATCTATGACCAAATTACTTTGTAAAGTTTGTTGAGTATAATGATGCGCTTAAAATAGTTACTGATTTATCATATGAATTTGTTAATTTCGATACCGATTTAGTGATATGATATAGTTTTTATGTTTTGTATTTTAAACAAGGAACTCTAGACAGTGCAAAATGTTTTGATATGTATTGTATTACAAAAAATGTAAATAGTAAAGTTCAGCAAGTGCATCGAAATCGGTCATCAGAACTTTGTGTGACATCATATAAAAAACTAGCAGTGAATCGTGAATCCCCTGCGAGTTTTCAATGTCATCGACCAATGAAATAATGCGAAGCAAACAGATTGCATTAGAATACTTATTAACAAAATTCTTCATGGACTTTGAAATTTCTCAGTTGGACTTGCCAGAAATTCACTGTCCAAGTCCCGGACTTAAGTATCTAAAAAAGAATTTTGAACCCATGGGAGGTGGTCTATTTAGTGAGGAAAGTCTGTGCTTATGAAATTTTATTTGGAAATTTTCAAGAGACTGAATATCTATGGTCTTAAATGTGAGATGGTCTCCTAAGCGAGGTTCCACTGTACATGAAACAAATTATAAAGATTTGGGTTGGTCAAAGTCTTTGGTTACAGATCCAATATAGGCGTGATGTTAGGTAGGACTTTGATTATTGTTATTTAGATATGATTAGGTGAATGTACCCGATCATATACTTCCCAGCCTATTTGAATATGATTTGGTGAATGTACCCCATATACCATCCAGCCTATTTGAATATGATAAGGTGAATGTACCCCATCATAGGCCATCTCGCCTATTTGATTTTGATTACCGGTAGGTGAATGTACTCCATCATATAACATCCAGCCTATTTAAATATGATAGGTGAATGTACCCCAGCATATACCGTCCAGCCTATTTGAATATGATTAGATGAATGTACCTCCATCATATACCATCCAGCCTACATGTATTTAAATATGATTAGGTGAATGTACCCCATCATATACCGCCCAGCCTATTTCAATACAATTAGGTGAATGTACCCCATTATATACTACCCAGCTATTTGAATATGATTAGGAGAATATATCCCATCAGATACAATCCAGCCTGTTTGGAATTAGGCTGCGATACCATACCGTCCAGCCTACATGTAAATATGATTAGGAGAATATATCCCATCAGATACAATCCAGCCTGTTTGGAATCAGGCTGCGATACCATACCGTCCAGCCTACATGTAAATATGATTAGGAGAATATATCCCATCAGATACATTCCAGCCTGTTTGGAATCAGGCTGCGATACCATACCGTCCAGCCTACATGTAAATATGATTAGGAGAATATATCCCATCAGATACAATCCAGCCTGTTTGGAATCAGGCTGTGATACCATACTGTCCAGCCTACATGTAAATATGATTAGGAGAATATATCCCATCAGATACAATCCAGCCTGTTTGGAATCAGGCTGCGATACCATACCGTCCAGCCTACATGTAAATATGATTAGGAGAATATATCCCATCAGATACATTCCAGCCTGTTTGGAATCAGGCTGCGATACCATACAGTCCAGCCTACATGTAAATATGATTAGGAGAATATATCCCATCAGATACAATCCAGCCTGTTTGGAATCAGGCTGTGATACCATACGGTCCAGCCTACATGTAAATATGATTAGGAGAATATATCCCATCAGATACAATCCAGCCTGTTTGGAATCAGGCTGCGATACCATATGGGGGATAAATGACACTGTTAATATTTACTTTATTCACATTGTTGATACATGAACATCCAATTTAAGAATAAAATCTGTACATTATCACATATAATATGTATTACAACCACCTTTGCAGGATATGATGTTATTTTCATGCTACTTCAGATTCGCAAGTTATACAAACTGATCATGTCAGGAGCAAGAGAAATGTGAAAATTACAACCTATGAAAATATAAATGAATAATTTCATTGGGACATATTCTGTCTCTGTAACACTAGCACTCGTGAAATCTGTACTATGCCAGAGTTTTTGAAATTCACTGGTCTTACCAGAAAACCGGTAAATTTTACAAAAGTCTGGTGAAATGTGTCTGATAACTGGTCCAAAAGACCAGTAATTTTCCATTTCATTTCAATTGTGTATATATACAAACCAGTAAAAAAAAATTCTTTGACCAGTGAAATTCCTCTATTCACTGATCCGGTTGACCAGTAATTTTTTTCTATTTCAAAGTGTCAGGTGTGCAGTAGGAAACCTTTTATACTTTGATATGGAGTAAGGTAATTGTTTTCTTGTACTCTTTCAGTCTCAAAAACCTCTGCCAGATCCGAGCAGTGAAGTGTTTATGATTTGCAGAACAGACAAGCTGACTGATTGGAGAAGAAGAAATTGAGCTACAACTCTACAAACCTATGTGATTGTCAATGGTATAATTATCAGGTAGGTGACTTACATTATTTTTAATTCTAACACTCATATCTTTTTGGTCTGTTTGTAATATACATGTACATTGTATATAGTCAAACTTCTCTTTAAAGGTCACTCAAGGGAACAGGCAAATGTGACCATTATAGACAGGTGCCCTTCATACAGAGGCTTACTAATTATAAAAATGTTAGCAAAGGTTCTGTTTAAATGCCCTTCAAAGGCAGGGACCCTCTATAAGGGGAGAACCTTAAATGCAGGTTTGAAGTTTACTGTAGTTTCTTAAATGGGCATTAGCTGTTGATGAAGTACTGTTATGTATTTCATCTGTTACACATATGGATGAGAAATGAAATTCAAAACGCTTGTACTATCCATTTTGAAAATAATATTTAAAACATGTTTTCTATCCATTTCGTGCAAGTGAACATCTGTGAAATATACAGTGTCATTAAATATGTATTGATTTTATTGAAGCTGACTGAACTCTCACTGTTTTGAAATACAGTGGAATATCGTTATCTCGAAACTCACTGTTTTGAAATAATATACAAAACAAATATCTGTTCTGATTTTCTGATTATCCTGAGTTTCTGTGTTTTCTATAACAGTCTCACATCTTTACTAAACTCACTAAAATTTGAAAAAAATCAACATGTTTTAATCAATTACAGTTACATCTATACATACAACCTCAGCCATTTTGATTGTGAAATATTAGTACAGTAGAACCTGTCTTGAGAGACACTGTCGTAAATGACCAACTGTTTTGAGAATCCACATTCTGAAAACCACTCGGTTAAAATATCTCTATTAATAAAACCTCTTTTGAGAGACCACCTGTCTTGAGGGACCACATTTCAGTGGCAGAAAGGATGGTCTCACAAGGTAGGTTCCACTATATTACAGAAAGGTCCACATTTGGTGATGGCATCCCCACAATGTTTTAATTTCCCTTGAGCCAAAAATTACATAACATAAATATGAATTCTCTTAATTCAAGCCATGACTTCAAGAGCAAAATTGACATTTTATTAGAGGTCCATTTTTCAGTTGGTTTACTGACATCCTACAGGTAAAATCAGGGTAACAAGTAGGTTTTGTCTTTACTGTAAGTGTCTGCCAGTCTGTCAACCCACACAGTTACAGATTTGGTTAAAGGCATACAGGCTGCCATTTTCTGATTTTGATAAACGAAAATAAATTCTGTGATTAGATCTAAACTTTGATTAAAGAAACTAAATAGATATATCACCATAGAAATTTTAACATATGCTTATACATTTGTGTATTGCCTAGAATTAATGAAATATGATGACGATTGATATTCCTTTCATCTATGTAAGAATATCCAGTATAAATTTGGCCATTGTTCACAATCAATTTCTTTTACAAATTACAACATACCCCCGGTAATAAAAAGTTTTTTGTTGCCCAGCATTTTTTAAGAACATTTTATTTGTATAAAACATGAAATATTAGAAACTTTAAATACAAACAAAAAATTCCATTTTGACAGTTTGTATGTCTTTAACATATTCACCCTAAAGAAACATTTAGACTGGTCTAAATCTTTGATTTACAGAAGAGTCCATTGTTTTTCAGGGGTTGATAAAGTTTTATAATTGCTGTGAACCATTCACTGGACATGCATTTAGTCATAAATTTCCTCAAAATGCTTTGTTTAATCAGTTTATCAATAGTTGATTATTCTCTAAGTGAGAATATGATCTGTCTGTCTTTAACAAATTTCACCATCAGGTGAGGCATGTCCATGGCTGAGTGAAGTTCAATCTTGCTTATAGGTGAAACTAGTGAGTTATTTGTCAATTTGGTCTCAAGAACAATGTGTATGTGTGGTTAAACTTTATTTATTTTACAACAATTAACAATGTTATTAACAATATCAAATTTATAGTTTTACAAAAAAAAAGACCAAACAAATGCTCAAGACGATCATTTCTGTCAGTAAGACTTCATCACTTCAACAGGTAAATACATCTTATATAAATGTTTCTCTTTGGCTCTGATGTTGGCGTGCGGGGTTGCTGTGGGAGGAAACTGAAATGCCCCCGGAAAACCCACATGTCTAAGTTGGTGACAGCTAGTGACATCTAGTGACAGCTATACCATCTCAGATTTTTCCTGTCCAATCAAAGGATCAAACTAGAGTCATGTTGGTGAGAAGCAGGTGCACTAATAACAGAGTTACCTGGACAACTCTTGTATGTATGTGGTATAGTAAAATCCATATAACCTGGCGGGATGGAGTCTTGTGAACCCTTTCTTTACCTGGACGAGTTTAAATTTTAGGTAATAAAATATAACATTAAAATTAAACGAACTAGAATAATTGTTCACAACATCAAAATGACCATGGTAAGAGTAGGGACTAGTTGTTCCTACTTGTTTTTATACCTACGAGTATCCAATGAGGAGTAAATGTTTTTCCCATGCAGCTTGTCATAACCGGAAAGTTAGAAGAATCAATCGTATGATAATCAAAAGGTCACTCTGCCTAGAAATTACAAGTTATGTGAATAAGACTATTCTCGATTGCGGAATACAGAGAAACCTCCCATATGCAACAGTTGTCTTTCTTTAGAGCAGTATCTTGTATTGAACAAATTGGAGGAAAAACTTTTTATTTTTTCTTTAAAAAAATTGAACAGCCTGATGAACCCAGTACATGTATAACTTAAAAATACATGAAAAATTGACATACAAGGTAAATTTTACACTTGTCTGTAAGGTGTATAAGGAAATTTTTTTGCAGAAAAATTTGCCCATATACATGTACATCTTTACAAGATACCTGCAAAAAAAAGGAGATATCTTTACAAATGGAAGATTAAACCTGTCATCCATAAGTATGGAATATGTGTACTTGTGTACATGTGTACTTGGGTGAACCTTTTAGTCTATTGATCTGAAAAAGGTGTGTGTGTGTGTGTGTGTGTGTGTGTGTGTGTGTGTGTGTGTGTGTGTGTGTGTGTGTGTGTGTGTGTGTGATCAGGAAATTTCCATCTAGCTGAAAGAAGACATTTTGAATTAGTCATTGACTGCTTAAGATATATAAATTTGTACATGTATTGTAATGACTATGCGTTACATGTAATTTTGGCATCTTTCCAAAAAACAGAATGTTAGCTTTATCTGATCAATATGTACAATATAACTGCTACTACAGCCATAGGCTTCACTATACCATATACTGTAGATAACAAATCAGTCTGTTTTACCTACAGTTATAAGTGTAGTCATATCTGCCGTGTTGCCTAGCCAGAATTTCACTGTCCACACTCTAGAGTGTGGACAAGCTACATGAGCTATGATGTCACAATATGATTTTATAACGTGGAACTTCTATAAGATGAAAATACATGAACAGTTGATTAAAGTTGTGTCATGTTTTATATATGTACTTACACATGTGTTTGAATCATGGGGAAAAAAATCATCAAACATGGGTGTGTTGAGTGGAAAGTCCAGATTCCTACCAGTCATTTGGAGATTTCCTTATCTACCCCACACACCCATGTAAGATTCTATTAATCTCAACCCAAGAAGTGTCCAATCCGAAGGTCTTCCCATCCTCCATATTTAGTGGCTGGGGTCAGATCCACCCCTAATGATTCAGTACATATATGTCTGGGGTCAGATCCACCCCAAATGATTCAGTACATAATGTTCGGCATTAAAAGTAGAAATCTGAGATACAGAACTGAAAACCTGTATCAAAATAAGATCGGTACATGACTCATCTACCCCTTAAAGATGATAGGTTCTAACTTGTACCAGAGATCAGTCACATATATCAGTCCAAATATTTCATGAAGGGGTGAATAACAGAGTTAAGACCCATCTGAATGTGTCGTGAAGGGGTGAATTACAAAGTTAAGACCAGTCCAAATGTGTCATGAAGGGGTCAGTTACAGAGTTAAGATCAGTCAAAATGTGTCTTGAGGGAAGAATCACAGAAATAAGATCAGTCCAAATGTGTCTCGAAGGGGTAAATTACAGAGTTATGACCAGTCCAAACGTTGTTTGAAAGAGTGAATCACAGACATGTATTGAATTATCAATACTCCATCAAAAGAGGTTTATTTTACACAGTTATTTAACCAAGTGATTTTCAGAATATGGTCTCAGAAGACAGGTGGTATTTTATGAGAGTGGTCTCTCAAGACAGGTACATGTACTATTGTACCATATAAATATTACATAAATAGAGGATATTTGACAATTGTTTTTTAAACGGTCAGACTAATTAGAGTACGCTAGAGTACTCTACAGATTTTCAGTGTACTATCGAGTTGTGAGACTATATTCAGTTAATAAACTGGTAATACATAGCACAAACATTCATATCCGATGTATTATTTTCGATACAATATTATTTAAGTGTAACAATGTACCAGAAAAGATCCAGTCTTGAGTTGGGATCTACGGAACGGAACCTAGTTTGTATTTGTCCTGCATAAATTGTTTTATTTTTATCTATATCTATTTATTTGATTTGGTTTATCAATTTAATAAAAGTGATAAAATTGAATGCAATAAATCAGTAATAAGAAAACTAACTAAATAAATAAAGGATCCTGTCATAGAACCATGTTCATGTCGAAGGATCCAGAAACATCCATACAAATGGATGACTGAAATTTTTAAGTCCCTATAAAAATAATTATCTAATTTTAGATCATAAATTGTTGTAAAATCACTAAAAGCGGATTTGAAATAGTATAGAAATACAATAAAATGATCGATTGTTTACTTAGTAATGCATATATTTCCTAAAAATTGTAGAGTACTCTAGCATACTCTATAGTACTCTAGCATACTCTAATTAGTCTGACCCGTTTTTGAATAACATGTTTATTACATCGACTGATCGAGTGCGTAGCACGAGTATTAAATATGTATTCCCCTGCCTAACAATATGTAATAAACATGTTTTTCAAAAACAATTGTCAATATTTCATTTATTACATTTTCTAGTCATGTTTTGTTACCTGACGTTTTGTAGCTAGGCGGAGATAGAGTCTATAGTCTTCGAGTCGTGAAATGTAAACAAACCACTTCACATATTGGTTGAAATCTATCACTCTGATACTAAGAAAATAGTGGATTGAAATGGGGAAAATATAGGCCAAAAAGTTTAAAACATCAGACAAACAGACAAACAAACAGACAAACAAACAGACAAACGAACAGACAAACAAACATGTATTGCAGATAACAAATCATTTTAATACACGTGTAATTCACGTTTCGTTGAATATTTAAAAACTGTGGAAAAAAATACAGGCGCATTAATATACACAAACTTGAACAAGCTAAGCCGGAATCACATGTCAATCACATGTTAAAAGCCACATGATTCGTGCTGTTTGTTTTGTGATGAATTGAATGTAATGTTGACTGGTGCGTTGAAAGTATAGATTTCTGAGAATAACCCTGATCAGGTGAAAAGGCTTCTCTAAATGTAACGGTTTTGTTTTTGACTGGCTGAAAATGGAATATATTTTCCATTTACTTTGCATTGAATTGCATGTCAAATCAGTCAAAAAATCAATGAAAAATAACAGTGAAAAATAAAGCTCATATTTAATTGATAAATTTAATAAAAAATGTAATTAACTCTTTTATGTTCTAATTTGCTTCCTCAAATGAACATAAACAGTGTATCAAATAAAACACAACTCTCATCTGAGAAATATACTCTGATGCTAATAACATGAAGCCATTGACTGGGCACATTAACTTTTTTATTATCATACATACATATCTACTCACTTTTTGTGAAGACAAGCTGCACAGGAAAAACGTTTTATTTCTCACTGGATACTGTCTTATGTATGGTAACAAATAGGAATGTTTACTATAGTCAGTGTCATTTTAATTATATGCTTTATTATCTAAAAATCAAGAAATGGTTTACGAGACTCCACCCCGCCAGATCACATGGATTTTACTATACCACTCGTCAAGAAGCGTTTATTAGCATGAATTACAAAGAAATAAAAACAATTAATTGTGTGGAATTGATTGGAATCTGTAACGACACAAAACAATAATTAACAAACCAGCCAATCTAAATATATTTATTTACTGCAAAACACTTTCGTGACGAAGGCTCCAATGACATTTCTATTCACCTGACAATACTTATAGGTATCAATAGACAAGATACACAATTATTTCTTCAACACTGGTACTCTAGGCCCATTGAAAACATAGCTCACCTGGTTTTACCTAAATTCTTACTTTAACGTTAATAGACTAACCAACTGATACTCCTTGATATGTATACCTTTGATAGGTAAATTGCATAAAAAATGTCAAATTATAGGCTTTATGGTTATCTGTATCTTTTACATTTAAGTCGAAAGAATTATGTGTAACTCATCCGGATACTTATTATATGTCCAATTTTGGTATCCGGATACCATTTTTGTGGGACACCGACCAACCATGGGACTGCAGAATTAGGCAGATTACACAATACATGTATCTGAAATACAGGAGGATAGACCGCGTACACTTCATGACATTGACAAAACAAATAGAAATGACATTTCTCTTTTTAGTGTATATAAAAATCGTTTGATTTGCATTAAAGCTGAACTAGGATCATAAAAAGCTTTTGCACTTTGAATAAAAAAAAATGTGTTGAAAAAAAATGTTTTCAAACATTCCCACTTCATTCTCCCATACAGAGAATGAATATTTTATCCATAATAAATCCAAAATTTATTACATTGCACTAAATATCAAGCACCTTCATAAACAAAAACAAAGCGATCAGCTTCCTACTGTCATTCAGCCACTGAGCCATGTTTTTTCTTCCGGTAAACAGAGAAATGTTCCGAAAACCGGAAGTTGAATCATTGCTCAGTGGCCGAATGACAGTAGGAAGCAGATTGCTTTGTTTTTGTTTTGGAAGGTGCTTTATATTTGATTACTATGAAATTAACAAACTTGAATCATACACCTATGTAGATGACTCAAATGCAATTAGTTTTTTAATCCATGCAGCGGTTCTGGAGGAGAAGATTTTTAAAGAGGGGTACCCCCTGAGGCCTCTTTTGCCCCACCCTGAATCCACCACTAGGGAGATCTGGCTGAAATGAACAAACTTGGTAGAGGACCTTGAGTACTTGCTTCCTATAAAGTTTCATCAAAATCCCTTTAGCGGTTTTGGAGTAGAAGTCAAAATGTGAAAAGTTAACGGACAGTATGATGGACGAACAAAAAGTGATCAGAAAAGGTCACCTGAACCTTTGGTTCAGGTGAGCTAAAAACTATTAATAATATTTTCAATGGGATATGTCTGTGTCATTGTATTACAGGTATTTTTTTTTACAAAAACAGTATGTTTGTTTTAAAATAATAATGTTGATGTCTGAAGCTATAAATCATACATCCATGTAAATCACTCAGAAACAATCTGTTTTCAATTCATGCAGCAGTTCTGGATCCACCCCTGGGCCAATCTGGCTGAAAACTACAAACTTGATTTAAACTTTAGTTTTCAGCCAGATTGGCCCAGGGGTGGATCCAGGGCAAGGCAATATATGTCCCAAAAGGTACCCCTCTTTAAAAATCTTCTTCTCCAGAACTGCTGCATGAATTGAAAACAGATTGTTTCTGAGTGATTTACATGGATGTATGATTCAAGTTTGTATTTTTCATAAAAATTGAATATTAATTTTTGACGTGTTTTTGAGGTCTTTTCAGACTTTGTTATTTTCATTAATTTTTGCATCATTTCCTCAATTATCTCCCCTTGCATTCACTTTGATGCATTCATTTAATGTGTTTTACTTGTAATTAGGTGAAGAAATGTTTTCGTGCAGGAATTTTGCAGAAATTAAATTTCTAGAATTTTTGATGAATTTCTTGGCCAGATCAGCCTACATGTACATATTCTTCTTGGTCTTCTTTCCACATTTGTAGATGGTTTTCAGGCCCTCTTGTTTGTATTATTTCTTTGATTTTCTCCCCATGTATTCATCATGATGCATTCATGATTTATTTTATATTTATGAAGAAAAGTTGAAGAGACCTAATATTTATCGTCTTAAAAGTGAGGTGGTCTTTATGCTATGTTCCACTGTATTTGAAATATACCGACTCAGTTCAGGTGAGCGATTTGGCCCAAATGGGCCTCTTGTAATACAAAAAATTTATTTTCAATGGAGTTGACAATTGTATTGTGATAATGAGACAATGCAGACATCAAATTAACTTTATTCTGCCTATAACAAACTTGCGGAAGGCCGGTGGTCTTTTTCTGGGTATATGTACATTGTAACCGGGTCCTCTCTCCTCCACCATTAAAAAATGGCCGCCATATAACCGAAAAATTGTTGAGTATTACGTAAAACACAATTCAAAATAATAAAAAAGTATTAAAAAAAAAAAAAAAAGAACCTATAGCAACATCATTCTCTTATTTAGCCACAGTCAGTTGATACATGTATGCCAATAGTCAATTTCCGAGTTTTCATTTCGCTTCGTAAAATCCTAAAATTCATCGTTTACGTCACGTGACTATGGACAAAGTTACTAGCGTGACGTCATTTTCCCCCATAGCTTTCTATGCTAAATCAACTTTTTTTTAAAAGTAATTGGCCTGACTTATAAAGTATACTCAATGGAGTCTTGTAAACTTTTTCACATTTGTGTGGCCTATCTTTCTACATTGGTTTGGAATACAAGAATGTCAATTTCTTTTCATGAAAACTGCAAGCATTTGTAAGTGACAAGCAAACTTTGCAGCGACATTTCTTACTTTGCTCTCAGTAGCTTTTGTCATTAATTCCATATAACACACACGCAATTTCAACAAAATTTTCAAAAGTTGTCCTTAAAATCTAATGCAAAATATGGGTTGAAATTTACCTCCCTTTCAACGTATTTGATTACAAGCAGTGAATTGTGTCGTAAAGGGACCGTCTCAGAAAGCCGACATTTTGAAAAGTAAAATCACATATATAATTTCTAAAGCCTTAGTCACAACAGGATGCACAAGTTTTTAAATTGTGCATCCTCTGCATTTTTTCACCGTAGGTGAAAGTCGTAGAGGTTGTGGAAGCAGAAAAATGTAGCAGTCAATTTGTAAGTTGGGAGAAAGAACGAAGTATGTTATTGGGAAATAAGCAGAGTTTGTTGGACATGCTCAACATCCATCATACATGCTTACAAACAGTCTGCATGCTTGAAATTCCGCAAGAAGTGTGTGTGAGGCCCATGTGTTCCTTGGCGTTTTTTGCTGTACATACCCCGTAGAGTGGAAGTACAGTCGGTTGTGAATGAAGCTTTAAGATACTAGTACTGTAAACTTCGATATTTTATCAAATACTAGAAATTAATGGACAAGGCCACTGATGCCCATTTTGATTACAACTAGATAATAGCAGTCTTAGCCTTATGGTGGAATAGTGAACCCATTACAGTCTAGGTTACCCAGGAAGAGACCACAGGAGGCCAAAAAGTAGATATGTCAATATGATAAAATCTAGTATATAGATCTACATGTGCCTGTATCATTTTTATTATAGGCCTGCTAATAACATGTGTGTTATATTAAATATATAATAAAAAATGATACAAACACATGTATATAGTAGATTGTATTTTATTAACATAATTCTGCTGGGCCTCTTTGGAAGAGACCACTGACCTTCGGCAACCTTATTACAAGGCAAACTTTCTCACATAATCAGCTTACTAGGTTCTATATACATGTATATGGTGAGAAAATTTCGTGGTTTAAAATGCGATGCTCTACTAGTCCAGGACCAGTATCCGGCTATGTTGTGATTTCGTCTTTATGTATGTACTACGACAATGTTGTTTTCCTTCTGCTTGAGAACAGAATCACAAAATCATGTTCTATATAGCCGAAATTATACAATAAAAGGTTACTGGTCCTATAGCTGGCTACTGGTCCTGACCACTAATCACTGGGCCACGGAATAAAAAAAATCAACATGACAACACCTGGTGAATTCAAAATTTACAACATGACGCTCATATGAAAACTTCATAACCCTCAGAGGTAATGAAAACATTCCTTTTCGTTCAATTCAATTTTAATATTTGACACATACCTCTTCATATTTAAAGGGGCTTTAGCTGTGTTTACCAAAAAACAATTATTTTGCTTTTTGCTACTTTTACTACTTGTATTTGTACTTGTACAAGGCCAATGAATAACGTTTTAATCAGTCTAAGATTAACCACTGTAAAATATGACTATCTATCTATCTATCTATCTATCTATCTATCAATCTATCTGTTTGTCTGTCTGTCTGTCTGTCTGTCTGCCCACCTGCCTGCCTACCTGTCCGCCCATCAATCCTTCTGACTAAACGTATTATTAGTTATGTTTTAGTATTCTATCAGTATTCGGAGGATTGCTTATTAGCCCATCATCAACAGACGGTGGGCTATTCATATGAACCTGCATCCGTGGACCGTCCGTCGTCCGTCTGTCCTGAACAATTCTTGTTACCTCTATTTCTCAGAAAGGACTGAAGGGATCTTCTTGAAATTTGACATGAAGGTTCCCCTTGAGGTCTAGTTGTGCATATTACATTTTCAGAGAGATCTGAATCCAACATGGCCGACAGGTGGCCATCTTAGATTTTTACCAAAGGAAGTTTGTTACCGCTATTTCTTAGAAAGTACTGAAGGGATCTACTTGTTTGATATGAAGGCTCCCCTTGAAGTCTAGTTGTGCATATTACATTTTCAAAGAGATCGGAATCCAACATGGCCGACAGGTGGCCATCTTGGATTTTGACCAAGGGAAGTTTGTTACTGCTACTTCTCAGAAAGGACTGAAGGAATCTCCTTGAAATATGAAAGGAAGGTTTCCCTTGAGGTCTACTTGTGCATATTACATTTTCAAAGAGATCTGAATCCAACATTGCCGACAGGCGGCCATTTTGGATTTTGACCATAGGAAGTTTGTTATTGCTATTTCTCAGAAAGGACTAAAGGGATTTCCTTGAAATTGGACATGAAGGTTACCTGTGAGGTCTAGTTGTGCATATGACATTTTCAGAGAAATTGGATTCCAACATGATTGACAGGTGGCCATCTTGGATTTTGACAATAGAAGTATGTATTTCTCAGAATGTACTGAAGGAATCTTTTCAAAATTGATTATGGAGGTTACCCCTGAGGTCTAAATGTGTGTATTACATTTTCAGAGAGATCAAAATCCAAGATGGACACCTGTCGGACATGTTGAATTCCATTCTCTCTTAATATGTAGTATGTTCAGTTCAAGTTCAGTTTCGCTATAATCTTGTGAAAAAAGTTTTTAACAGAAATATGGATCTAAGTTCAAATTCAATGTTGAGACACAAAAATAAAAGAAAGAAGAGAAAAGAACATTTATTATCTGTCATAGATCAGACATAGAATGTTCCATGGTGGGTGCCAAGATCCCTCTGGGATCTCTTGTATTTGAACATATATTCTCCTTTGGGGACTCAACCATGACAAAATAAAGCTGTGATGATGTTCATACATGGTGGATTATTTAATTCGGCTCAAGTGTTTCACCACTTTACAACGGTGAAACCTTTGTTAGAAAAGGGAATGTCATTTTAGTAACATTAAATAACCGTATAGGTAAGTTAACTTTCTTTGAATCCAATTCATTTTAAATCACATTTCACAAGCTAATTATAGTTTTAAGGCTGATTAATTAGATTGGACCAATAAGAGTCATTTCATTTTATTTATTGGGCGAAGTAAATATGTAGTATATATATTACCATATTGTAATACTTACAAAAATTAATGGGAAATTAGTTGTATTTCCCTAAACATTTATTTCCTTTTTAAGACCTACTGCGATCGTCTTTTGTCTGTCGTCGTCTATCATGCGTCGTGAACATTTACACATTTTCGACTTCTTCTCAAGAACCAGTGGGCCAATTTTAACCAATCTTGCCATATAGCATCCCCATGTGAAGCCGCATAAAGTTTGCAAATGAAAAAGGGATTGGACAAATAGGGGCCCTAAATTAATGGGAAATTAGTTGTATTTCCCTAAACATTTATTTCCTTTTTACCATTTGTTATTGATGTACAACAACAAATCAGAGCTATACACATTCATAATTTCTTAAAAAATTATATATTCCTATGTATTTTGTGAAAGTAAGGTCAGTTCCAGTGTCATATTCATATACAAATGGTAAGGTTGAGTTAATCACTTGCAATTCAATAAGTGCCAAACTGGGTTTTCTCAAGCAATTTTCACAAAATATATAGGAATTCAAGAATTGTTGCTGTATATGTCACTTTTTTGTTATTGTATATAAATCTAGTAGTAAAAAAGGAAAAACAAATTTTTAAAAAAAAAATACAGCTAATGCCCCTGTAATTCTATAAGCCCGTTTCTTTCACCACGTGAAAAATTTATCTATCAAATTTGCATAGGGTTAAGGTGTTATTGTTCAGTTAATTGATCACTAGCTATATACAGTGTTCACAGGACAAAAAAGCAGGTAAATTGGGCATTTCCACCAATTATTTCAAAACCATCATCGTGAAATGACATTTTAAAAGATTTTCTGCATATGTAGGGGCTCAATCTTGTGAATAGATTTTTAAGACCTATTGCGATCGTCTTTTGTCTGTCGTCGTCTATCATGCGTCGTGCGTCGTTAACATTTACACATTTTCGACTTCTTTTCAAGAACCAGTGGGCCAATTTTAACCAATCTTGGCATATAGCATCCCCATGTGAAGCCGCATAAAGTTTGCAAATGAAAAAGGGATTGGACCAATAGGGGCCCTAAAAGGGGCCAAAAAGGACCAAAACTTGGTACATCTTTAAAAATCTTCTTCTCATGAACCAATGATCAGATGACTTTCAAATTTTGTATGCATGATGGTTGAACCAATATCTATAAAGTTTGCGAACGAAATTGAAATCTGTCCATAAATGAACCACTAGGGGAGCTTCAGTGACACAGGGTACAGTTGTATTACAAATTGTTGAATAACTCAAAACTGATCGACTTTTTGTATACAAAGATATTAGAAAGTTGTTAAGAATTATCTTAGGATCATTTTGACAAAATTTCAAGGTCATGGGGTCAAAGGTCAAGGTCACAGGCACCTAAGTAAATGGAAAATATAAGATTTTTTTGTAAAATTTTTGACTACTTCTCCAGAACCATTGGACCAATTTGAACCAAACTTGACAGGAAGTATAACCATGGAAAGCTGCATGGCTGTCATGGGTATAAATAGAACGAATGAGTCAGCAGATATTTTTGATTTAATACATTTATCTCCAAAATTATGAATGCTAGAGAAAAAACCGTTACCTTAAAATGAGCGGCTCATAAAAATCTACAATTATTTCAATTTGGTGGAAATTGTTGGATCGACCCTTATGTGAGTCATTTCCCCTTTTTGTGAATTTTTCATGTTTTTGGATGTTTTTTAACATTATCTTGAAAAGTATAATACATGTAGATAGAGTAAAAGTGAAAGAAGCAAAAATGTTCAGCTTGCAAAGATCTACAAAAAAGTCAATAGGGCTGAAATTGTCAGGTTGCTCCTTATGGGAGTTATTTCCCCTTTTAAATGGATTTTTCATGTTTTTGGATGTTTTTGGACATTATCTTGAAAAGTATAATAGGTAGAGTAAAAGTGAAGAAGAAGCAAAAAAGTTCAGCTTGGAAAGATTTACAAAAAAGTCAAAGGGCTGAAATTGTCGGGTTGCCCCTTATGGGAGTTATTTTCCCTTTTTTGTGATTTTTTCATATTTTTGGATGTTTTTTGACATTATCTTGAAAAGTATTAAAGGTAGTGTAAAAATGAAAGAAACAAAAATGTTCAGCATGCAAAGATCTACAAAAAAGTCAACAGGACCAAATTGTCAGGTCGCTCCTTATGGGAGTTATTCCCATATATATAAAAAATAAACATTTAAATTCACTGTAGAAAAAAGATGTACAGGCGTCCCCCAAAATATACAAGATTTCACAATATATGAGAGTCAGACTTAATAATAATAATAAGAAAAAGACTGAAAAACTATGGGGAAACCCGGGAATGGGTGTCTTCTGACTTCATTACTTCTGTGTCAATGTCTTTATTTCAAGATTTATTGTCCCAATACTTATTCACTGCAGATTTACGACATTAGAGTATTTCAGAAACAGTCATGGACATCTGTGTGTGTGTGTGTGTGTCTGTCTGTCTGTCTGTGTGAGTAGTTGTGTTTGCATCTGTATGTGTGCATCTGTGTGTGTGCATCTGTGTGTGTAGGTGTGTTTGTATGTGTAGGTGTGTGCCTATAGGTCTACTAAGGTAAATTGACATGTTTACAAACACGAGTATATTCGCAGTAGAGTGTTTGTTTCACAACCATAGGGTCGCTGGTTCCAGCCTCGCCAGAGGGGGCTGGCTTTTCCTGACCTTTGGGTGAGACAGTAAAAACCAATGCCCCGTGTCACAGTAGGTGTCAGCAGATTAAAGAACCCTAACTGCTCAATGGCCATAAGTGTTGAGCATAGGCCAAAATTTGAAGTCCTTCACCGACATTTGGTGATGTCTCCATATGAGTGAAAGATTCTTGAGTGGGACGTTGAACACTGATACATCAACAACATACACGGCTATAAATTGAATCGTAACAGGAGTGACAGACTTGTTTCAGCACAAAAAGTATTAAAGCTGCAGTGATACATGTACTTGGGATCACCTCTTACCTGTGCATTTTTTCTGAAAATAGACCCTATTGTTGTGGTTTTTGACAGACCCCAGATGTGCCACATTACCTTGGTAGATCTTTACAGTGGCACATCTGGGGTGTGTCAAAAACCCAAACAATTTATATGGTCTGTTTTCCAGAAATAAGGGTGTACAGATGAAATATTTTGACTCGCACAGATTCTATGTATTAAAAGCTCATATATTTTTGTGATAATACATGTGTTATATAAGAATTTTCAAATTAAGTATTTTAAAATCCATTATAACAGTATTTATAATGGATTGTAAAATACTTAATTTTGAAAATTCTTATATAAGACAGGTATCAGTAGCCTGCCACTCCTGAATCATAACAGGGGGGACAGGCTTCTATGATTTAATTAATTTTAACCCATTGTGGTTGTAAATATATTAACAAAATACATTTATGTATTGTGCCAATTTACCATACCTGGTAGAGCTATACATTTTTAGTATACATCGGTTTATAATATATATAATTGCTGTCACAATCGTAGTGAAAATATTGGTCCGTTGGTTTTGGTTTCTGTTTTTTGAAAATGCAAAATTAAAACGGGTTTTTTGAACAGTTTCCGCTATGAGTCATTGTGAAAATATGTCAACAGTAATTCTGAAAGTAATATAAAAGATAACAAAAAAAATCCATTTCAGTGGTAAATATCTAAGAGTAAATAAATATGATAAATATTTGTACTTCTAAATATAGCAACACCGTTGTAGGAACCATGTAATTTTGTCTTAGCATTGGTCCTTTGTACAGCATACATGAATGTGATACATTTCCAGTTCCTGTATTAAAATAACCGATTGTACACATTCTCGTCAATTTTTCTTTTTTTTCTTAGAGTTATTTTGTTTCTAATATATTCTCAGTAAATGATAAATGTACAATTAAACATATCTAAGAAAATTTCAAATTTATCAAAAACTGTGTATGTCATATAACCTGTTGATGGCCTCCTTAAAATTAACAATTTTATACTATCAGACTTCTCTGCCCCATATTGAGCCTCACTCAGTTGGCAGACAAGTGAATTACAGCTGCTTGATTACTGCCAGGATATTGTCATCTCTATAGCCAATCACATTTCTATTACTATAGTGATATTCAACAATCTCCGCCCACATTGCCCAACTTGTATACAACAGAATATAAATAGATCTATATTACATTACTGTTCAGTGTGGTAAGAAGGTCAAGGTCAGCTAACAGAGATAGAGAAAAAAAAAAAAGAAAACACCACATGGTATTGAGAACTGGATAAAATGGAGGCAGATAAGTTGTAGAAGTAGTCACCAAAAGCTGGAGAAGAAATTTGGTTAAATCTTCTGTACAGGTTAAGTAATGGAGTTATACTGAATCTATTTATAGACACACAGAGATTTACATAGCTTAGTAGGTGTTGAGTATTGTATGAAAGGTTTAAATGGCTGTTTTATCATGAGTAAGCCAGTGTGTGATGCATGGGGCAGAAATCTGTGTTAAAGAGCTGTGGGATGTTTGTTATTCCTACAGTCTCGTTAAACAAAATTGTAGGCCGTCACCTGATGTGACTGCATCAAAATATATAGATGTGTAATAAGTTTTTTTTTGTTTGTTTATGTATTTCAGAGAGAATTTTAAGTGTCCAGTTTTTTTAAATTGACTGGACTTACAAATAGTGAATTTATACAAGTTGATTCTGTTGATTTTGTCAGTATCTGTAAAATGTAAACTTGCATGAAGTTTGCATGGTTATAAAATTTATCGTTTACATTGTTTTTACTTTTTGCATATTTGAAATAATTTCAAACGATTATTTAGGAATTTTGATTTTGCGTGTGTTTATGTATACTTTTTGGATATTTCATAATGTAGTTAATTTAGTAGCCTAGTTTGTAATTAAGTTATCATTTTTTTTTGTATTTTAGCTTAAACTTTGAAATCATCAAAACATTCTATCATTCTTCATAAGATATCGAGGTAAATCAAATTTCAAATAGTTTTTGTTTAAGAATGTTTATATATCGACCAGATCTTAAAAATTAACCATTTTTTTGTAAAAAGTGAAAATTGTAGAAATAAAAATTGCATGCTACCCTGTATACATATATGTAGTTGACCGTGACTCTTTATGTAGGAAGAATTCTTACCTACTAGGTTACACAGTATATCACATCTTAGTGGTAATTACCATAGATATAATTAATTTAAGATGAATATCATGTGAAGAATTTTCACATGAAAACTTTTTTCATTTTCACACACCCCAGAAAAAATGGACTTGTCCTGGCATCTTTGACATAGCACTTTCTCAATATACTAGCAGGTTGTGTTAGGTTATTCATCATAAACTACAGCAAATCAATTTGCTCTGAGGTCGAGCACTATTGGGTACAAATTCAGGGCTTGCCCTTTACCCAGAAAACTGTGAGCCAGAAAATTATAGCCTACCAAGATTTTTTTAGCCCATTGAAAGTCTGATTTACTAGTTCAATAAATAAGGATACAAAATATGTGTGGTTATTTTATGAAACATGGTGGCAGGTTCAAAACATGTAAAGTGGAACCTTGCTTTCGAGCCCACCTCACATTTAAGGCCATAAATATTTAGTCTCTTGATAATTTCTTCATACATATTATTTATATCAGCCCAGACACTCAATAAAGAAACCACCTCAATAATCAGACCACTTTGAGTTTTGTCATTTGGGTGGTCTTATTACCATGGCTCCTTTATACTTACGCCACACTAATATATGTGGCACACTGTTTGTAAATCTTGATGTATACTTTATTTTGGGGGATAGTTTTGCTGTTATAACCAATCAATCTTGCCCTTAATTATACTGTGTGACGTGTGTGTATTGTCAAACTCATTCGTTTGTGACTGTGCTACAATTTTCTCTTGCGGACAAGTACGTACTGATACACAGGAAACATACAACAAACATGACCAGAAAGATAATTACCGAAGAAATTAGCCAATTGCAATTTTTGTCGAGCCAAACTTGAAAAAATTGCCAATGACTGATCAGCTATACTGGCAGCATTAGCCTTGGTATACATATGTACATGAGCCTTGGTATACATATATACATGAGCCTTGGTATACATATATACATGAGCCTTGGTATACATATGTACATGAGCCTTGGTATACATATGTACATGAGCCTTGGTATACATATGTACATGAGCCTTGGTATACATATGTACATGAGCCTTGGTATACATATATACATGAGCCTTGGTATACATATATACATGAGCCTTGGTATACATATATACATGAGCCTTGGTATACATATGTACATGAGCCTTGGTATACATATGTACATGAGCCTTGGTATACATATGTACATGAGCCTTGGTATACATATGTACATGAGCCTTGGTATACATATGTACATGAGCCTTGGTATACATATATACATGAGCCTTGGTATACATATGTACATGAGCCTTGGTATACATATGTACATGATACAGTCCAATCTAATTAAAACCCTATCTCTCACTGCTCTCGTTTTCTGATATGTTGCATAGAGGATCTAATGTAATTCGCTATGGGGTCACATGCATGTGACCTCTTGTAGGTGTGTTGCAATGTATATTCGACCAACGAAAATGGGACTTAGGTAATTAAATAGCAAAGAGATGTAATTTATTTCATAAAAGGGGAACTGTCAGTCCACAAAAGTCCATCAGAATATATTTGGTGAATCAAACCTGTTATGAAAGTAATTCTGTTCTCCTGGATATTGTGTGCTTAGTGTTATATATAATGTCAAAAATGTTTAAATCTCTTTGCCATTAGATCACTTACAAGATTGTGTAAGTTGCTTTTTCATTGGTGAAAAACGACACACTTATATAGTAGTACATTGTATGAGGTCATCCGCACATGACCCCATAGTGGATTGGGTTAGATCCTATACACGATATATCAGAAAATGGGGAGAGATTAGAGAAAGGTTTTTTAATTAGATTGCATACAGTCCCCTCCAAATGTGGGTGCATGTTCTCAACCTGCTACATTTTGAATCTTGTTTCTTTCTCTTCTTTCTGATTGGGCAACTGACAGGATTAAAATATCTGTTTATTCAGTATGATGTTATTATACATTTTATATGAAGGACTCATTGACTAACAAATCTTGGAAAGAATATTGGAGAATGCCTCATAGCTCCATGGGGAGGGGGGGTGTATACATATCTGTCATAACCTGCCCTCCTCTTTGTATGCATGTACATGTGAGTGTGAATGCTGGAGGGTGTGTAATTGATCTAATTGTTCAGGACTGCTTTTCATCAGCTGTTTAACTCGTCGACCTCTGAAAAACATTGGACTGTAAAACAATGACTTAGGCCAGTCCAAATGTGTCTCCAGCAGTGAATGAGTTAATGTGGCTGGTCACATGAGACCCTGCACACCTCAGCCAGTCCCATTTATATACTCCTATATCTGGCACTGGGGGTGGGAGATGATAAATCACCTCTTAAAAATCACACCAGAAGAATTCCAGGTCACCCCTAGTAGGGATCTAACCCTGTACCTTCAATACAGCAAGCCAGCGTTTTACCACTGAGCTAACTCCATCTCCACTCTGTTCCTCCTTTATTTCAAAGTTTTGTCGCAATATAAAATATCTTCATTTTCATACAGCTTTATCCGTTTACATGTACATGTACAGTCAACTCCTGTTATAACAGCACTTGGTATAAATAGCATTTTCGGTTAACGCCAGTACATGTAATTTCATGGGAACGAATTTACATCCATGTTAATTTGTTTGATGTAACGGCATATTTGCTTTCCAGCACTGGCAGTGATTTTTGGCAACAAACATGCATTTTACCTCTAGAATTAACTTGTTATAACAGCAAAGCATAAAAAATGAAAAATTGTTGCCATAATTTATTAAAATGATAGAATGAAAATAACAATAAAAACAATTTTATTTGTTGCAGTCATTCTATTTCATTCATGCAATCATATTGAATTGAAATTTAACATTTAATTGGGATATAACAACAAATTATGTTCATGCATTCTTATTGTGGTGCCAAGCCTGGAAATATGATATAACAGCATATTTGATACAACAGAAATTTTACTGGATCCCAACCTGGCTGTTATAATAAGAGTTGATAGTACATATGTATATACCTATAATAAAATGATTTCTTTAAACATCTTTTGCCGCTCTCATTGTGAACTTAGCTCATCACCCCTGAAAAACAATGAATTCTTCTGTTAACCAATGACTTATACCAGTCCAAATGTGTTTCTAGGGATGAATAAGTTAATATACATGTATAATGATCAATTTTCCAATACACCAAAGTTCAATTATAAAACTTATGTATGAGTTTAAATGCATGTGACCTAGTTATTTACTTAGTTTAATAATTCCCTACAAACTTCAAGGTCATATATTATTTCAAAACCTTGATACTTTTGTATCAGAATGTACTTGAGACTGTCATATGAGTAAACTAACTTAATCATCCCTAAAAAAAACAATGGATTCTGCTTAAAATCAGTGACATAGGTCAGTCAACATGTATCATTGGTGATGAAAGAATTGATAAGACATAAGCTAAGTCTGCTATCTCACTGTGAAAATGATCGTAAAACTTTTATGAAAGTCTTTATAACAGGAAGTATCCAATACGCCTTGCTAGATCAAAAATGGGTGATTACCTGTATCTATAAACAAACTGGATAAATGTCATAAAATTGAAATCCTTGGCTGCTTCACACACAGCATTTTTAGAGACTCAAGATGATGCTGATAAGGGGAAGCTTTGTCCATGTAGTCTTGTGACTGTCCAGGCAGGGAATTAATTAGATAAATGTAAGTGTATTAAGTGTCCATGGCAGACGCCATGTTAATGACCACATTAGTGACCATGCACACTTAAAGGAAAGATGAACTGAAAAACATATATTTAAATATTGGACAGTGGACTTTATTTGATTTAGATTGATTTTTGTTCTGCTTTCAGAGAAGTAGAAATATACTGGCTACATGTGTATATATATAAATGTGTATACAAAATTGAAATGGTATCTAATCTGTTACTTGAATGTGTTTTCTAGTGCTACATGTATTTATAGGGAGGAGAAGGGCTAAATCACATTTACATATCTGGAAAGGTCAGAGGTCAGCTATACTGATAACTTTATGCAGCGTGAAAAACAATTTTAGTCGTTATTTTAGGAAACTTGATATGTATGATACCAGCAGAAAGATTTTAGTTTTCCCCCAGTTACATGTACATGTAACCATTAAAGCGATATGAGCTGTGGTAGATGGAAAAAATTTACATGCCCATTTTATGTAATATTTTATCTCGTATATATCCCAAGTAGACCATCTGGTGGTTAGAATAACAAATGCATGCGTATAATTGCCCCAAACTTGCCATACGTAACCTGTAATATTAGTTTGATATCATTCTGGCCATTACACATTAACTTTCGGTACTTACGAAGATTACTGAGTGTCCAATAACGATGTGCTATTTGAAGTTAATATATATTCTATTCTTATTACTCCTTGTGTATTTTCTCGTACATCATCATTTCATACCTTAATCAGGCAAAGTTGGTCTTTTATGTCGTTTCAAAACACTTGTTTCTGAAATTGTCCACCTGCTGGATATATCGGGTGATCTCGACCAATTTTTAACCCGTCCCACCGCATACTCGGCTGTATCATTCCAGACAAATGTGAACTGCTGAACTCCATCGGACATGGCGGCACAATTGTAAAACATGAGATACGCATAATTCTCAGTTATATTGTTTAGGTTTTTGCAATTTCAGCATTCATTTCAGGGTAACATTGAAGACTGGTGACCTGATATTTTTATTTATATATTTATCCGATTTGTTTCAGGTATTTAAAATAGCATGGAAAAGCACATTTTTTACATAATACATGTACTTTCCAATAAAAATCATGCCCTTATTTTAAAAGTAAATATAAAATACATAAAATTGGCCGACTTTAACACACCCAGTTGTGTCAAGAGCAGAGGTTGCTGATAGATTGAGTGCGTAAAGGACCGAGATCCTCCTGACCGAATTACGAAGCACATTTGATATGGCGAAAGAGTTTGTCTGAAAGGTCATTGCATACGGAAATATGGTCAGATTTTTTAAGGTACAGGAAAACATAAATTCTAATAAAACAAATAACTCAGAAAAGAAGATCGTTTACAAGGTTTCACATGTTTTATAATGTATTTGAACACACATTTTATCATATTCTCGTCTATATGTCATGGGACAAAAATCATCATTGTGACAGCTTATATCACTTTAAAAACTGTCTGCCATCATAATTATTATGCCTGGAAAATAATGTTGAATTTAGAATAAAACAACAATATAGCAAACCAAAAAATGGACAGGCAAATTTTGGATGAGCATTTGAAAAGAATTTATCTCTGTTATTTTTTCCCCTAGTTATAGTAAAATTAGGATGGGACGATCCATAAAATTAAAAAATTAATTTAAACAAACCTAGATAAGAACATGTGTATGTATCTACACGTACATGTATGGTCTCTATATTTATATATGATTATTCATGAAAGTCTTATGTCGTCCAAGACCAAATTAAAAATCAAAGTACTGAAAGTCACACTGATACAAGTTGATGGTAATCATTATGTTTTAATGAGGTATAATTCACTCTGTATACTGAAAAATATACATTGTGTACAGATGTTTAAAATATATTGCAGGTTAATTTCAATAAAGGGTACCACTGTCACAATATACACAATTGTGCGCAAGAATTGTAAAAAGTCCGGTCAATCGCTTTTTACCTCAATTCTGTCACAAGTGTATAATGTTAAAAAATAATTGAAAAGAAACATTCTAAAGCAAATTCCTAATCTTAAAACTCATAAAGGATGCTGAACTGACTTTTAATAGAAAATATTTCAACACGTCTTCTCGACCTATATTCATCAGCGAATTGTTACTTCATTTTCGTCAATTTAAAAAGCAAAAATTTACAAATAAAACTGTCATTTGGAAAATTCAGTCTTGAAGTTGAGTTTATTTTGCAGAATGCACATACATCTGTTATTTCCCATCAATATAATGTGTTATTAACCCCATACTGCAATATGTGCTTTGACTTAATCCCAATATACAACTTACCATATCATTACTCATTTGATGGAACATCAACTTGTAATTATATAAACTGTTTACTTTCAGTTTCGCATCAAATTTTGAAAATAATAGGATAGGTTGGTAGTTGTTGTGTGTATGTGGGTGGATGGGTGCGTGTGCATGCTCACACATGTCTGTGCACGAGATTGTATTGTAAAATCCATATAACCTGGCAGGGTGGTCAAGTCCGGCGAAGCCTTTTTTGACCAGGATGAGTTAAATTCTTAAGGCAGAAAATTAGAAGAGTAAGAGTAATCGTCCTTAGTTGTCTTCATACATGTACCATTATCCAGTAGATAAATAGATGCATTTCTTGTTAAGACCGTCATAATTGAAATGTGTGTAGAGTCAACTGTATGATCATCAAAAGGTTACTCCGCCCCACCACGTTATGTTATTATCGGATAATATACATGTAAGCCCTCTGTACCAGTACCTATATACTATTTTTACATGAAGTATAGTAAAATCCATATAAACTGGGGGGGGGGGGGTGTCTTGGGAACCCTTTCTTGGTCTGGATGAGTTTAAAGTTTAGGTAATACAGCATGACATTAAAATTGCACTACTTGTCACCATACTGTATATTTAAGAGAGTATCCAGTGAGGAATAAAACAGTTTTTCTGTGCAGCTTGTCATAACCAAATAGTGAGTAGATCAAATCATCCATATATATGATAATCAAAAGGCTACGCCGCCCCGCCATCTTATGTGAATCAGACAATACCTGCATGTAAAGAAAAGGGCAAAATTAACATAATAACATTTGATCTGAATTTCTGATCTACATGTATAATAAGTTAACCATGTTTAATGGCCTAGCTGAAGAAAAAAATCTGGGTCACAGACAAAAATCTATCCCCATATTAATCTTGTATGATTGAACAATGTACATTTCATGTCAGTTGCTTGAAAATTGCCTTAAGCATTCTACTTCCAGTGGAAAGTTTTTTGTTTTGTTTTTTCCTGTGGACAAAACAACAATGGGAAACATGAGTCTACACATTTTTTACATGTATGCATACATGTAGGTCTACCAATGTAAGTTGGCACATGTTTACAAACACGAGTCTAGATTAAAACATAACAGGGGTGACAGTCTACTTCGGTACTTGTCGACACAAAAATATATAATGATTTTCAGTATAAATGCATGGACTTCATGCAAGGCAATATATTTTATCTGTACAACCCCTTTTTTATAAGACTATATTTTTTTTTGGTTGTCAACAGAACCGGAAATGCCATTTTACCTTGGTACACATACAAACGGTACATGTATTTAAATGTACATGTATATGATGTACTTGTACAATGTGTGTGACATATTCATTGTAATTGTTCCTACTTGTCACCATACATAAGAGAGTATTCAGTGAGGAATAAAACGTTTTTCCTGTGCAGCTTGTCATAACCGAAAAGTGAGTAGAATCATCCTGATAATGATAATCAAAAGAATACTCCGACCCGCCATCTTATGTGAATCGGACAATATATATATATATATATATATATATATATATATATATATATATATATATATATATATATATATATATATATATATATATATATATATATATATATATATATATATATATATATATATATATCCTGCTAAAAAAAGCATCTTGTGTGGAGACATAGAGATGGTTCATGAATGTTTGTTCTGTTTGCTTATATCATTGTTGTTTTACATTATACCAAAACATTTTTCAGTTATTTGGTGGCAGCCTAATTCTAATGATGAAGAGATGAAAGTTACAATATATTCGGGGGAAGACCACCAGCATTCTGCAAGTAAATGTTCAACTTTCCCGCATAATCAGTTTTGGTTTCAGCGGGGCTTGAACCTGAGCTGACTTGAGAAAAGAGAATGGAGATGTCATTGTTTAAAATGTAATTATCTCACAACTGGAGACAGAGGACCCCTTGTAACTACCGGTACTCGTGTGCTCAATCTTGTATACCAGACAAGAGTATCCTGTTTGAAAATACTAAATTGTGTATGTTACTGGGGCAGTGTTAGTAATAGGGTGCTCTTGCTAGCTAGTGGGCTTTACCTGTTTAACTCGATCTGTAGAGTGCTAGACTGGTAAACCAGGGGTCCAAGGTTTAAGTCCCATTAGAGGGAATATTTGTCTCTGTTAGGTGTACATGTACCGTATGTGCATTTTAATATGGCTTAACAGTAGCAAGGGGCCACACTTCAGGGCATTAGTGTGAAACAAACACAATTGAGATCTCTCTTGATAAAGGATTTGATTGTTCTCTTTAACCACATTTGGACAGGCCTAAATCATTGATTTACAGAAGAGTCCATTGTTTTTCAGGGGTTGATGAGTTAAAACATAAACTACACCTAGATTTTAATCTGTCAGTCTGTCACATTTTGGTGAATTTTTTTGAGTTTCTCTGAATCTCTTCCCAGATTTAAGCAAGTTCTTTCGTTGCTGTACATACAAATTTGATCTAGGACGAGTGCATTCATATCTAACAATCCGCAATATTTACCAGAGTTTCGGTGGTTAACAAATGACAGCTCCCGGAAGTACAGTATATCTCAAACGCATTTTGTTCTGTGGTTTCCCAAACTAATTGCACTGTTGACATGCCACATGTCATGGTTTCCGGGGAAATCGTCAAAGGTTCCACATGTTACATATCTGGAATTTGGTTGTATCGATGTTGTAAAATATCAGGTAAAGATATATGATACCGACCAAAATAAACTCACCTGACAAAAACTGAATATTGTTTGCTTTTGATGTCTTAAATCATTAATTTGAAAAATTTCATAATTGCCATAATGGCATTTGATAGACAAAGCTTACATTCAGATGATTTTGATCGCTGATTTTTGCAATAAATTTTTATGCCCCTGGCCTGAAAGGTCCACCGGGGGCATCTAGTGTTTGGATCTGTCTGTTTTTGTGTCTGTCTGTCCATAATTCCATCCCGCTTACATATTATAAAGTGCAATACTTCAAGTTTGAATTGTGATAAGGTAATCAAACTTAGACTGTAAATTCATCTAAGGGTTGCTCACACTACACTAATATCACATGCCCCTGGGGGTGGGTGGGGTCAAAATGTAGGACATTGGAATATTTTAAGTTTACATATTATTTGCCAGCATAGAAATTTGTTGGCATTTGTGATTCACAAACACATCTTAACTTTTTTTTACTGTTCTTCATACTTAGGACTTAATACTTATCATTCTAAAAGCTTTTCTCAGTGAATGCTCTTTTTTTGGGGGGTTGGCATCATTAACTCAACCCCTTTGGTCACATTTAGACTCGCCTAAAACCAACAAATAGTCTACTGTTTTAATTCAGGAATGAAAAAGTTCATATTGCATGTAAAATCATTGCAAAGTTTTTATTCTAAATCATACACCCCTGAATTCTGACAGTGGACTTAACCACTCTTTGAAATGGGATGGTCCAAATGTGACTTCAGGGGTTGATGAGTAGAATTGTTTGTTCAATGTACCTCACCAGTAGCTTTTGAAGTGGGTTTGTCTGTAGGGAAAAACATTATACATACATTGTAGATTTAGTCGATATGCACACACACACACACACACACATATTACACTTATAGAGTATACATGTTCTCAATACACATGCCACATACATTACACATACACATGTATACACATACTTAATACACATGCCACACACATACACATACACATGTATACACATACTTAATACACATGCCACACACATACACATACACATACACATGTATACACATACTTAATACACATGTAACACACATTACACATAGGCTACACATGTATACACATACTCAATACACATGCCACACACATTCCACATACACATGTATACATGTACTCAAAACACATGCCTTAAGAATAGCACATATCACATACACGCAGAAATATTGCACACACTCATACATGTTCCACACACACATATCACAAACATACTCATTGAAATACCTATACATTACGGTAATATATATACATGTACCATATTCACACAAATCATGTGTACACCTACACATGTACTTGTGTACACATCATTCCACAGAATAAACACATGAATACACACCTTCAGGCATTCACACACCTTAAGCACACATAAATATACATGTCACACATAAAAATGCACACACACACACATCACACACACACTCACACATCACACACACACACATACATGCACACACACACACACACACATTATACCGGTACATATCATTATACTTGTATGTTTGTATTTGTAATCATTGCTATAGTTGATATACATGTAATGATTAATCCTACGTTGCCATAGAAACAAGTTATGGTTGACTGGTGATAATATGTCCTGGAACACACAAAGACTGATATATGACAGAACAGAACACTGCAGAATGTATGTACAGTACTAGTCAAGCTTTTAACATACATCTATAGATCTAGAGGAGAAGCAGTAATATAGAGGCTGTGCTAAATACTGAAAATTTAATGGGAATGATTTAAAATGAATGTACATGTATTCATTTTGATATCAGTGATTTTTTCAGGCTGAATTTATGTTTGTTTGAAACTCATCCACCCCTAAAGACACATTTGGACTGTTCTTAGTCACTGATTTATAGAACAGTTCATTGTTTCTCAGAGGTTGAGTTTATGGCTATTTTACATAGCAAAGTAAGTTGTTGCTGAAAAAAAGTTTTTTTTCTCATTTAATTCACAGATCTGAAGTAAATGTCCCAAATCGAAGCATAAAACAGTAAGATCGGCAAAAGCCACCCGTAGAGTATACCCGTGGTGCATGATATAAATATTTCTATTACAAACTTATTGTTTCCTTATAATTATCAACATTGTGAATACAGGGAATATTAACGCTACCGATATCAGTTCTTTTTTTTCGCCAGTCCGTCTGTCCTTGTTAATATTACAGTTAAAGTTTTGTAATTGCGCACCATTCACTTAGCAATGATTTTACAGATTCCTCAATATTCTCTCCATCAATACTAATCTCTCCATCAATACTCTCTCCATCAATCAATATTCTCTCCATCAATACTCTCTCCATCAATACTCCATCAATACTCCCAGAATACTTGTTTTAAGCTGCTGTAGATCTAGTAATTGTGAAATCATCAATCAATTACCCGAAACATAAGTTTAAGTGAAAATTAAAATCTCTCCATCAATTTGATCCTACATCCATCATGTACATGTAATCTCTCCACAATATTCTCTGGTACATAATGTTCAATACAATATTCTTGATCAAGTCTCTCCCATAAATAGGGACTCTCTCCATCCCTATCAGGATCATTTTCAAATCTTATGGGGGAGACTAAATTTCAATAAGAAATAATAGGAAAATTAAAATTTTTCATGGGGGAGATATGCATTTTTCTTGAAGAAATTATCAAAATTTTACATAGACAATTTAAATTTTTTAAATTTTTTTTTATTTTTATTTTTAAAACTTTTAAATTAAGTCTCCCCCATAAGATATGAAAAATCTCCCCCATGAAAAGTTTTCAAGGTTGGCAGGTCTGTGTACATGTACATGTATATATGATAAATCACTTTTGATATCTTTTTCTTTATTTTGTATCCATTCATTAACAAGTATTTAACGTACAAGTATACATAAAAGATATGTTGACTTGATGAGGACATTTATATTTTTTCAAGAACCGGTATACTTATTTATCACTCTATTGAGACTCTGCCATTTCATTGGTTGGAAGCTGTGGAAGTTTTAAATTCGATATATTGATAAATCGCTTCTGTAAGTTGGACATCAATATCGTAATTTTTACACTGGTCTAATGACACCACTGTCCTAATGATGTGACACTAATCCTCCGGTACTGACAATAACATGACATACATACATAAAATAATTAACAAGGTGGACAAAGCACTTGTCTTCCTGTACAAAGGAATCACTCATTCGTGACTGGGAGCCATGACTTATGAATAAGCCTATTATCCAGTTGTGTTACATGGTGCATGTTTAAAAGTGTAACAGGTGAAACATGTTTATAAAAAAATGAAAAAAAAAGAACAAACAGGTGCTTTAATTTTGATAGACTGTAATCTGAAACCATGATTCACAGTTCACTTGAAAAAAAAATCCATGTTGTTGATACATTTGCATGTAAATGGCAGGAATCTTTTAGTCTTGTATAAACTTTAAGAAGCACTTACATATGGGATGCTACGGAATTCAATACTTTGAACTTGTGACCCCGAGATCCAGATCTTTTAATTCACTCTTTTACTAGTGACTGGCTTTGTCTTGATAAGAGTTCTTTGGTGAGCTCTTTAGAAATAAATGTTGGTTTTGTGGAAAAACTAGGGCAAAGGCATATTTTACACAAAATATTTAAATCTCGGAGAGAAGTGGAATCTTTAAGTGTGATGATTTTATTTAAAATGGTGTACATATATGCCATAATTGGCCTACATGTATAGTGGTGGATAATTTATTTTAAGAAGAGGTATTTACATGTGCTTGAGTTTGAAGTTTAAATATGTATCTGTAGTACATATGCTTAATTATCAAACATATGGTTAATTTTTTTCTTTTGTATTTTGTGCTACCAGTACGATTTGAAAACAGCACATACAAGTAATATCTACATGTGTATGTACCTTACAGGTAGCACTGAGGACTGTAGGTTATATATGTACCTGGTTAGGGTTTTTATTCCCTATTGGTGAAACTGGGGGGACTACAGGTTTTGTCTATGCCTGTCCATCTTTTTTGTCACACTTTTTAGCCCCTACCTGTGAAAAAGGAGGACTATAGGTCTTGTCTGTGCCCGTCAGTCTGTCCGTCCATTCATCTGGTTAGGATTCTATTGGTGAAAACGAGGGACTAAAGGTTTTGTCTATGCCTGTCAGTCTGTCCGTCATCTGGTTAGGGTTTTTAGTCCAAATTGGTGAAACAGGCGGACTAATTTTGTTTATGCTTGTCCGTCCATCCAGTTACGCTTTTTAGTCCCTATCCATGAAACCGGGGAACTATAGGTTTTGTCAAGCTGCCCGTCGATCTGGTTAAGGTTTTGGTCGAGGTTCTATATTTGCTCACCATTCACACAATTATGGTTTCACAAGTATGGGACATTCACCGATTCATCAATACTCTCAGATTTTCTTGCTGTATAACATGTACATTGTATAACTCATCAACCCCTGAAAAACAATGGACACTTGTAAATCAATGACTTAGACCAGTCCAATTGTGTCTCTAGGGGTGAATGAGATAAATGTTAGCTTCACAGGCTGAATTTTCCATGAAAATGTTGTTCACAATGTTATTTTATATTCTGTCCCTAAAGTGCATATATATGTAATATCAAAAAGGTCATCATTTGTTTTGATTTTGATTTAAGCCTATCATGGACCAGTAATGGACTGGTGTATTACAACAGAACATAACATTTAGATAATTAGGGTGAAAGCGTTAACTTAAAGAATTACATTTGTCAGGATAAGAGTTTTTATTATAATATGTACCGCATATACTCACCTATAAGTCAGAGGTAGATTCTGGGCCCATATTCTTGGGAGTTGTCATTTACCCACCTATATGTTAGTGTCAAAATTGGTAGAATATATCAAGTAAAATTCTGACTAGGAACCTTTGTCTAAGAAAATCATCAATCATGTCAACCGCATAAATAAAAGTTGCATTTATATTTCAGAAAAAAAATGTCAGCGGTATGTGAAAATACGTAGAATTTGCTGGGTTGTTCAATGCGACAATTGCTAATAATTTGTTTTCAAAACATAATATCTACATGCTTGGCAGTGTATTCTGGAAAGCATGTGACCATAGATTAATGAGGGTATTATCAAGGCTTCCCCATCCAATTTTAACCAGTGGTGTGTACATCCTTCCCATACCAGCTTACATTTTGATGTATACCATGTAATGAAAATCATAAACTTTGATAAGGACAAAAGTAACTTGTGAAAGAATTTAAATCTTTTTATCTTTAAAAGGGAGGTTTGTTTTTTTCTTTAAACTATTATATAATCATGAAATATGTGATATAATCTGTAGGCAAATTAGCATTGGATTGTATGCATACAAGTTATATGCTTCATTTATGGGAGTGCCATTACGGCAGGTAATTCCAGATATAATTACAGGTAAATATGAGCAGGTAATGGATTGTTTACACACCTTATTGGCCCCTTTTTAGCCAGGTTACACGTGTAAGAAGCTCATGGACATGTAGCAGTATCCATGTCACACAACTGGTTTACATTTGTCATCATAATGCAGGTGTCATATGCAAGCTGTTCTTTTTTATTTTGTAAATTCCTTTTAGCAGCCAATCAGATTGAGTTAATAAAAATACACGGATCTTCATTACACTGTTATGTTTGCTTTATTTGACTAGATTTTCTCTTATATTTACAGGTATATGTTTGTTCGGGGAAAATGAGTCAGAGTAGGGAGTCGGCTCGAAGTAAAGGTGAGATCAATTTTGTACTAGATAGACTTAAATGATTAAGAAAAAGATAAAACGCAAGAATATTTAACTACATTTCCCTCCCCCCTCTCTTCTTTTTCTTTTCCTCCTGATCTGATGGCCCCCTAGGTCAGTCAGAGGTGATTTAACGTGTAGCATGACTACTCAAAACCCTTGCCCCCTAGGTATGTCTTCAGGACTTTTTCTATAGTATCCACAGGGACGAAATTCGGCCCCATTCCCAATGGAAAATGCATGGATTTTTTCCCAATTTGATGAAAAAATTCCAAATTTAACATTGAGCTCATGACCATAATGCATTTAGATATTCATGTGTGCATACAATTTTCCCCAATATGACACAAATTCAACTTATAATTCCCAATTGCGTTGCCAATGACATGTTCCCAAAATTGACAGAAAAAGGCCTGGTCCTGTCTACTGAACCCTGATCTTGTAATCCCCCTCTCTATGTCTGTCTGTCTCTTTGTCTGTCTCTGCTGTCTGTCTAGCACTCATTCACTCAGACACTCACTCACACTTATTTGCTTTACCAAAGGAACTTACATTTATCAGGTTTGAGTGTATGTACAATGTATAAAGTGATGTTTAATGTTTGTTAGTTCAATGTAAAGTAAAAGCGTGATTTTGTATCAAGTTAAAATAAAATAGTTAGAAAAAAAGAGAAGAGAACTTAATCATTTGAGGTTGGTTACTCCTTATACTTTTACTGTATGTAAGATTATTTTTGCTTCATACAAATGCAAGTCAAATTGAAAATTTTGTAGCATTCTCCCTCATGATACCACACAGTTAGGAATGCAATGTTTGATCTGTTCATGAAACACATCATTTATATGTACATGTATTTATCTCTAGATTCTTTTGATAGGTGTAACTTCCATCGGTTTAACCCATTTACCTCATAAATTAAAGGGGCATTCGCTGTGTTTTTCAAAAACAATATTTCAATTTTTTCCACTTTTACTACTTGTACTTGATGTAGAATAACAAATAAGAGCTATATACAAAGGCATAAAATATCTTCACTTCCTCTATATTTTGTGAAAATAAGGCCAGGTTCAGTGTGGTATTCATATACAAATACTAAGGTTAAGTTAATCAGTTGCCAGTGAAAAAGTGACAAACCTGGGTTTCTCAATTTTCACAAAATTTATAGGAATTTAAGAAAGAGGATTGTCTTGATTTTTTTGCTTGGTCCCGATGACTGAGATAACGAGGTTCAATTGTATATAACATCCTCCTCAGGAACACAAGAAAACTGGTCTTTATAGGAAAGTGGTCTTAATATAGAGGTTGATTTGTACACAAATGGTACTATTGGGGACAGCAAACAATGGTCTTTGTGACCAGGTGGTCTTTATACACAGGTGGTTGCTAAAGCAGGTTTTACTGTATTTACTGATTTGGATTTTGGACAAGTCAAAATGTGATGACATGGGTGGATGAATTAATAAGTTTGATCCCGCTTATTTTGTACCCATTTACTTCTGCTGCAGGGCAAGTAAATAAACCAAGATAAACACAGACAGACATGTATACATAATTGGTCATGGGGAAAAAAAAGAAAGACAGGAAAATAACTGAAATGTGTGTCGGAGAGAGAAAAATCAATACTCTGTTTAACTGTGATCAAATAATACAACAGCTAGGACATACATACATGTATGTTTGCCCAGACAAGATTCCATCGTGGTCAATAAGTATACCAGTAGCTATAGGATCTACTAGTGTAATGTTTCACCCTAGCGTGAAATACACATGAAGGCATGGATGAATTACAAATATAAATAGCATGGGTCTGACTGCCCCTTTCGGTTGCATATTTCTGTAACCACTAAACTGGCTAGCTCTTTCTGAGCAAAATAAAACGACAATCAAACTGACTTTAGTCACTTGTACTGGTAATTTAGAACTGTTAAAGTGTTTTATTTGTTATGTGAATTTAGCGGTCTCTTCATTATTATAATTATTTATGTTGTTAATAAATGTACTAGTGTCTTAAGTCAATTTGATTGTGTTGTTTTATTCTATTCGGAAAAAGCGGTTTCGTGGTTACAGAAATCTGTAACTGAAAGGGGCAGTCGAACCCGTGCTGTTTATATTTGTAATTCATCCGTGCCTATGTATGTAGCTCACATTAAGGTGAAACATTACACTAGTATCCGTGGTAAGATTCCATTGTGGTCACTAAGTATGCCAGTGTTTTATGGGATCTTATCATCTACCAGTATCCTTAGTAAGATTCCATTGTGGTCAAAGGATCTACCATTATCTATAGTAAGATTGTGGTGGTCAATGATGTATAGCATCTACCAGTATGGTAGTAAGATTCCATTGTGGTCAAGAATGTATATGATCTACCATCATGGAAGATTGCTTCCATTGCAAAAATAAATTTAACGATATGACACTTACAACAATAATTTAGGTAATCACACTACCTGTGGGTAATTACAAAGATGGGAACTGGTTTGGTTGTAAGTCACATGTCCTAGTTTTTTGTACGTTGTATATGTGGTCCACAAAAATAAAATCTCAATGCCTTGTGTGAAAATCACCCCAAGGACTTTCGATAAAACAGGCGTTAGGCGTATATAATACTAGTTTGTACCAACACTTTGCATGTATGTGTTATCCTGTATTGCAGATGAAATGTCGCTCCGGAAAAGGTCGTCCTTGGGAAATACTCAAAGCACCAAGGTGGAGAGGATCGTAGACTCGGAGAAACCTACTAGGATTAAGGGTATGTTTTAATATGAATTAAGGCAATGCCTTGAAAGCAAGCCCACCTCCTTGTTTTATAAATGCGGGAAATAGCAAACATCAGTAGTCTATCCACTCTCACTGGAGCAACATGTGTCCAATGATGTCATAGTTTAATTGTAATGTCAAATATTAGAAAACATCTGGCAAAAATTTGACCAGAAAATAGTCTCATAAACGTTTTGATTTGAATACATTTTTGTGAAGAATGTGTTGTGAAGCATGAGGTTGAAGATCTAAAAATCGATTTTTAAAATTTTACAAAGGTTTTTTGATCATATATAAGTACAGCTCATTTTCTACCTCCATACCATAAAAAAGCTTGCAACACTCAATTATATTAAGTTAATGTTTTATAAGAAGGGAAAGCTTTATAATTAGAGTGTTCCTAGACATGCAGAAACCTGTGTGAATCACTGAATTGTGCAGTTTCATTTCAAAACACGCACAAAAACAAAACACACCAAGAATGCAGTAGTGTATGTCTATCACATTATCATTTATATTCTCATTATGATGGTAACACTACAGTGATGTTGGATCCCTGTGTCTTTTCCTAACTTTGTAAACAGTGGCAGTGATTATAAAACAATTTTTACTCAAAATTGAGTGTAAATGTATTTTTATGTATCAAAGACCTTCCCAACTTCAAAGACTGCCTCATGATTCTTATCAGTTGAAGGTCACATTCAAGTGAACACAGCTTGCAGTGTCCTGACTGAAGACTTCAACTTCACAGCGGGGTGTTAAGATAAAGAAACCACTTGAAATCTTTACAGATTTTGATTGTGCAATTTTTTACATGGTATCTAAATACTCTTGAATCCCAATGCTATCATAACATGAAAGTCCATTAGTTGTCAATACATGTTGAACACAGTGCATTATTCATACATGATGTCACAATTTATATATCTACATCAGATCCACAGACACTTGTGTCTATTAATGGGGGTTGAGATACCAAAATAAAACTGTTTTTTTCACTTTTGATTTCATTTTATGTATGTGTACCCCTGATTTGTATCCTTGTACCCCTATTTTTGCTACCCATGGGGTACAAAAACCCCCTACCAATGGAAAAGTCTGCCAAAAGGAGTTGTGTCAGACTTTGTCCGAAAGTTCACTTATCCCAATATTTTTTTCTATCGACAATGCTAAAGATAATTACCATAATGAAATAGAGGCAGAGGTTTCAAATTGGGTCTCAGAAGACAGATGGTCTCTTTTCAGAGTGGTCTCTCAAGACATGTTTAACTGTATTGATAAGGTATTGGGGAAAAGTTCAATTTTTTTTTAACTCTGCTATATTATTCCCAGGAGATGGTGAGAGCAGCAAGGAAAGGGGAATTCGTACTCGTCTGTCGACAGGAAGCATCCATATGAATGGGACGACAACAATAGCTGTTGCCAAGGAGATAGAAAATAACCAAAAGCTACAAGGAAAATATGTCACAAAAGAGTCTAGTGGTAAAAAGAAATTTGTTAATCGTCACGATTCTGTAATTTGAAAAAAAAAAATGGGGATCAGAGTTGTGCAATATTTTTTATGACAAAAAGTATTTAGCCATGTGAAAACTTAATAATCAAATTTCACTTTATTAGTCTGACACCACTCGCAGTAGTCAATTGGTAGATTGTTTTACTCGCAACCAAAGGTCCTGGGTTTGATTCCCGATACCGGGTCGTACCAAAAATTGTTTTAAATGGTAGTGGCTGTTTCTCTGCCATATGCTCAGCATACAACATGAAAGTCACATGTCTTTGGGATGAGATGTGTGGTAGGCATTCTGACATGTAAAAGAATCCTCACTGCATCAGTCCATAGCACAGGCCAAAAATTGTGACACTTCACCTAAAGCTGGTTACATCTCCATAAAAGTGAACGAATATTGACAAGATGTAAAAGTAAAAAAATCCTCACTGCATTGGCATCAGTCCATAGCACAGGTCAAAATTTGTGGCACTTCACCTAAAGCTGGTTACATCTCCATAAAAGTGAAAAAATATTGACAAAATGTAAAAGAAGAAACAGACAACACCAAAAACTATAAGTCTGAAACGGATTGGGGGAGAGAGAGAGAGAAGGGGGTGCAACAGAATGATCAGGGAGTAAATTTTTCCCTATACATTTCATATAGATTCATTTAAATTCACAATTTTTCTGGACTCCTTACAAGTAATTGTAAAAAGGTATGATTTTTATCACATATTTAACAGACTCTCCTACCACCACTACCACCAACACCACAAGTTCAACAAAGAAGCGAAGTGCAAGCAAAGAACCATCAACGATAGACAGTTCAGCTGTTACAACCCAGCCCCCACCAAAAAAACGAAAGATAGGACGCAATGATGGGACCGGAGAGGTTTGTTCATAATCATACTTTGGCTTGTGGCCTTAGAGTAAAATATTTTCATACATAAACGAGTTCTTGAAATCTTGTTTTTAATTATCAGCCATTTAAAGGGGCATTAACTGTGTTTACCCACCCCCCCCCCCCCCCAATTTTTTTTTAGATTTTTTCTAATTTTACTACTTGTGCTTGATTTACAATAACAAATAAGAGGTATACACAGGCATAAAAATCTTATGTTCCTTTATATATTATGAAAATAAGGTCAGGTCCAATGTGGTATGCATATACAAATAGTAAGGTTAAATTAATCAATTTTCACAAAATATATAGGGATTTAAAAATTTTTATGCCTGTGTATATCTCTTTTTTCTTATTGTATATCGATCTAAGTAGTAAAAAGGAAAAAAACAATTTTTCGTAAAAAAAGAAGAAAAAAAAAAGAGCTAATGCCTCTTTAAGGAAAACTGTTACCTTGTGTTACACCAAGAGAATTTTGATCAGATAAACCCTACGGTTTGACACTTTTCAGAAACTTTTTATTAAGCTTCTGAAGTATAATATTACTCCTTTTTAGCTCACCTGTCATACACGTGGCACATTTAAGTATATCTTATTGTCTATTTAACCTTTGACCTTTTGTCAACATTTCAGGACAATCGTAATGATTATTTCTGCTGGTTGTGTCATAAAGAGGGCACTGTAGTTTGTTGTGAGTTGTGTCCACGTGTGTATCATCTGAAATGTTTGGAAGTCAGCGGAGATTTACCTAAAGACTGGGTGTGTCCAGAGTGTGAGGTAAACTTTTTTTCAATAGCATTCTTGTTAATCCAAATACAGTAAAACCTGCTTTAGTGACCACCTGTGTATAAAGACCACCTGGTCACAAAGACCATCAAGACCAAGAAAGGGATCACGAGAGTCCACCCTGCCAAGTTATATAGATTTTACTTTATCATTCTATTCATTACCAACATTCATAATTTTGATAAGCGATGTAGTTTAACTATCAAACATTCAAATTAGCCACCAGTATAAAAAACTTGATATCTGTCACTAACTTATTTTTATCATAATAATTTGGAGAAATCGTTCCAATTTGGTAAATTAAACCATCCATGATGAAGAAAAATGAGCCAGATTTAGTGTTTTCTTTGTTCAGGGATAACTGTGCTCTATTTAAAGGCATATTTTCACTCAAAATCATAAATTTTTTCACCATTGAAAACTGATGGATATTGATGTAAGAAAAGTTGAAATAATGTTTCTGTATCCAAAAAATATCAATAACACTTGTAATTGGCATTTTATGCAATTATTCTGTTACTAAAATCTAATGCATTATGCTCTGACCGAAATTCCAAAGACACATAATTATGATAGGCTAGCAGCTAAATGTATAATTTTAGACGATGACCTCGACTCATACCATTAGTGCTGAGGTGTGAAGGTATTAGTATCCCATGCTTGAATTCTTTTGGAAATCTCAGATATCTGCAGCAATGCTAGATAATTTCCCCTGGGCCACCTAAAAATATCTTTTTTAAGTGCTCTTCATTGTTCATATGTGCAATTCTTTGTTTAACTCATCAACCCCTAAAAAACAATGGACTCCTCTGTAAATCAATGACTTAGGTCAGTCCAAATGTGTCTTTAGGGATGAATGAGTTAACTAATGAAAACAATTGTCTGTTTTTGTTGCTGTTGATTACATTTCTTTTGTTTTTATGTAAATTTTTTAATCATCACACTATCCACTCCATCACCCACGATTGCAGGCCTTTTTCTGCTAATTTTGGAAAAATGCCATTTGTGACACAGTTGCAAATTTTGATGTGAATTAGAGTCAAATTGGGAAAAATATTTTGCACACATGTAAATCTATATGTAATGGAATCTCTTTTTTTTCATGCATTTCTCCCTGCATTAATGTATTTCTGATTATGGTCATAGACTGTACACCAATGGGGAATTTTTTCCATTAAATTGGGGAAAAAAAAACATGTATACAATTGCATGTAATTTGCATTAGGAATGTTGTCTGAAATTTGGCCCCATGGAAACTATAGGCAAAGGTCTGGATTTTCATCCTATGGTCTTCTTTGGTGTTTTTATAATCAATGTAATATCTCTTGCAGCGGATTATGAGAGCAGAGTGCGTGGAGACTAGATCCAAGGCAATGTCCATGATTAGTATTGAAACCTTATGTACACTTCTAAAGTATGCATTGGAGAGGATGAAACATCAAGGTGTAAGTCACAATTTTCATTCCCCCAATTAATAAAAAATTTGGGTTGTACATATATAAATTTTTGGTCTATCATTCCTTGAGATCACAACTTTTTCCCTGTCACTTCCTTTAGGGGGGTAGAGGATGCTAAAATATGGTGATTTGGGGTTTAAAATAAAACTCACAATTTGTTTAGTAAAAAGTTTTTTGTGCAAATTAGGTACTGGCAATGTAAGTCAGAATTTTTATGCCCCCAATAAATAAAATATTTGGGTCATGTTGTAATGGATATCTATGTGATTTAAATCATAATATTATCAGCAGCAACTTTCCTGAAGAGAGTCTGGTCAGCACAGGTTTGAGCTGATTTTTGTAAGAAAATTTGTAAGTTCACTCTCGGAAGGTTAGTGGACTCTTCTGGAATACATTGTAATCAGGTTCTCTCCTCCACCATTAAAACCTGGCTGCCACAGTATAAATGAAATATTGTTGTGTGACATACTCCCTATTTATAATAAAAAAAATAAAAAATCCTAAAGACAGATAGATAGATAGCTTTATCTGTGACCTATATTTTTTTTATTTCAGAGTGACCCATTTACTAAACCAGTAGATCTGAACACTGTTCTGCACTATACAGATTATATATATAACCCAATGGATCTTACGCAGTTGGAAAAGGTATGTGGTGTATTTCATACTTTCCTATTAATGAATGGTCACTTCAGAAAGTTTTGACATTGCTATGCCCCCCACATCCCTCCTCTACAAGATCAAACATCAGGAGGCCAGTTATATTTTACCTGTCTATTGAAAACATTTTGTTTTCCAAGAAATAAGTTGAATGTCTTTTCCATGAACTTTGACAAAAATTTGTATGTTGCCTTTAAACCAGTGAGGCTTTAAATGTTTCTGATAATGGCAAGCATCTAGATCTCGGGGGCATCATGTTTCTCAAAGAGATCTTAATTTGCTATGTCATATCTAAGCCATTATTCTCTCTGTGTACGACACTGACCTTTGACCATAAGGTCATACTGCTGATAAACAATTATGAATTATTGGGTTTTGTGTATTGTTTTTAAAGCAATCAAGATCAAAAATTATAAACAAGATTTTTGAAGCATGTTAGTTACTGGTGGTTTAATCTATGAGCTCTTTGAGCCTCAATGGCCAAGTGTTTAGAGCTTTGGTTCTTTCAGCTCTAGTCTATGAGCCCCACTGAAACCTAAGCTGATTGTGTGAGCAAGTTTGCCAGTCTACCGAGAGAAGGCAGTGACTTTTATCTTGTAAATGGATTTTATTTTTCAACAGCTTGAATAGGACTGAAAATTTGTTGAATGTGACATAAAACACAAATAAAGAAAAAATCCATTTTGATTTATTACAGAACATCAAAAAGAAGATGTACGGGTGTACGGAAGCGTTTCTGGCCGATGCTAAATGGATTCTCCACAATTGTATCATATTTAATGGAAGTATGTATATAAGACCATTGTTAAATGATTGTGTTTGATGTGCTCTGACCAGCAAATTTTTGTATGTAGATTTTCTTTGTCAGAACTGTGATATGTGAATTAGACAAGCTTTCATATGGAAAAGAAATAAGGGTAAAAATTCCAGGTTGGGACTATTTATAGATGGGTAGCCCTGGTCACATTGTTCTTTTGCAGAATTTCTCCAGGTGTGGCACATTAACAAATCCTTACTGCAGTGGCATCAATCCAGTGGCATGTTGCAGTTTAGCTAGAGCTGGCGATAATTCCATATTTTAAATTTTTTAAATTGAAACATAAAACAACGATTATGGCAGTTTGTCAAAAATATTGATTGCAGTCTGAAATTTTTTTTTCATGAATCAGATGCCACATTTTTCTTGTATCTCTTTGAGCTGGCCTGACTCAGTCGGTAGCACGCTTGACTCTTGGTCGTGAGTTCAAGTCCAGTTGGCGGCAGGTCGGATTCCTGTCCTTCGGATGAGACTGTAAAAACCTAGGTCCCGTGTCACAGGAGGTGTCGGCACATTAAAAACCCTCACTGCTCAATGGCCATAATTGCCAAGCATATGGCCAAAATTTGAAGCCCTTCACTGGCAATGGTGACCTCTCCATATGAGTGAAAGATTCTGGAGTGGGACATTAAACATCAACCAACTAACCAATTGTATCTCTTTAATTGTTGACATAATAAACATAACACCCAAGTTGTAGTTTTGTCCCCCCCTAAAAGGGGAGTCAAAGCAAATGGTCTAGATGATATTTCTGTCAATAAGTTGAGCTCCAATTTAAAGTAGATAATGAGTTCTGAAACAAAAAGTGGTATCATACAAGGCCAGAAATTAACCTATATGTATTTCCAAACTCATGTAAAAAGATGACTATCTCAGCTTTTGAGGAGACATTTTATACTTTGGTACAGTACACTTGGTAATTTTCACTACCGTTTAATTTTTGTCATTTTCATCCTTAAATGAAGGGGCAAATTTAAAATGAAAGTGAAATTTTCAAGCTAAATAATTGAAGCACGAACATACATTCCACAAGACTGGTTATTTAGGGTCTAATTTAGGAAGGGGTAAATAATTTTTCTTCCGTAAAACAACGAAAATAACCCTGAGCAAAGTTTCTGGGTACTTGGTATACAGTTATATAAAACTATCAAAATTTCTTTTTTCAGCTCATCACAAATTGACCTCAAGTGCCAAAATGATCATCAAAATATGTAAACATGAGGTAGGTCTTCTTCCGAAAACCAAACAAGAAATCTGATTTCTTTAAAGACGCTCTCACTAAATTTCATGAACTTTTATTCATTATTTTTCTATTTCAAAATGTTTCTGTTGGGAATTGGGACGAGTTGATTGAATTATTTTAAAACATGAATCCCATGTGAGTTTTAAACTTCGTCCTATGAAATACCATGAAACAAAGAAGCAATGAAGATGAATTTATTTTAAAACAGTGGAGATGAATATTTGCCCTTGTATGAATTACAGTGGAGATAATATTTGCCATTGTTTTAATTACAGTGGAGATAATTTGCCATTGCCTTGTAGAGAATTACAGTGGAGATAATATTTGCCATTGCCTTGTATGAAACAGTGGAGATAAATTTGCCAGCCTTGTAGAATTACAATGATAATATTTGCCATTGTCTTGTATAGAATTACAGTGGAGATAATATTTGCCATTGCCTTGTATAGAATAACAGTGGAGATAATATTTGCCATTGCCTTGTATAGAATTACAGTGGAGATAATATTTGCCATTGCCTTGAATTACAGTGGAGATAATATTTGCCACTTGTAGAGTGGAGATAATATTTGCCATTGTCTTGTATAGAATTACAGTGGAGATAATATTTGCCATTGTCTTGTATAGAATTACAGTGGAGATAATATTTGCCATTGCCTTGTATAGAATTACAGTGGAGATAATATTTGCCATTGTCTTGTATAGAATTACAGTGGAGATAATATTTGCCATTGCCTTGTATAGAATTACAGTGGAGATAATATTTGCCATTGTCTTGTATAGAATTACAGTGGAGATAATATTTGCCATTGTCTTGTATAGAATTACAGTGGAGATAATATTTGCCTTTGAATTACTGCCATTGCCTTGTATAGAATTACAGTGGAGATAATATTTGCCACTTGTATAGTGGAGATAATATTTGCCATTGCCTTGTATGTAAAGAATAATATTTGCCATTGTCTTGTATAGAATAACAGTGGAGATAATATTTGCCATTGCCTTGTAAAGAATTACAGTGGAGATAATATTTGCCATTGCCTTGTATAGAATTACAGTGGAGATAATATTTGCCATTGTCTTGTAAAGAATTACTTTGCAGATATTTGCTAATGTACATGTATTGTTAGAATTACAATGAAGATAATATTTGCCATTGTGTTGCATAGAATTACTCTGCAGTTGGCCAATGTCTTTTATAGAATTACACTACAGATGATATTTGCCAATGTCTTGCATAGAATGGCAATGAAGATAATATTTAATTATTAATTGTATAGAATTACAGTATAGATAATGTTTGTCAATGTTTTGTATAGAATTACAATGCAGATAATATTTGCCAGTTTCTTTTATAGAATTACAATGTGGATAGTCTTTGCCAAAATCTATGAACATAAGATTTTTGTATATTCCTTTCATAGATTTTGATGACTGACATATTTGTACTTACAGATGAGTGAGGTAGAACTATGTCCGGACTGCTATTTGAACTCCTGTATCAGAAAGAATGACGAGTGGTTCAGTGAGACTTGTGTAAGTGTTCATTCTCCTCATTTTTAAAGTTTTGTACATCCTAAAAATAGTTGGTACAGTTTCATTGCACAGCGAAATAAAGATTCTTCTAACTTTATGGTTCAGCATGGTCATATTTCATTTTCGATATCACTTATGGGATAATTCTGAGATATTCAGCGCTGAAGTTCCCCAAATTTTCTGACTTTGTTATTTTTCCTCATTCGTCAAAAGTTTGGTAAAGGAGCTGCATTGTTTTACTCTTCATTAACCCTTTCAATACTGCAACATCACAGCTGCATAGTGACGTTATACACTGTAGCAGTTTACAATACTGCAACATCACAGCTGCATAGTGACGTTATACACTGTAGCAGTTTACATTTTCTGCAGTCTGTTCACTGTAGCATATTTTCATAATGATGTTGTTTTGCTGTGCAGTCTGATTTTTAATTTATGGGTGTGGAATGAATAAATTTGTGAGAGAAATTTTAAGAATATGATCTTATTTTAATAATGTACAAATAGAACTTTTAAATGAAAAACATAAATAAATCAATACATTCTAAATATATGTATATATTTTATTGTATACACAATTTTTCTTTGCGTTTCATATAAAAAATTGCATGTATACTCATCATGAAAAAGGAGATGAAAATATGCTAACTCACTTGTGATTTGATGAAATATCCAAATTGTAAGTTGGACCGATATTTTCAGCTGTAAATGTGTTAAATTTAATGCTTTAATCTAAATTATTTGTCGACACATGTTCCGCGAAGGAGGTTTCTGCATTGAAATTGTCCATAAAATCATCGTCACCGCTAACATCGTATTCGGAATCGATGTCTATCTCGGACTCTGTTTCCGTAGAAATAGGATTTACATGTTGTTCACGTGCAGAATCATCATTTAAATCAGATACTAAGAAGTAATTTTTAAAGTCGATATCAAAGTTGAAAATATCTAAAACATCTTGGGGAAATCTTGGATGCATAAGCTGCAGCCATTTTTCAACGACTTTCAGTCGCTTTTATATCCGTCGTAACTTGCTTATTTTCCCTGGAATCCATTACATGTACATGTGATAATACAGGCTAAAGTCTCATCTAACTCTCGTTATAATCGTGATTTCCGGTCATAAAGTGAAAGTGGGAAAAACACGAATTGAAAGTGAAGCCACTGAAGGAGAAACATGGGGCAGTTTACAACATTCTCGTAATCAGCGATTGTATTTCTACCGGGCAGCCCTGGACGTTATCGTGAGTAGATAAATTTAGCGGGCGTTATAGGACACTGTCATATTGAAAGGGTTAAACTCTATTTTCAGGACAGGTGACACATTTGTTTTAATTAGCTTTTTGATTTTTGACACTTTTAGTCCCTGTTATTTTATCTGTATATATGTATAACATATATAAATATTTTTCAGCGAACTCCACACACGTTGGTTTGGGCAAAATTAAAAGGATATCCATTCTGGCCAGCCAAGGTATATTTTTTACTTTATTTTAGTTTGTCAAAATGACCCCTGTAAAAACAATGTACAGTGAAACCTGTATATAAAGACTCCCCCCTTGTAGACACAACAAAACCAGTCTGTATATGCAGGGAGTCTTTATATAGCAGTTGATTTGTACACAAATGGTACTATTGGGGACAGCAAAAAACAGTCTATGTGACCAGGTGGTCTCTATACACAGGTGGTCACTAAAACAGGTTTTACTGTATACTGTAGTCGTACTAAGATAAATTGGCAAAGTTCCACTGTAACACCTCGATAATCAGACCACTTTCAGTCAGTCACTTAGGTGTTGTTATTAGCAAAGTTAGGGGTGTCCGGGTAGCGCAGTGGTTAGCGCACTCGCTTTTCACCAATGCGACCCGGGTTCGATCCTCGGATTGGGCAGGGAAGTATGTGAAATGGTTACCAACCCGGATACGCTCCTGTCCTTCGGACTGAGACAGTAAAAACCGAGGTCCCTTGTCACAGTGAGTGTCTGCACGTTAAAGAACCCTCACTGCTCAATGACCATAGGTGTCGAGCATAGGCCAAAATTTGAAGCCCTTCACCGGCATTGGTGACGTCTCCATATGAGTGAAAGATTCTTGAGTGGGACGTTAAACAACAATAAACAAAACAAACAAACAAACGTTAGCAAAGTTTCACTGTAATACCTCAATAATCAGACAACTTTTAGTCAATCAGTTAGATGGTCTTAATAGCTAGCAAGGTTCCAATGTAAATCACGACAGGGGTGTCAGGTTAGTTTTTGGCCCCAAAATATTAGAGTTTCAGTAATGCATGGAATCAGAGAAGGTACAAGTTCTAGCAGTATACCCCTTATTTTTTTAAAATGGATGGTATTGTTACCCAAATGGGCCACATGAGATATTGCTATGGCCCAACTATTTGACTTTTTCTCAAGAACCAGTGAACAGATTTCAACCAAGTACTGCAGGAAATTTGCTCTTTGGAAAGGATTCAAGGAGCAAACAAAAATGGGCTAGGTCCTGTAGAAGCTCTGAAGGGCTTAAAACGTAAAAAAAAAAGGTGGTACATCTTTAAAAAATCTTCATCTCCTTAACCATTGGTCATATTTCTTTTGATTTTGATATGCTGGATCGTTAAGTCAATATCTGAGTTTGGGAAAGAAATTAAAATGTATTCTGTATTCATCAACGAACCTTAGGGAGTACTTCAAATGACATAGGGTCTGTTTTATACAAATGGCTTATTAACTCAAAACTGATTAACCTTTTTGTATACGAAGATATCAAGTTATATAAATTAACTAAAAGTCATTAAGACAAAGTTTCAAGGTCATAATGTTAAAGGTCACGGTCACAGACACCTGTGTAAACTGAAAATATTAGATTGTATTGGTTAACTTATAGCCTTTTATCTCTTACCAAAAACCAGTCATCCAATTTCAACCAATCTTTGTAGAATATATTCCCATGTAATGTTGCTTCACGTTTATGAAGGGAACAGGGTCTTATTTCCATAAAGGGTCAAAACCTGGCACATCTTTTACACTCCAATTGTCATAATCCTTTCAAATTTGTTATACACGATTTTTAATTCAGTATCTACAAAGTTTGCAAATGAAACATTTTTTCAGTTAAGTATTTTTGTTTTAAAGTTAAAAAGTGAATAATCTAAAGTTTGTGTTATCAAATTGTTCAAAAGTTATTTTTTATGTTCTTAATTGATCCTCTCAATCGAACATAGATAATTTACAGAATAAAACAAGCACTCTTGTAGGATCTGAAAGCACCCTGAATGGTGCATTGCTTTCTAGTGTATAAGTTATCAATTGTATTTTCAGGCTCTGAGAGAAATTGATGAACAGGTTGATGTCCGTTTCTTTGGGGCTCATGACAGGTAATGTACAACCATGGTTTTTTTTTATATATAACATTTCAGGATTTTGCTGTAAATTCTGTTAATATAATTCATATATAATCTGTTCTGCACAAAAAATGAAACACCACAGACAAGTACACTTATACACATATATGCACAAACACCAGCATAATTCAGAATTGTGTATTAAGATTTGTTCAGCATCAAAATTAAATCAACAATGTTTTCCTCTAGATTTTTTTTTATATTATTCCTGTAATTTGTTGAGCATAAAAAATAAAAACAACACACACACACACATGTACACACACATGTACACAAACACAAGCAGAATTCATTAGGACCAAACTGTTTATCAACATGTGGTCTGATGTAGATTTATATACTGTAAAACAGGTTTTATTTGCAAGAATTTTATTTATGCAAAAACCAAATTCTTGCTTAGTTTTCTAACCTGAAACTGAAAGGCACAATGCAACATGGGTCAATTACAATTAGGGGCCTAGTTTATCATTGGCCCAGTTGATTTTACCAATCTGGAAGAAAAGATAATAACATGCATATCATACATAAAAACATTAAAATAAACTTAAAAATTGTGTTGCATAGAAAGAGAAACACTGCAGGTATTTTAAAATTTCATAATTTGTGCTAGATTGAGCTTCTGTTTACTTTTAGTAGGAAGTTGATTATCAGGACCTATTTTTGCTTCCAGATCATGGGTATCTACATCTCAAGTTTTTCTGTTGTCTGAAGAAATCCCAACCCCAGCGAAGAACAAGAAAGGTGGATTTGATTATGCGATGGAGGAACTAGAAATACACATCAAAAAGATCAGGTATGCATCATAACACTTAGTCACGGCCTCGACTGTCTGGCACCACCAAAGCTCAATGCGAATGCCAATTTTTTTCATAAATTAAAAAAAAAATTTAGTCAGATTTCTGATTTCGCTTGTTCAAAGAACAGAAGAGCTATTTCTGTCACTGTTTTGGCATCGGTGTCAGCATTTTACTTTTTCTTTGTGTTAAGTTTTTTGATTCAGTCCATTGTTGGCAAAGTACTGCAGCTACAGCCATGAAACTGTACATGTACATTGTCTAGGTTCATTACTCAACAATGCAGTGGAGTGCTGGTTGCTGCGCTCTTATTTTGACCCAAATGTCCAGCTTCTTGGACTTGATCATTTACTATATTAATAGTACTGTCTTAAGCTTTTTGTTTCAGTCCATTGTGGGCAAAGTACTGCAGCTACAGCCATGAAACTTCACACACTCTTTGTCTAAGGTTATTACTCAACAATGCAAGGGGATGCTGGTTGCTGTGGCCTTATTTTGATCCAAATTATAACAAGCATAAAACAGGCGAGCTTTATGTTCTGCCTTCATAACCATCTATTTTTATATCTTGAAATAAAAAAAAACACCTTGATTATGGTACTCAAAATTTGCTCTGCACTTATGGCCATTGAGCAGGGAGGGTTCTTTAGTGTGCTGACACCTACTGTGACACGGGACCTCTGTTTTTATTGTCTCATCGGAAGGACAGGAAAAGCCAGCCGCCTCCACCGAGGCTCATATCCACGACCCTCTGGCTCAAATTTTGAGCAATAATTTCATCATTATATATGATCCTATGATCCCAGTCAAGTCCTATCTGCATGATCCCAGACTTCCACTTCTAAAGCATAGCGCTTGATAAAGGAACTGTCACTAGCTACTGTGAAAAATGTTTTGGTCTGACGTAGATTAAAATCTAAGATCTTCAGCTCTACATCTTTATCTCTTTGGACAGTTGAATATATCTTAAAAGAGTATTAGCTGTGTTTTTTCAACAACAAAATTTCCTCTTTTTTACTGCTTAGATTGATATACAATAACAAAAAAGATATAAGCGTAGGCATAAAAATTCCTATATATTTTGTGAAATTTGCTTGAAAAACCCAAGTTTGGCACTTTTTCACTCGCAATTGATTAACTGAACCTTTCTGTTTGTCAATGAATACCACATTGGACCTGACCTTATTTTACGCAATATATAGGGATATAACATTTTACATGTCTGTGTATAGCTCTTGTTTGGTATTGTACATCAAGTACAAGTAGTAAAAGTAGAAAAAATCTAAATATTTTTTTTTTTTTGGTAAACACAGCTAGTGTCTCTTTAAAATGAAGTTTTATAATTAAAAGCACACTTTATATGACTAGCTTTTTCTGTATTTATATTTCAGGGATAAATTTGGCAAGTTCGAGTATGCATCTTACAGAACACCTTATGATAAAAACCATGTATATTCTCATAATAAAATGAAAATACCTACCAAAAAAGCTTTCAAAAAGCAAAAACTTTATGGAACAGAAAGATTTGGAAGCTCCAAAATGTCTAGTCCCATCAAAATAGCTCCAAAACCGGGATCTATCATAAGACAAAGCTCGGATATGAAAGTTTCTGACAAGCAGTCGGCCATGATGAAAAAAGCGTCTGCCGTCAGACAGAAATATAACAGCATTATCACAACTAGATACAGTTCTAGTGAGTCTCCTCAGTTGTCTCCCGTCAAATTAAACACTTCTAACCTGTCAAAAGTGCCCCCTGGTGTGTTTTCTACTAGTGACAACAATGAACTTGAAATTTCACAAGTTAAAAAGTGTGATTTAGATGAAAAAGGGGAGAAATTAAGAGCACTTGGTTTGACTCAAACACCTAAGAAAAGTTCTAACACTAAGGTTGATATTGTGGAAAAGATTAAGAGTAAAATCGATGAGATGAATCGATGCACAGAAGGCGACGAGAGCATGGATACAGAGGATGTGAAATGCTCAGATGCTAAACTTACTCAGCAAAATAGTTCATCAGAAAAAGGGAGTTCAAGTTATCAACCAAAAGAAAATCTTTCTGTGGAAAAGAAAGATGGCGCTGATGATTCTCATAAGATGGAGGATGTGAAATTGACACATTGTGTGAAACCTTCTAGTGACAGTGTACATAAAGAAGAGATAAAATCGGAAAACACAAACACCGAAGAAAGTGCAGATGTTCGTGTTTCTCATACACAGGGACTTGAAAGTGACACAAGTGACAATGAGAATATTGACAGTGTTTGTTCCTCGGAAATGAGTACACCGTCCAAAACGGAGTATTTAGCCAACTTGAGGAGGACGATACTCTCGTGTCAGGAAAAATTGGGAATAACAGACGATAATCTCGAAAAAGTGGAGGAGGATTCATCGGACGATGATACAGAAGAAGATTCTCCCATGGATGAAGCGGAGGAAAAATTGGTGGACAAGAATGATGAAAAAGATTCTGAATCTCCAAGTAACAAATTACAAGAAAGTGCAAAAGATACACTGGCAGAGGAAACTAAAGATAGTGCTAAAGAGGTGACGTGCGGATCTACTGAAGATCAGACGGTTGTGAATAAGGTTGAAAACTCAGAGGTCAAGACATTAGTGTCAAAAGAGGACTCTAGTACAGAGAAATTATCTAATTCTGTAGAAACAGAGTCAAATGACACAGCTGCAAAAGAGGTAGAGTCGGAAGAAAAGGTTGAGAATACTTCTTTGGAGGCAAAAGCAAGTGAAAGTAAACACAATGAAAACGCAATAGAAACAGTGAGTGAGGGTAATTGTGATGTTGAATTACACAACATAAATTCTAGTGCTAAATCAGGGGTAGATAACGTGACTGACAATAAAGACAGTTCAAAGGTGCCTACTTCAGAGGCCGATAAACCAAAAGAGAAAAATTTAGAGGAAATGAAACTCTCCACAGATTCATCGAAAGATATTACTGATAAATCAGAAAATGCTTCTCTGTCGGAGAAGGAGGCCAGTGCAGTTTCAGATGATAAAGACGAACCATCTCTAATGATGGAAGTGGACTGCGAGTCTGAAAAGGAGGAGGAAGACGAGGAGGAAAATGAAAAAATAGATGCAAAGGTGTCTCAGCCAAAAGAAATGACGTCAAATGTGAACGGAGAATGTGATGTCATTGATTTGGAGAAAGATGAAACAAAGGAAAGTACAAAACAGAAAAGAGAACCAGTACCAATGAAGATTAATTATGTATCCTGGCAACAACATCAACAAAAACAAGCCAACAAGGTCAAACAGCATTCAGCTGTAAGGTAAGTTTCCTTTTTATGTTGCAGAAACATGGTTGAGGAGACTTCTTAATCTAAATATTTTGGGGGAAGCAGTCATTACCTGGTTTAGGTTGGGTTTTGAAATTTATCTCCATTCACATCTTGTAATATAATGAAATTCACATGTGTATTAATCCATAAATACTCCCAAAATTCATATAACTCCCCTACCTGACAGAGGAAAGGTTGTGGTGCTGTAAAGTTTGTTTGCATCAGCATGTCCAGTTAAATTTTGGTTGAAGTATATTATATTGTAGTTACTCATTATTTACTTAATAAAAGTTTCTCAAGGTCATGTATTGATTCATCAGTAATCTCAGAATGCTTGTTTTTGGTGTGGTTGTTGTTTTTATGCTCCTGGCCTGAAAGGTCTGCCGGGGGCATAAAGTGTTTGGATCGTCAGTCTGTCTGTCCGTAATTCCGTCCCACTTATATATAAAGTGTAATATTTCAAGTTTGGATTGTGATACAGTCACCAACTTGGACTGTAAGTTCATCTAAGGGTTGCTTACATTTCACTGCCCCTGGGGTGCACTTTGCTGACATCACATGCCCCTGGGGGTGGGGTGGGATCATTTTATTTGCCAGCATATAAATTTGCTGGAACCTGGGGCATTCGTGTTTCACAAACACATTTTGTTTTTTATAATTTTCAAAATTCTTAGTTCTTGATAATTAAAGAGCTGTATAAGTATGCTTCTGACTTTTAAACACTATTTTGTTTCCTTGAATTTGGAGGTGAATGTTGTAGTATGATTGGACATTAGACTACTTCAAGATCATTGACATGGCCCAATCCAGCTTTTTTTACAAGGTCAAAAATAAAATTTCTATGAAGAAAAATTATAATTATGCATATTACAGTTCCAGAAGTTTCCAGCGAATATCTCCAAAAGAAATAAAGCCAGTTGGAAGTAATTCACAGACTCAGCTATCGTCAGAATTTTTCCAGAGTGCTGTAGAGAAAACATTGAAACCAAAGTCCGATTTAAATAGTGTAACAAGCGTATGTCTTCCAGGCTCGATCGTCGAGAAAGCTAGTTCCACTGACAAGAGCAAGAAACAAGGGGTTGATGTCTCGAATAGTGCTTTATTACCTAAAACTGTTGCACAAATGAATTCTCCCTCTTCACCTAATAAGACTTCCCCTTCTGTTAGCTCCAGGACCAAGAACAAACCAGAATTACCTTCATCCACCAAAGATCTGATAGCCAGATTGTCAAACAATGTATGTATTTCACACTTTATATGACACATGATCAAATACTGTACTGTAACAGTACCCGGACAATATCAGTTCACGGACGATTCATAAATAAGGGTATATATAACAAAATTTCCCAAGATATTTTCCTACATGTCGTCTATATATACATTCTGAAGGGACATACTGGAGCCAGAAATTCCCAAACAAGTATCTGTAATAGATTTTAAGCTCACCTGGCCCAAAGGGCCAAGTGAGCTATTGCTATAAGGCAAAGGTCTGGCGTCGTCATCCGTCTGCATCCGTCTGTTAACTTTTGCATTCAAACATCTTCTTCTCAAGAACCAGTAGGCCAATTTTAACCAAACTTGGCATATAGCATCCCCATGTGAAGCTGCATAAAGTTTGCGAATGAAAAAGGGATGGGACCATTAGGGGCCCTGAAAAAAGCCAAAAAGGACCAAAACTTGGTACATCTTTAAATATCTTCTTCTTATGAACCAATGATCGGATGACTTTCAAATTTTGTATGCATGATTGTAAAGTCAACAGGGTTCGAAAAATTTGTATAAAAGCACTCGCCCTTTTGGCGAGTGATTACATAAAGTTCCACTCGCCCGAACTCATTTTGCACTCGCCCAAGTATGAAACTGTAGTATTTCAAAGTAAATGTGTTAAGAGCATATAAAATCTTTTTCACAGTAAATAGATCTTATATGACTTAACAGATATGATACTCTTCATTTGACAAATTGTCTTTTTTTCTAATCAAGTACTTATTACGATGGAAAATGTGTGAAAATCTTACCACATTTTTTTTATGCTCTCATTTTAAGTTTTTAGAATTCAAATTCTTGACTGAAATTTTGGTTGCCCACCATGAAAATCTAGTTGCCCACAAAGAAAAAAAATATTTTATTTAATTTTGTTTTTTTAATTTATTGTTATTTTAATAGATAAATTTATATACAATATATATTGTCTCTGAATGATGCAGTTACATCTAAATTAACTGTAAATGCATCATTATTATTACTATAATAATTTATTATTATTATTTTATGATGTTACTACTATGTGTTTAAATTACAAAATTACATTTGTAAGTTTTCACTATTGTTTGATGAAAACAACAGCTATCCATTTCTATGTATTTCATTAAAACTTTTATTTACAGTATTGAGTAACTATTTTTACTTTTATCATTCACTTACATTTAATTCAGATTTTACAACTTTTATACAAATTATAGTGTTATGATTATTTTTTACCAAATCCTGAAATTCAGGTCCGTTCGGTATTGGTACTTTTATTACATGTACACATCCACATTCCACTTCCTCAACAAACTGCAAGTATCAGCAGTCAACACACAATGTGTTCTGTGACATTTTCGGCCATGAGGTAAAGACTAACGTGTTTAATTGTCAATAAAATAATTATTTAAGTTTCTAATTGTTTATTGTAATGTATTTTGAACTTAAAATAAAAGGAAATGGATCAGTTTCGAAATTTAAAAGGGAAAACAGATTTTCAGTAGGGCGTCAGCACTCGCCCAAAACGATTTTTTACTCGCCAATGCGAACGGGCGAGTGGATTTTTCAAACCCTGGTCAATATCTACAAAGTTTGCGAACGAAAATTAAATCTATCCATAAACGAGCCACTGGGGGGGTGCTTCCGTAACACAGGGTATATTTGTATTACAAATTGTTCAATAATTCAAAACTGATCGACTTTTTGTATACAAAGATATATGTGAAAGTTGTTAGAAATTACCTGCGGATCATTTTGACAAAATTTCAAGGTTATGGAGTCAAAGGTCAAGGTCACAGGCACTTAAGTAAATGGAAAACATAAGTTTTTTTGGTGAACTTTTCAACATTTTTGACTACTTCTCCAGAACCATTGGACCAATTTGAACCAAACTTGACAGGAAATATAACAATGTAAAGTTACATAAAGTTTGCGGATGAAAAGGGGCTAGGACCAAACATGGCTGCCATGGCTAAATATAGAATGAATGAGTCAGCAGATATTTTTGATTTAATACATGTATATCCAAAATTATTAAAGCTAGAGAAAAAACTTTGCCTTAAAATTAGCGGCTTGCAAAAATCTACTAATATTTCATTTTGGTGGAGATTGTCAGGTCGACCCTTATGCGAGTTATTTCCCCTTTTTTGTGAATTTTTCATGTTTTTGACAGTTTTGTTTTATTATCTTGAAAAGTATAATAGGTTGAATAAAAGTGAAAGAAGAGAAAATGTTCAGCATGCAAAGATCTACAAAAAAGTCAATAGGGCCAAAATTGTCAGGTTGCCCTTTATGGGAGTTATTTCCCCCTTTAAGTGGATTTTTCATGTTTTTGGCAGTTTTGTCTTAATATCTTGAAAAGTATAACATAGAAAGAAAGTGAAATAAGCAAAAATGCTCAGCATGCAAAGATCTATAAAAAAAGTCAACAGGGCCGAAATTGTCAGGTTGCCCCTTTTGGGAGTTATTTCCTCTTTTAGTGGATTTCTCATGTTTTTGACAGTTTTGTCCTATTTTCTTGAAAAGAATAATAGATAGAAAGAGAAAGAAGCAAAAATGTTCAGTACGCAAAGATCTAGAAAAAAGTCAACAGGAATTAAATTGTCAGGTTGATCCTTAAGGGAGTTATCTCCCCTGGATATTTTCATATTTTGTGCTGTTTTTCCCTATTGTTCAGTTATCACCACCATGCTTTTGGCTGCTTTTCAGTATATTGTTAGTAAAATACATTTCACTCAGGTGATTTTTAAGGTCCATTGAGCCTACTGTTTTTCATGTTTATTAGCGATTTTATATTTTACACATTTTTTATGTTTTCTGCAGTGTTGACCAATTTTGCCAGGTGAGCGACTTAAGGCCCCTTGGGCCTCTTGTTATATCGGTTTATCTACATTTCTCCCGTAAACGTAACTGTCTGGGATCTGTTACAGTAAAGGTTAAGAAAATGGTGATGAACTTCAATCGGGGAAACACTAAAACGAGATCTTTAAAAATTGTTTCCAATTGTTTCTTTGCATATTTTGAAGGATGTAGAGGTAACCTGTTACAATATAGAATTTCATATTTGTGTGCTGCAAAATAAGGGAGATTTTATGAGAAATTATAAAAAAAAAAAATCATCCGGGAATTGTTACAGTACCAGTATATCTGAAAATTTTTGCTCCCATTTAATTTCCACTATTTTCATCCTTAAATAAGAGGGTGAATTTAAAATGAAAGCGAAATTTTCAAGCTAAGTAATTGAAGCATGGATATACATGCCATCCATGAGACTATGGTGATTTATGGAAGCTTTTAGAATATGTTTAAAGGGCAAAAATAACCAGGGGCGAAAAATTTCAGGTATACAGTAATTTAGAATGATTCTTTTTATCTGATAAATAAGATTGTAATGTTGATTTAGATTGTCAAGTAATGCAAGAGTGTTGAACTGTACCTAACCGGTTGTCAAATACTGATTTATATCTTGAAATTTTTGCCCCTAGATATTTTTCGCCCTTTTCTGACAGAAAACAAAAATTTATGGATTTACAGCAATAACAATAATTTTGAATGATTTTCAAATGAATGTTTCTATTTACCAATCAGATCAAATAATATTAGAATATTTCTCTTTACTTGTTGGATTGTTTTGGATAATGCTAAAATGTCTATTGTCAGATTACCAAATAATATCAGAATTTTACTAGTTACCTATCAGATAATATCAGAATGTTGCTCTTCACATATCAGATTACCAAATAATTTTAGTTCGGGAAGAACATACACATTAATGGAAAACTTCATATGTAACAATAATTAAAATTCTGTCACCTGCCTGAATTCTTACTTGATATTTTCGGCCATATTTCAGTTGGCGTCAAAGATACAGGATTCTCTAGAAGAATTGTGTAGAGAATTATCATCAACGGCAGATTTCCAGAACAAGGTAAGCCCAGGGTCATTAAACTATTCTCAGACAAATTTTTTACTCAACTTCAAGATTTTACTCTAATCTTGAAAATTTTCTCAACTTGGGTAGAGCCAGTCTGGCTGAGTCAGTAGCGCGCTGGACTCTTGAACGTGAGGTCGTGAGTTCGAGTCCAGCCGGCAGCAGGTTGGTTTCCTGTCTGTGGGATGAGACAGTAAAATCTGAGGTCCCGTATCGCAGTAGATGTCGGCACGTTAAAGAACCCTCACTGCTCAATGGCCGTAAGTGCCGAGCATAGGCTAAAATTCACCAGCATTTGGTGACGTCTCCATATGAGTGAAATATTCTTGAGTGGGAAATTAAACAACAATAAACAAACAAACAAACTCAACATGGGTAAAGTTGTGAACCATAAAGAGATTCTCAGACAGATTTCTTTCTTAAGTGATAAGATACTTAAAGCTGAACTAGGACGATAAAAAGCTTTTGAACTTTTAATAAAAACAAAATTGTATTGAAAATTTTTTTTTAAGCATTCCCACTTTATTTCCCCACACAGCAGACATATTTGTAATTGTTCCACCGGAAAACAAGTCCCACAACAGGTGTAAAAGGCGGATTAGTTATATAAATTGGGACGTATGTCCTGGACTACATTTATACTGCTCCTTGACAATCTTACCTCAGTTGAGCAAATTCTTAACTTTTGAGAATAGAATTTGTATTAGAATTTTCCTTGTTTATTTACCCTTGCACACCTGTCTGCAGGTGAGAATCTCAATTTGGGTCATTACCTGCATGGGCATTAAAAGCTTTCACACATCTGCATACGAAATGAAATTTTATATAAGATCCTAAACTTCTATTATATCAGTTTGTTTTACTATTGTTGAACATCCTGACATGTATTTTCCATTGATGTCATCAGCTGTATGTGAAATGCCACAAATTTTGACCTGTGCTGATGCACTACAGGCTCATAACTCATTTACCCTGAAAAGCATTGGACTCTTCTGTGAATCAACGACTTAGACTATTCCAAATGTGTCTTTTGGGTAAATGGGTTAATTTGCTATGCCTAGGATCAATCTCTGACTCAGAGTTGTCTGTCCTTGCACTCCTCAACAATCTCTGTCAACGTCTGTCTCTACTGCCAGTTTCTGGTAAATATATAAATGTACTGTAGATTTTGCTCTTTATAACGTATCGATCTATTTCGCTTATAATTTTGGTGCTGACATAGGAAAAATACTATTTGAGGTGAAAATACTTTTTAAAAATGGACATAAATATAGGAACTATATTTTTGCAAAGTTTCCTTACGCTGTGTGATTTGGTTTTTATAAACATTCTGTTGGTTACATGACCATATGTTTTGGAACTTTTTTTTACACGTTGACAGATATTGTTGTGGAGTTCAAGGACCGACAACTCTGTGTAAGAGATTGATCTAGCATGACATTGGTTCTCACCTGAAAGAATGATGACATTTACTTGTGCCAAGGGCTTCAATGAAGCAACAGCCACCTCCCTTTTGTTAAGAACTTGGGTATGACCTGGGCCCAAAGTCACCAAATTTACTCAATACTCAAGCTCAACTTCTATTTCCTTACTTTGACTATATCATCATTTGTAACACTTTTGGGTTTCAGAGATAAGGAAACATATTATTATTTTTCATCATTCACATATCAATTTTTGCCTCACACTTATAATGTTCCTGTAAAAAATGAATAAATATGTTGGGTACAGTACTCAAAATTTTAGTACGTACTCAAACAATTTTTTCAGTTCTCTTAAGTTTTTCTAAAATGAGCGATAATTTTGATCATTATTTACAATTGTATACTGTCATTATACAAATATGTCCAGTTGCAGAATAAATTTTGTGCGTTTTACCTTTAAATCATGAAAAGTTAGTTGAGCTTGAGTACTGAGTAAATTTGGTGACTTCGGAATCTGGTATCAGGAATCAAACCAAGGGCCATCCGCTTGGAAGGCAAATGCTTGTCCACTAGCCTGCCATGAGTGATTTACCTTTGTTGCTCCTTGTCACCCCCTAATGTGCTGTAATTGAGGATGCAGTTTTTAAACCCTTCAGATGAAAAGTGTATTTTCTCACTCAAGAATATTATTTGATAAAAAGATAATAAAAATGGAAATTTTATAAATTTCTGTGAAAGAACACTTTTAAAATATTTCGTTACTCTAGTATGATCCATATAACTTGGAGAGGTTGAGTCTTGTGAATCCTTTCTTGACTTGGACATGTTGGGCGAGTTTAAAATTTAGCATTTTAAAATTACACTGGTAAGAGTTATCATTCCTACTTGTCATACAAACATTTATCCAGTTGGTAATTGTTATAACCGAAAAGTGAGTAAAATCAACGGTACGATAATCAGAAGGTTACTCCGCCCTGCCAGGTAATTTGAATCGGATAATAGCCTCAATATGATTACTGAAAAGTAAGTTTTCATAACTCGAATAATTACAGCACCCTCTTACATCCAGGGTCCTCCAGTGGGCTTGAAGACAAAGTGTTGATAAAACTTGTCATTCCCAATACAAATTATATTGGACCAATCGCAGACAAGAACCTCAAGACTATTCACTGTTGTGATTTCCGGCAACCACCCACATGTAACATACACGGTGATTGCTAGCTATCAAGGATAAATGAATGTTAAAAAAAATACAAAGAAAATATATTGAACCTAAACTGCAAATGAATGATAGGTATACACTTGTATTTTACCAATGTGTTATGTAAAAATCACAATTTTCATTTACCAGTAATTTTAAAAACCGAGTGTTGTGGAGTAGTCATGATGCAACGTCACAATTTTCTGACGTAAATTACTATGATGTCACAATCTGACGCAGTAAATTTTTCTTCCGGTTGACGTATTCTGATTGTGTATGCATTCAGGAGTTAATGTAGTGATCAATGAAATATAATGACCGAATTATTCTGGTTAAAGTTTTCATGACCTTTCCTCTCATTTTACAGCAGGCGGCAGATAGCAACATGGAGGCTGAAAATTCAAGACTGGAATGGGAACAAAAACAGCAACTTATTGAACTGAAGCACAACTTCCGTAAGTCATAAACCAGCTCTAGATGTGATACAGACGAATTGACCTCATGTGAATATTATGTGAAACTGTGTTTCCAAATGAATACACTACTATCATATGCATCAATATTTGAGAAGTCATTTTGCCAACCCTATTTTTTCCCCAGCAAATTCTGAAAAACTATCCAGAAATTTAGTTATGTTGAGACAATGGTTTTCCAAACTGCAAAGACATTTATACACATTTATAATCATAATTACTTTCCTGTCTTGAAATTATCACGGGAAATTATTTTGTGGTTACTGAAATTATATAAAACACAATTTTCTATGAACTTGTAGTTTGGGAAAACCAACTACAGGTATAGTGCAACAAATTTTTATCCATGCTATCGACTGGTGTCAATGTGTTGAGGGTTATTTAGTGGGCCATGCTTGCTGTGACCCCTGACCTCTGTTTTTAGTCTCATCAGAAAGACCTGTGACAATTTACAAGTGCTCAGTCAAGGATCAGTATAAAGTCTTAGATATTACCCTTTATCGTCCTCTTTTGGACACTTTCTCTTACGAACCACCACAATCTTAAATATATATATATATATACAGTGGAATCTAGCTATCTCAGAATTCATGGGACTGCCCCGTTTACTTCGAGATATCCGAAATTCGAGGTAATCAAAATTTTCAATTCACACATTTTCTGTTCTTCTTGGACAACGAATAGACCTACCCAGGATACTGATTAATTAAAATTGGATTTAAGCAATTATTAATTACACTTTCATCTTGGCTCGTAAACGGAAGTCGATTGTTTCGTGTTTTGCAGGTACCGTAAACAAGAAATTTTTAGAGTGATTTTTACGTACAAAAAATAAACCTTCAATCGCAGATGGTAACTTCGACATAACAAGTGACAATTCTATAATGATTTGATACTTGGGACCAGAAAAAATACTTTGAGTTAATCGAAATTTCGAGAAAAAAACTTCGAGATATCCGGAATAAAAGTAGTAAGAATATATAGTAAAATAATCGGGACTGGCCATTCGACTTTGACATAACTGGAATTTCGACTCATCCATTTTTGACATAACTAGATTCCACTGTATATATATCAGTACCTTTAAAACATACTCAGCTTTTATTTGTTTTACATGATCTAGAATTAACTGTATCGGAAATGAAGACCTGCTGGGATGCAGAAAAACAGCGAATTGTGTCCGAAATTAAGACAGCTCTTGGCAAAGAAAAACAGCAAGCTATATCAGAGACAAAAAAAAAACAATGGGTGAGTAATTCTCGAGAGTTTATCCAAGCTGTTAAATTGGAATAATCTAACCACCATGTTGACCATGGACACATTATCGGTGTAGATGACTGAGTTTTTATGTAAAAAAAAAGACATGCATGTCTCAATTATCTTGTATGAAATTAGCAGCTTTCCTTTTATAAAAGAATATACAGTTATTTCAAAGGATTTCAGGCAACAGCTAATTGTTCTGATATATCAGGGAAGTTTTGGGAAAATTGTAACCTTTAGGTGGCTATACTCAGAATAATACAAAAAATGTAGTTACCTCGCAGTTTTCCTGATGTCTCAGGACAATATTCTAACTATTGACCTAACACCCATGAAATGACATTTTTTTTATTATCCAATAATGAAATAAAACTAAATAGATGTTTTACAAACAGTGCAACTCCAAACATCACACATGTATATAACATGTATAACAATGCTGTGCTTGTATGTTGCCATGGTTTTAATCATTGAGGTCACTGCTGGGCAACAGTTCATTGGGCAAGCTCATTTAAATGTCCAACTGTAAGATTACTGGTTAACACATGGTGTGTTTTAAAAAGTCAGAAACAGTTCAAAATGATATATACTTTTCTACATAGGGTATTGTGTAATAATATTATTAACATTATGACCCATTTTGTCTGATCCGCTACAGTGTGCAAACTGCGGCAAGGAAGCCATTTTCTACTGCTGTTGGAATACAAGTTATTGTGACTACCCATGTCAGCAATCTCATTGGCCATCTCATATGCCAAGTTGTATGCAGACACAGAATTCAGCCAATGAAAGTGAAGCTGCAGACAAACAAACCAGCCAATCAAACTCTGCCACGGTCACCCCACAAGATTCCAGCAACCAAGATGATAGACAATCTCAGCAAGGATCCAGAGCCAGTAGTGCATCAAGCTTAAACAATCCAATCGAAATTGAGGTATGACATCATTAGCATGATTCATATAGGGCTCGAAAAGTCCTTTAATTCCTTCCCCTTGCAAGTCAAAGGTTCTATCACTAGATCACCATGAGTGGTTTTGGAGTTTAAAAACCCGCTTAAGAAATTTACATACATAATGTATACCTGGGTCTGGCACCATAAAACCAAAGAATTACTTAAGTCTAAAAATTTTACTCAATTTTGGTTAATCCTGAAATTTGATTGGCTGAGCAGACCAAGTTGACAATATTCTCAGACTTGAGTAAATTCTCAAAGTTTATGGTGCCGAGCCCTGGTAATTTTCACTCCTGTTTAATTTTTGCTATTTTCGTCATTAGATGAATTTGAAATTTTAGAGAAATTTTCAAGCTAAATAACTGAAGCATGGCCATACATTACATCCATGAGACTATGGTGATTTAGGGCGAAGTGATTCAAGGCGAAGTTAAGATGAGATGATTTCTGATGTAAAAGGGCGAAAATTTCCAGATATACAGTTAGTGAATTAAAACTGTATTAAGTCAATCTTGCAGAGACATTTTTCAAAAATTGCTTCAATCCCTCAATTCGTCCTGCTTTACAAATTAAAATCTATTTGTTAGATTATTGCCCTATATGTCACTAAAAATCTGTCACTAAAATGGAGATGGCAAAAAAAAAAAAATCTTGAAATTTGTATGTGAATTCTTGGGAATGTTTGTACATGTGGTATGAAGCTGCATTTTCGTTTCAGTCAAACGATTTTAAGAGAGGAACGAGAGAGAATTTAATCAACAACATACTCCAACAGCAACATCAGAGGATGCAACATCTGCAGCAACATCAGCAGCAGCAACAGAACATGCAGTATTTGCCATCCACAAACATACCACCACAAACCATGCAACATTTTATGCCGATACAGCCACAGGGCGGAATGCCAGTCCAATCTCGCTCTGTGTGTGTAAGTGGTACTCTATTGCCAATGGTCCATTGAAAGAGGATAAAATGGTTTTGCAGTTTATTATAGCATGATAGGGGCTGTATGATCTATGGACGTTATCTTAGATGGCAAATATTTGTAAAAAAGACTCTTCCTTCCGTTATTCTTTGATATATGGAAGTGACATTATTTTCCCCTTGGAATTCCATTGATGTTACATATCTGAAACTGTGCATCTCATTTTAAGGATTACTTCATATTCATACAGTATCCAGCAAAAAAAGAAAAATACATCTGGAATCATCTTACTGTTAAAAAAAAAAACGTTTATGAGTTTCAACAATTTTTGAGTTGTGATGGCAACCAGTTTTTAAAGGTGAAGGAGAAGAGCCAGTTATAGTATACCTGGAAAAAGGCCCCAGGCCCTCCCTCCACAAGTAAACTGGCTAATTTTCTCACATAATTAACTTAGGTTTCAGCGGGGCTCAACCTGACACTGACAACTCCAGGTTGACGAAAGGTGCCAGAATTTGTGTTTAAAGCTTTAACTTGTCAACCCCTGAAAAAAATGGACTCTTCTGTAAATCAATAACTTAGACCAGTTCAGATGTGGCTTTAGGGGTGAATGAGTTAATGGGTGCTTCATACAAATGGTTTTATACATATGGCTTATTAATTCATATTGCATAATTGACCAAATTTCCTAGGCCCCATAGGCCTCTTGTTCTGCACAGGTTTATAAAGATTATTTTCAGTAATAGTAAATAAAAATATTAAATTATGAAAATGATATTTATATTGGTATGTTTCTACATCGCAGGAGGACCTGCAAGGGAACAGGAAAAAGGCTAACTACTATTGGTCGGAACAAGCCATGGATCAGGCAATGAATTCCGTTCTCAAGGAAGGCATGTCCGTCAACAAAGCATCCAAAGTCTACAATGTCCCCAGGAACAAGATAACGGAAAGAATAGGGAACAGGGTTTGTATCCTTTTTTATATACTCCAGAGATTGAAGACTTGGGGTGGGAAGGGGTCATGTTGTATTTGATCCATTTGTTTGACTGTTTGCAGTATATTGGTTTCTTTCATATAACTTGTGTTTCTTTTCTCAAATTTTGACCAAATTTGGTATGTAGCTTCATATCAGTGTTATCTAGGAAGAATTTGATTATGGCTAACATATGGCAATATTAGCCAGAGTTATGGGACTTGAAAATCTTCATGGATGGGATGTTTAGTCTTTATCAATGAGATCTGGTTTTTTTTTTTTTTTGATAAAAATTGTCAATTTAGGGGTTAGATTTTTAGCAGCAATCACATCTGTGTCAAGGTCTTCTGAGTCTAGGTGGTAAAAGGTCATTATTGCAAGCACATAAAAGACAATTTAAGCACATGGCTTTGTATAAAAATGGCTTCCACAATTAATTGAAAATATGAAACCAGACAAGCTGTGACATGTGCAAAATCTTATTTGATATATTTTTGATGGAGTGTATCTCATCACAGGTGCCACAACTTGTCCAGAATCAGCAACCGCTTGGTAACACACAACTAACTGGTGGTCCTGTGCAATTTCAGTACATTGGACAGCAACAGCAGGTGGTGCCACCTGGTGTTCAACATTTAAACTCTCCACCACAAGTAAGTTGCTTTGAGTTTTGTCATATCAATCAGATATGTCAAGTTAAAATGAATACCAAAGTATTGGTATCACACAATCTGTCCATTCCAAATTACAGTGGTACCAATGGGAATATTTGGCACAGACAGAGTTTTGATTATATAAGATTTTTGATGGAACAGAATAAGCACAAAAATATGTGTTATATTTCACTATATTTATTGTTCATGTTGTTGTAAGACATGTATATTTCATAGATCAATACAAATCTGAAAATTTTTGCCCTTGATTACTACAAATCTGAAAATGTTTGCCCCTGATCACTACAAATCTGAAGATTTTTGCCCCTGGTTACATTTGCACTTTTATGACAGACAACACATTCACCCTGTTGTATATTTGCCTTGAATCACCATAGTCTCATGGATGGCATGTTTGTCTGAGCTTCAGTTATATAGCTTGAAAATTTCACTTTCATTTAAAATTCACCCTTGCATCTGAGGATGAAAATAGTGAAAATTTCCAGGAAAACAATAAACGTTAAATGGCCATGGGCTTGGTTTTAGTTTGCAAGTATCAATCAGAATACAGGGTGTCCAATTGAGTAGTTATGGAATTAGGGAAGTTTTAATGCCCTTGGCTTGGGATCAGTGGCATTTGTGTTTTTCAAACACATCTTGATTGTTTGGAATTCTGAGTGCACAAGATGCAATACTCTGCAAGTAAACTGACAAACTTTCTCACAAAATCAGTTTAGGTTCAAGTGGGGCTTGACTCACTTTGACTAGAGGTGTGTGTATGTCATAAACACCACAAAAACAAAGTCCATTTACAGTAAAACCTTGTTATACTGCCACCATTTGTTCAGCCCAAATTTGACATTATAAAGGGTTTTGGCAATAAGGTGAGGGAAAGCTAAAATGAATTTATGCTGAAAATTGGATTTTCAAAAATTGTGGCATTTAGTTGGGTGGCAAATGAGGGGCAGTACAAATAGGTTTTACTGTACTGTAAACGTGAAAATATCCTGAGCAGTTCTATATCAAATGATAATTCTTAGTTCAAGTGTGGGACTGGTATGCAGGAGATGATCTACATGAACACCTTTTCATAATGAAGTGTAAGTTACTCCCATACGTAAACTTCCATGTTTACAGTAAACGAAAAAAATTTGTGGAAGGATACAAAGTCAAAGTTTTAGCAATGTTTAGAATTTTCGTATTTAAGAATTACAAAATTTGTGGTTCAAGGCACTTATTTATATTATATAATGTGGAACCTGTCATGAGAGACCACTGTCATGGAAGACCACCTGTCTCTAGAGACCACATTTCAGTGGCTAATAAGGTGGTCCCTCAAGACAGATTCCACTGTATTCCTTTTGTTAGTTATAATGGCTTGATTTTTTCCTCAGCAGGTGAGAATGCAAACAGTTCAAGTTCAAAACCAACCAGTCTCTTCAAACATAATGGGAGGCAGACCAATTCTTCCGCAGGGCAATCCAGTCATGTATCAACCGATACAAGTCTGTTCTCAACCCCAGCAAAACACCATCGTACAGGGCGGACAAATGATCATTTCACAAGCAGGGCACAATCCACAAACTAGCATTATGCCGAACTCCATGACATATCACCCCAGATTTTAGTGAAATACCAGTAGTAGTGTCATTCTTTCAAATGTGTTCATATTTTTCAAGATTAAAGTTACATTTGGTCACTGAGCCTGTGACCTCATTCTCAAAATAATTTGGAACCTTCAATACTGAGAGAGAAAAATAAAGTGTATGTGTGTGTTTTTGTGTACATGTATGTGTGTGTATGTTTGTTTGTCTTTGTATATTATGTCAGTATGTGTTTGTATGTGTGTGTGTGTGTGCACATGTTGATGTCTTTATCCTGTAAAACAGCAGTAGATGTTGTATAGACATCAAAAGACTTGATTTTACAAGCAGACTGCGATTGAACTTCTTGACCTTGGATTTTCTTGTGTCAAGTGCCCTTATTGCACTTACATGGAAGTATCCATTATATTTCATACCAGGAGTGATACTATCTTACCACGGTAGGCAAATTTGATATCCTTTTACATCAATTTGAACTGGTCCTTATTCCTTAAGGTTGAAATAATGAATATTGTCTCTACAGGATGTGTAAGATTGAAAGTCACACCTTTTTTTCAAACTAGTCATTCGGTCTGGCAGCAATAATACTATGTACTCCAGAAGAAATGTGAGAACCAACTTGAGAAAACTTAAGAGCGAAAACAATCATATTTGAAAATTTCCTATTGCAAAATATTTTCAAGCATTTTGTTTTTATTTTTGTCATAATATTCTTGATAACTTATTGCCAATATATTCTGTTCCCCTTCCTACCATCCCCCTTAATCTCGCTTTCCAAATATTTTGTCATCAATATATGACATCCTGAGAAGTAGGATTTACCTTAAGGATTCTTCCACAAGTTGGAATGACAGACATTTTTGCAAGCAAATTATCAACTTTTAAGTTCCTTAAATGTCAACCCAGTTTCATGTCTGTTAATATTGGTATAAAACTTGTCCGTTTCCAGATGTAATTGTACAATACATCTTAATGCTTTAAACACTGCAGATCATAATAGACTGGCCCAAGACAATAGAAAAGACCGTACCATTTAGATACTTAGAAGTTAAAGGTTTAACAGAATAAAAAAGTCTGAAATTTAAAACCTGAGCCCGAAGTCACCAAATTTACTCAGTACTCAAGCTCAACTTTTATTTCATTATTTTGACTAGGCCAGCGTAATTGTTTGTAAAACCTTTATGTTTTGGTGATTAGGAAACATATTATTATTTTTCATCATTCACATATAAGTTTGTGTGTCGCACTTACAATTTTCCTGTAAAAGAATAAAAACTTCGAGTATGGTAATAAAATGTAAGTATGTACTCATTTTTTTTTTTAATATTTCTGAAGCTTCAAGCTTTTTTCAAGCAATAATTTTGATCATTATTTACAATTGTATGCTGTCAGTATATAAACATGATCAGTTACAGAAAAAATTTTGAGTGTTTTTATCTTAAAATCATGAAAAGTTAGTTGAGCTTGAGTACTGAGTAAATTCGGTAACTTTGGGGCCAAGGATTTGTGTGGATGTGTAGTTCAATCCTCATGCCATCTCTCACCTTAAGTTACAGTCGTTTCTGCCTGGCTTGATACTATCACATACTGATCAGCAGTTTATGTGTAGAACTTTGCCCGATAATAGTGCAAAATTGCACAGCCACTGTACTTTCAAAAAAACAAAACAATACTGTCCATTTTCCAAAAATAGGGATGTACAGGTAAGACAATTTGCATTTTTTGGATTACTATATGTCCAATATGTTAGTGCCAATAACTTACCTGTCACTCCCCCCCTCTGTTATGATTTCATTTAGACTTGTTGTGTTTGTAAACATGTGTCAAATCATCTCGGGCAAACTTGACTTGTTCAGGGCTGGTGCCAGTGCGAGTCTTCCTTGTTGTGATTAACTGGCCACCATTCTTAACCTATTCGCCCCTAAAACATACTTGGACTGGTCTTATTCATTGATTTACATAAGTGCCCATTTTTGCAGGGGTTGATGAGTTAATTAAGATATTATTTAGGAAGGTTTAAAATGCCTAAAAATTCAACAAATCAAAATTCTTAATTTACTTCCCTGATTGTTAAGGAAAAGCGTGCATGACTTTTAACCAAACTGCTATGCCAATCCTCTACCTATGTGTTCAGTTATATATCTCTAAGTATTTGTTTTTTAAAATCCTTTTATGACCAGTGATCACAGTAGTATGTAAACCTGTTCACCCCTGCATACACATTTGGACTTGTCTAATTCATTGACTTTAAGTAGAATGAGAGGAGACTTATTTTTCATGGTTGAATAGCTTTAAAGAAAAAATAGAAGAGATATTTTCTGACAGGTTCTTGAATAGACTGTGTCAAAGCACAACTTTTTTAACAGTGTTTTGTTTGTTTGATATTTACTGAAAATAGATATCCAAGAAACAATAGATTCTTCTAACATAAGCCAGTCTAAGTGTTTCTGTAGGGGTGTTTAAGTTTAAATTCATTCATGCGTGATATCTTATATTGCAAATATCCAGGTTTTTCTGATGATTCAAATCAACATTTTTGATATGAGATTTTTTGCACTCTTATCGGCACCATTAAGATAGCAACTTCCAAAATACCAAAGTATGTATCATTGATAATGGCTAATTCTATTAACCTTCCACCCTCTGAGGAGCAATGGGATCTACTTCAAATGAGTGACTGATCCATTTGTTTTATGGATGAATGTGTATATCAAAGTAACTGAATTGATAATCATACAATAGTTGTTGCATAAGTTTGATATGCTACAGTTGATTATAAATCGTAGTCAGGGTAAATTTAAATACAGGTATGAAACGACATTATAGACTAGTCCGTTTGTTTATATCCAACAAACCGATTTGTACAGGACAATATCTGTTGTAATTTGTCATTGTTGGAGTTTGATTGGTGCCAGTGATTTGGAATGACCGTGAATTTAAATTTAAGTATGGAACTACATGTGACTTCCTATCATAAGGTTAACACTGGTTAATGACAGAAGATTTCTTGAGCACTGTTTATGCATGTATATAGTTACTAGATAATTAACATCTAAATTTTTAGAAAATTGTGTCTAGAAATGTTTAAGATCACCACAGTAAATGGGGTTTACCTTCCAGTATTATTTCCATACCTTTTTTCCCTTCTGTTTCTTCCTTTATTTTTTGTCAGACTATTACTAAAGGTGCACAAAATTTGAAACCATGTCATATTCGTTTGATTTTTTTTTTCTCGAACGAATCACGTCGTGAGAAATGTGTGTAAGCTGCCTTTTTTCTTTACATGTACGTTCTTCCGTAACCTCCCATAAGAAAAGGAACCTTTACTTTAACGTGTACATAATATGGCTAACAACACCATTTAAAATTGTCTCAATAGATTGTTTATCTCAAATAGAAGAAGTACATGCCTTTTTATATCCAAAGATCAAAGACCAAGTGCACATTGTTTTTGTGGTCTCCAAAGTTTTTCTGGACTTAAAAATCTTATTAAAAATGACTTGGCTTTCGGGGGGCATAGGTGTCATCAAACACATCTTATTTACACATAAGTTGAATCATAGATCAGAATATTGGACCCAAAAGTTACTATTTTTTGGGCAGGTCTCATTTATTATTGTACTATTGTACACTCCTGTAAAGTTGAAAGTCTACTAGAGTGTACGTGGATACTAGTTCATGTATATACATACATGTACATGAAAATGTTATTTTTATATTGTTTTCCAATAAAACAAATATGAAAGATTATACTGTCACTTGTTGTGCTATAATGAATGAACTAATAATGTATAGCTACCACTCTCTCTTTCTCTCTCTCTCTCCCTCCCTCCCTCTCTCTTTCTCCCATTCTCTCGAGCATCAAGCTTTGAAGAATGAAGTTTCTCACTTCTGGTCAGTGCTGGTTCAAGCCTTGCCTAAGTGAAAAAATTTGGCAGTTCAGTTGCAGAAGCTGATGGTTTCTTCTCGGGTACAGTTGTAACCAGGTTCTCTCCACCACCATTAAAAGCTGGCCTCCACCACATAACTGGAAAATTGTTGTCAAAATTCAAAAACTCTACCATTCTGTTTCCATCTCTCTCTCTTTCTCTCTCTGTTCCCATCTCTCTTTCAGTGTAGTGTTTTTTACTGTTATTTATTGCTGCCAAGTAGGTGTCATCTTTAATTGATGCCACAAATTTTGACCTGTGCTATGGACTGATGCTTATGCAGAGAGAATTCTGTTATGTGTCATGTCTGCTATGATATAGGAGCTGGGTTTTAAATTTCACCCAAAAGACCTCTGTCTTTCACATCATATGCCAAATGCTTGGCGAAGAATTAGTCATTACATTCTTCAAGTCTTCAGTATGACCCTATAATGGTATCCAGCCCAGGACCTTCTGGTTGTAAGTTGAACGCCTTACTTATAGCTCGGTACTTCTCCATATACATGAACAAAAATTGGCAGGAAGTAAAACAACAAAATACACCAACATACTGAAGTTAGTGGCACAATGCCCTGGTGGTCAAGAAAAGTAAGGGAAATAACTTGTAATTGCATATTGAAAGTTTGCATTATATGCAGAAGGATTGGATTTGAATATGAGTGGGATATAACACTATAAGTCAAAAATAATTGGACAGGCTTAAAACATATAAAAATCTTGCAATAATGCCATTTTCTGCTATATAAAATTATCTTTATAATAAACGCCAAATTCATTATTGCCCTTCTATTTATTGAAAGTATCGGTTATCTTGACATACCACTATAGCTTACTGGTCACAAGAGATCACCTGTGTAAAGTCGGACAGCAGTAGTAAGACCAGGTAATTGAAGAATTAATATAAACTGTTGATCTGTTTTCTGTTCATTAAAGATACTTGATACCAAGGAACGGTAACTCTATTTCCCTCAGATGCAGGAATTCAATTCATCGCCAAACTGGATATACTGCCACAATTTTTAAATAAAATAATGGCGGTTTACCAAGAATTTGCCGTACATTGGAACACCCCTTAACTTGAACCTCAGTCAGATACAGACACCAGGAAAACCATAAAACATCAGGCAAATGTATATCACATTTTATTGAAATTTTCCATTGCACAAAAAACAGTAAATATAAACTCAATATATCACTTGCAAAAATAACGGATGATATTTATTATGTTTAGGACATATAAGTGTTGGAAATGCATCAAAATCATTCATGTTGAACCCAAGATGACGATTTTGACATTAATTATAATCAACAAGATGTATACTGTATATCTGGATTTTTGGTCCCTGCTTATTTTCACCCTTTTACTACAGATAACATATTCACCTGGTCTTAAATTTGCTCTAAATTACCATAGTCCCACGAATGGCATGTATGCCCATGCCTCATTTATTTAGCTTGAAAATTTTGCTTTCATTTGAAATTTGCCCTCTTATCAAAGGGTGAAAATTAAACTGGATCAAAAATGTCCATGTATACAGTAATTCAATTTTAAATCAGCATTCTGAGAGCATTACAAAATGATTGATACATGTTCCCTACCTGTTAAACCATTATTAAGTGAATGTTGAACAATTACAAAACTTTAACCAAAACCCTAACCAGGGTGTCAAAGGCAAAACATAAATTATTGGTACCCACCCGTGGTGTCACCTGTACAGGACTAATAATGGTGGTAAATTGTTAAAAACGTAAAACTGCCATTTAATATACAAGCTTGCAGTAAATATCACCAATAAACTAAGACATACATGTACACATCAAATTTCTTGGATTTATTTTTGTGATTTTGGTTACCAATGAAAACGGAATTAAATTTTCAGTGAAAATTTATGATTTTACAACAGTAAAAAGCATGGAGTATTTATGGTATAGAAATTGTTACCGCAGAGTGTGCTTCTATATACTGTATATATGTAGTTGTTTAATTTCACTGGGAGAAGGTGTCGGCACGTTAAAGAACCCTCACTGCTCAATGGCCGTAAGTGCAGAGCATAGGCCAAAATTTGAAGCCCTTCACCGGCATTTGGTGACGTCTCCATATGAGTGAAATATTCTTGAGTGGGACGTTAAACAACAATAAACAAATAAACAAAAACACAGAGAGAAAATTTCGAGTTTTTCTGAAAGGAACTCATTCACGGGTATTAAATTTCACACAAGATTAATTATGAGCTGTCTTTCTGTACTTCATAAGTATAAGGTGTTATATTCACAGGTATTTAATTTCGGGAAATTTTTGTTGATCGCAAATATAATAAAATTAAATCCCCTGCGAATAAAAGCAACTATACAGTACTATTACTGTGAACCACAAATTTTAGAAACAGATTTTAGACATTATATGTACATGTAAGCCTATATAGTAAAATGAAAAACATAATTAATGAAAAGCACTGAGTATTGTATATAATATCACTACAGTAAAACAGTCAGATTCCAAGATCTAAAACTTTTATGGGTTTAAAACAACAAGATTTCATGGTCTGGTTGTAAACATTGTAAAAAACATGAAGATTTAAAAATGAAATAAACATAGCTAAAGTTAATTGAGATTCCAAGAACTAGAAATTTACTGGATATAAAATACCAAGCTCTTAAAATATTGACATTTAAAAGATATCTTATATATAAAAATAACAATGTGGTACAGTAGAACCTTTCTTGAGAGACCACCTGTCATTAAAGACCATCTGTTTTGTTAAGACCAAATTTTGAAATCCACTCAGTTAATTATCTCTAAATAAAACTTCTTTTAAGAAACCACCTGTCTTGTCACTTTTTTAGAATCATGATGCCTGCAGTATTACTATTTTAACATCATGAAACCTACAGTGTTACTTTTTTAACATCATTACGCCTGCAGTGTTACAATTTTAACATTGTAATGCCTACAGTGTTACATTTTTAACGTCATCATACCTGCCATGTTACTATTTTAACATCATGATGCCTGCAGTATTACTATTTTAACATCATGATGCTGGCTGTGTTACTATTTTAACATCATGATGCCTGCCCTGTTACTATATTAACATCATGATGCCTGCAGTGTTACTATTTTAACATCATAATGCCTGCAGTGTTACTATTTTAACATCATGATGACTGCCCTGTTACTATTTTAACATCATGATGCCTGCAGTGTTACTATTTTAACATCATGATGCCTGCAGTGTTACTATTTTAACATCATGATGCCTGCAGTGTTACTATTTTAACATCATCATGCCTGCAGTGTTACTATTTTAACATCATCATGCCTGCAGTGTTACTATTTTAACATCATCATGCCTGCAGTGTTACTATTTTAACATCATCATGCCTGCAGTGTTACTATTTTAACATCATCATGCCTGCAGTGTTACTATTTTAACATCAACATGCCTGCCCTGTTACTATTTTAACATCATCATGCTGGTCATGTTACTATTTTAACATCATCATGCTGGTCATGTTACTATTTTAACATCATGATGCCTGCAGTGTTACTATTTTAACATCATGATGCCTGCAGTGTTACTAGTTTAACATCATGGAACCTCATCCAATCATGCTAATGTGATGGATGAGGAACATTCTTAGAATGAGCCGGAGGCTCGAAGCGTATTAATACTGCATATTTCCGTGCTGTCCGGCAAGGTACAGGCTATTATACTTATAGGTTTGCAATCAACCTAATATAATAATGGGTGGGAAATCAGAGGTGGGTTGATAAATACCCTTCGAGCCTCCGGCTCATTCTAAGAATGTTCCTCATCCATCCCATTCTTATTCATTCGCCTTCGGCTTCTTAGGGTATTAATACTGCATATTTAAAGAGTTGATGCAAACAAACTCAAAAAGTGAACCCAAAGAAAATTATTTCCCACTTAAAGACAAGATACTACAATTATGTTTCATTTACACAGTTGAAGTAAAAATATCTGTTCGAAATTATTTATAGATCTAATAAAATGTTTTTAAGTGCTTAAGCTGATGACCAATTGATTATGTTCATAATCTCTTTAATTGAAACACCCTTATTTGAGAAACACCCAAATCAACTGCACACATGAAAAGTGAGCTTTTAAGCAAAGAATCAACACCAGCTTATTGCAGTACACACTTCAATCATATAGTCAGAATACTAGTACAGATGGCTTTGTAAGTTGTAAATGAAACAAAGTACAAGGAAGACTTTCTCATATAAACTGTTCTTTTCAAATATTATATATTATTAGGAAAACACAAAAATGTGATTTTCACATCTTATAAGAATGACATTTGGATTAAGCCTTCCTGGCTTTGATATTTTGAATAACAGACAAATATCAAATATGATTTTATCACAATTATAATATGTATTCATATGATGATTATCCAACATTGTACATGTAAAAGCGTATGCTCTTGCTGCAGTAATAAATGCAACAAACAATTATTTAATAAAATTAATGACATCAGAAAAAATAAATCAGTGGTAAACAAATAAAGACTGTTGACACATCCCATATAGACTGATTTAACAACTACATTGTACATGTACTTGTATAGGTTCTATATGAAAACAACTTTTTACAGATCTAAATGGTCTTATTACCTTCTAAATCAATTAACACCAAAGAATGGCAAAGTTTGGATTACATACTCTCAAGTGTTTTCAAAAGAAAATAGGATAATTCTAGATTCACTAGGAATTCAAGATGAATAACAACTTATTTTTAATATCAATGAAGAGAATCTCTATATTCCTTCCACCACATCAAATAACCCAATTTTCTCCAATACAATTTTTCAATTGTTGACAATGATTAAATGTTTTCAACAAAAATTTCTTTATGGATCATTGGATTGCAGATATGATAACTAGCAAAGTTTATTTCTAGGTTAAAGGATACTGTACTCCTATTGGAGATACAGATATACAATTATCAGATCCTTATGTCTGGACAATGTGATTGGTAAAAACTATCAATACTTAAAATAGTAATGAAAACCATGATCATGTATGACATGGCATAAGATGAAATGGAATTACAAATATGGCTTTTTTTTTAACTTTTTATCGTTAATTAATTCAGGTAGAAACTTTAAGTACATGTACAAGATTAGAAATGTGGGAAAACATAAGATAGATAAGTATACCATATTTCACCAAGGTATTGTAAAAGCATCTACAGCTCTTGAATCTGGGTTATAATACCAGGATATATAATTTTCAATCTGACAATTTAAATATGATGCAAAGAGGTAAACATTTAGAATAAATGTTTGTAAAATTTTTTCCCAAGCTTTTATCTTTTAACATACATATACAGTATGCATGTACATGTACTCATTTGAATCATTAAATATTTTAATGTTTAATATATGTATATTCTGCTGTTATATTCTTTATACCTGTAAAATGCACAAATGTATAAGTTTATAATTGTTTTGTTTTTGACACCAACACAAATTACTTCTGTAAAATGGTCAAACACACCATAAGCCATTTCATTCAATCTATTGATATATAACGGAGCTGTAGACTCACCACAGTCTATTACTAATGAGTAATGTTTGTTGTCAACATTTTATAAACTAGTTATACCAATCAAGAAAAAGAGCTGAAACTCTAAAAAATTTATGTGATGATTGGGACCTTCAATTGACCATCTACTGCCAACTGAAAACAATTTTTGTACTTGCACCCCAACCTTTTGAATGAAGCATTTGTATAACCAAGTATCAATACCCTGAATAGGTCTTGGTTTTATAGGTTTAACACACACACTAACTTGTAACATGGTTTCTGTTCAATAAAGAATTGAATTACATTGAAGAATTGGTTCTCCCATTAACAATAACAATATTGTCAAAACAGAAAATAATTTCTGCTTTACATGGTTCAGAGATTGGCATTATGAGGCATCAAAACTATGATTATTCACACAAAAGTACATGATGATTTATTTTTCTAGACATCTATAATGCAAAGGGCCATGTAACAAAGCATTAAAAATATGTACTATCAAACCACTAAAGGATGCAATCATCCTCATAAAAACAGAAGTTTTCTTAGAATATGTGTACTACATCTTCTAATATTTTTTAACTTTCTCATCTGTTAGAAGAGCCTTGAATTGTATAGTATCAATGATAAAACATGAAAGAAGACTATTCTTTCGCAAGGTTGCAAGACTGAATTTTTATAATAACAAATCATCTAATTTGTTTGTCATTACTTGTGCTTCCTTTGCACAGATAAAATTTTGATTCATACATAAAGAATCATCTATATAATAACAGAAATTATACATATTTCTGAAGAAGGCTTTAATAATTTTGTTGAAATTCTTGGATCTCAGACAAACTGGAAGGAAGTACTTTAATTAGGGGGGAAAATGCACTCTGCAAGAAAAAAACAGAGTTTCTGTAACTTAGTTCTGATACTAGTACTGAAAGATGTTACTCACAAATCAACAAAAGTACTGAAATCGTCTTTCTAGAAAACATTCAAAACATGAGTAAGATTTTCTTGTTTGAACTGTTGGTACTTGACAAACTTATTTATTGAGTTTTAGATTTTTACTAGTTTCGGTTTTCCATTATTTTAGGAACAAGAAAAAATGCTGAACACAAATTTATCAGCATAGATATTGTTTGCTCTTTCAGTTGTTCCTTTTAGTAGCAATTCTTGAACTTGAACATTTAAATTCAAATTTAAATTTACTACCAAACTTAACTTTACATGAAAATTTCATTTTGAAAATGTTTTAAAATGAATTCTATGTTATACTGCTTGACTAAATGATGAATTAATTCATGAAATGTAAGTTTTTCCCATTCTGGAAAATCTAGTTCTCTTATACTGTTTACACTTCTGTTGGTAATTTCTTGATACTTTTTTACATGTACATGTAGTACATAGTTGTTGCCTTTACAGTTGTAATAATAGTGTTTCGAATTCTGATATGATAAATGGCTAGAAAATCTTATAGAATTCGGAGTGTCGTCACCCGAAGGAATTTATGACAGTAGCCACTAACAAACTTGCTTGTAAAAAATCAGAATAACAATTTTATTTCTACTTATCATATAGAAGGTATGTACGATAATACCGATATCTTTGAGATATATAAATTTCGGTATGACCAATCAGAGTTAATGCATCAGTCAAAACAGTTTTGACACTTTTTCAATCAAATTCATATTTTGGTTGTATAAACTTGTTCAGCTAATTGAAAGAAAGACCTTTTAAAAAAGGGATTGTATACATTCTGAATTATAAGGTCTGACCACATTGTGTGTGCACGCAAATCAATAGCATTCCAAAATTCAGAATTGATTTCTAATTTCACATGTATAAATTAACACGACATTCAGGTCTCAAATAGTCCTTTACAATTAAGCTTACTATAGTCCTTTACTGGATGTTTTGAGACCACAGTATTTACAGCTTTGACAAGCATATCTAATACTTAATTATGTTTCCTTGTCATTTTTTACTCAGAGAGATCACATTATAACTCATAATGTGCACACAGTTTTCTTGCAATTGCTTTGTCAAAATTTCTTATGGTAATAAGAATAAACTTTCTCATATAAGTTTTCTCAGAACTTTTTAGCTATGTGAATATTCCAAGTAATAAACTCAAACAGAATAACAGAACTATTATTGTCATTTAATAAATCTGAATCAAAATTCAAAGTATAATTCTAGTATTGATTCATAATTTCTGTGACATTGGATAACATTATTAAAAACTAAATGTCACTAGCTCTTTGGATAAGTCTATAAGTAAACATAACCGAGAGACATAAACAGGTATCTCAACAGTACAATAATTTCTAGACAAAGTAAAATAAAGATTTGCCTGGAGGCTTTGATACAGTAGCAAAGGGTCTTATAAGAAAACCCAGTATCTACTGTAGATTTTTGTCTAGTAATAAGTTTATAACTGCATCAGATAAAGTATGCATTAATAACCAGTTATGATCAGTTGCTGTATATATTCATTATTAAAATAAGACTTTTTAAAATACTGCCAATTCCAGACTTTTTAGGAAGGCTAGGGCGATTTCCGATTTTTAGTAGCACCCATTATCACCTATTTCAATGACTTCGTCATTATTGGTTTGGATTATAGTTTTGCCGACATAGGCATAATAGAACTCGTGGTATATACCAGTGAAAACAGAGACAACACATATTTGTCGGAATTATGAAACGAGTGTTCGAATATACTTACCGTATCCAGAAAATCTGGATTTTCCGACATTCTTGACATGTATATTCTGGTACATGTCTATGCTTCGTTTAGAAAATTGGAACGTGTTGAATACGTAAGAATAAATTTTCAGTAGAAATAAACAGTTTGCCTGACATCGTCAGGGCTTCTAAACTTTCTACAACATGTTTTTTCAGTGACTATGCTAGGCTACTTGTGAGTTATTAGTTAACACTAAAAAAATATCGTGTACAAACAACAGAACACAGTAAATTTATTTCAGACAGTAACTTGCAGGGTTATTTTTCAACATCACGGTCCCTGCAGGGTTATTTTTCAACATCACAGTCCCTGCAGGGTTATTTTTCAACATCATGGTCCCTGCAGGGTTATTTTTCAACATCACAGTCCCTGCAGGGTTATTTTTCAACATCACGGTCCCTGCATGGTTATTTTTGCAACTTGTTTCATATTACAACTATCATCATCATTCAGAAACCAGTGGCCCCACTTTTTGGCTCTAACGATTTTACCCTCATTTCCAAATACCCAATTGTTATTTATGATAAATGGTTTTGTTTCCATTCGTTCAGATTCTGTATAATTATACCACTTTCCATCTGGATACTCTTTCACAGACAACATCCTGTGTTTCACACAATGATACAGTTGTGAGATGTATTCTTGGTCATTTTCACTCTCATGTACTTCATCACTTGAGGTAAAAGATTGGATGTCCCTTTCCAAGTCCAGAAGTTTCACTGTTAGAGCTCTCCATAATCTTTTTGTAGCATTGGTGGGATACATATACAGAAATCCGCCAGCTATTATCCCTGGTCTTTCCGATACTTGAGTTACAATGATGTCCACATCTGTACTCTTTCTTAAGTCCATGAGAGGGTTTGTTACCCAGAGGCAATCAACCTCAAATAGAAATATTTGCACGTCATTTTCTAGTATCTTGAGCAAAATTTCACTCCTTCTGATCATGAGACGAACATACCCTGCCTGACTGTATATTTGGTCCCCTCTTGCCTGATCTAAACCCGGTACCAAAAATGTTGTCACTTTGGGCCAATTTTTATCAAGTTTTTCTTGTGTATCCCTATCAGTTACCATTATTAAAACTTGTTCATGAATATTCATTTCATTAGTGTTACATAACCAGCTGTATGTAAATGGAAGATATGCATCATTGATCATGGTCACCAGAACCGGATTTCCTCCAGATGCCATCTTCCTCACAAGATTGGTCAGAGAATTCTCAATTTCCTTCTCTGAATTTTGACCAAAAATACCAGTGAGTCTATCCTGACTTAATTCAACGTCAAACTCATTCTGAAGTAATAGGCATACATCATTCTTACGAATAATGTAGATCTCCACAGCAACAAACAAAATCCCAGTAAGGGCCAATAATTTTACCCAAATTTTTCTATTTCTTGGATCCGTGAAGTTAAATTTTACCCACGCAAAAACTCGCCTCATCGTTGTAGTGCTTACTTGCTGGTTTGACATTATCTTTGGTGCGGCCAGAATCTTAAACACCAGGTTTTACCAGCAAAATGTCACCTGAAAAATAGTAAAGAACTTTATTTTTTGCTTTCATTGTTGCTGTGTGTTTTGTTTTTTCAGTTTTGTAATTAAGGGGAGAAACTCCTGAAAGAATTGAATTTTTGTTTTTATTTTTGTTTGTCTGGTGTTTTTAGCTCACCTGGGCAAATAGTGTTTAGTAATTGTTGCATGGTCATTGTGTGACAGTGTGTGTATAACATAACTAAACTGATTGTGCAATATTATCAACCTGTGCACACAATATAGTTAACCTGTGTACACAATATAGTTAAACTGTGTACACTATAGTTAACCTGTGTACACAATATTGTTAACCTGTGTACACAATACACAATATAGATAAACTATGTACACAATATAGATAAACTGTGTACACAATATAGTTAAACTGTGTACATAATATAGTTAACCTCTGTACACCATATAGTTAAACTGTGTTTACAATATAGTTAATCTGTGTACACAATAGTTAAACTGTGCTCACAATATAGTTAAACTGTGTACACAATATAGTTAACCTGTGTACACAATATAGCTAACCAGTGCAAACTAATTAAACTGTACACAATAGAACTCAAATGTACACACAATATTGTTAACCTGTGTACACAATATAGTTAAACTGTGTACACAATATAGTTAACCTGTGTACACAATACAGTTAAACTGTGTACTCAATATAGTTAAACTGTGTACACAATATAGTTAACTTTACACAATAAAGTTAAACTGTGTACACAATATAGTTAAACTCTGTAAACAATATAGTTAAACTGTGTACACAATATATTTAAACTGTGCACACAAAAAATTGCTCAATTCTGCGCACAAGTTAACTTTGCACACAAAATAATTAAACTGTACACAATATACGTAATTGAATTGGCACACAATTAATAAACTGTGTGCTCTTTATAGATAATTTGTGCACACTGTAAATAAACTACAGGAAATATAACTAAGATAAGTGTAGATTATGATATTTATTAAACTCTGTGCACAATAGCAATAAACAGACTGTATGTCCTATCGTATGTCACTAATGGAATTCCGTAGACCTGCATGCCCATTAAATATGACTGTAACCTTGACACGAGTAACATAATTATAGAATCATGATGCTGGCGACATTTAAAACTATGGTTTTGATAACGGATACAAAATATATAAGATCTACGCAGAGAGGTGTATAACACGTGTCTGATTTACGCAGGATGACTGCAAAGAGCATCGATCGGTCTAATTTGTGCGTGTTGTTAAATTGGCAACGAACAACTAATAAACTATACAGATAATCAGTGCTCACTGTAAGTAAACTGTACAGGAAATATAACTAAAATAGGTTCATAGTATAATCTTTATTAAACTGTTTGCATCATATTAATAAATGTCAGTGCTCTTTTATTTCTGTGATGCAAGATTATGCAAACAGTCCTCGAAATCCAGTACTCATACACCGGAAAAAATCTGTTTACTGCTTAGGTATATATATATAAAGAGAGAGAGAAAAGATGCTGGCTAAGTAGGGAAAATTTTATTTGACATTCAAAACTCTTTATGAACTCTTTGACTCTATTAACTTCTGTGCCATGTGCTCAAAGAGAGACAATCCAGAAAAAATCTACTGGATTTCAAGTTTCAACACATACAGAAACATCGCATGTAAAATGGTTAGTTTTTTCCGCGATTCGATAGTAAAGAGGATGTTTGTTTGTTCATTGTTGTTTAACGTCCCACTCAAGAATCTTTCACTCATATGGAGACGTCACCAATGCCGGTGAAGGGCTTCAGATTTTGGCCTATGCTCGGCACCTTCGGCCTTTGAGCAGTGAGAGTTCTTTAACGTGCCGACACCTACTGTGAGACGGGACTTCGGTTTTCACCGTCACATCCGAAGGACAGGATAGTAAGTGGAAAAATATTGTATAAACGATTCCGGATGATAAAAATAAAAATACCCGTGTGTTATTTATGGTCGAATGGTTAGACCAATCGGGTGTAAGGAATTGCATGATTTTCTACAGGTGTAAGGAATTTTCCCGTCGCCACATCAAAATTAAAGCTTAACTTATATTTTATGTTAAAGACCTACAATGACATTTGAAACAATTTGTTTAGGTGTTAATAATAGGAATTTTTGTATGTGAAACAAAGCACACTCAGGTCATAAAGGACAGGAATTTTTTTTTCTTTTTAATTTTGTTAATGGATGTCATCAACAGTGTTGCGTCATAATGCAAATAACATTAAATTAACAAAATTAAAAAAAATTAATTACAAATTCCTGTCCTCAAGTACCTGTGAAACAAAGGGGGCCAGGCAATCTCTTACAGAGTTTTCGATTGATCAAGAGTGCACGGACCGCCGGCAACTCTGTATATGAGATTGCCCCCCCCCCCCCCAACCTTTCCCGGTTCCTACGCCTATGTATCATACTGAATCACTACACATCATAAACATTATTCATTATTTTAACTCATCAACCCCCGAAAAACAATGGACTCTTCTGTACATCAATGACTTAGACCTGTCCAAATGTGTCTTTGGGGGTAAATGTGTTAATAACCGGGTCCCAGCTATATTACACTACCGGCCCCTAAAACATATTAATAAGCTTGATTAGATGATGCATCTCTAAAAATATAAATACCTGTGTAATAATTCCACAAATGCTAAAATCGTATCTTTCCAAACTCTCCTTGACATTTCAAATTCATTCAAATGTTTTATGAACGATTACTGTACTGTACTGTACTGTAGGTCAATACAAGTTATCTCAAATGTCCTTTATACATTTGTCATGTTGTAAGTTTTGAATTTACTTGGTGGATATGAATATAACATTTACAACATAACTTTGCCATGTTGTAAATTTTGTACTTATACCCACCCAGTAAATTCAAAATTTACAACATGGCACATCCTAATTATTCTTGGAATAAATAATGCAAACGACCATCTGTTGAGTCTAAAAAAACTACAGTTAATTGATTAATAGAGTATCGATGTCTCGAAGTAATATTATATTATTTCCGTGCTATTGAAAAAATACATGTAAACTTCCGTGTACAGCTCTTTAAAATCCCATGTGAAGGGACGATGCATAGTGTCCACCTGTGGAAACGCCTATGTTGATCCGCCTTTGACGAAAATGGTACTTTATTCCAGATCTCACTAAGTTCGTATGACCACTATAGATATAATAAAAAATCTTACTCGTTGTGTAACTATGAGCGGGTTTGTCAGTAACAAACATCTGCATCTCAGCCATGAACCAACACTATTTATCTCGGAAATTTGGCATAAAAAATACTCTCTCTATTTACTATGGAAGCCCATAAATGCTGAGTATGAAATAAATTTTATCTAGCCTCCGCAGCATTATCATCTTGCGGCCGCGTCATAATCAACTGATATCCACCTCTTAAACTTTATTCATCAATTTCACGAGTGAGAGGCGATGCATCTTGACACCGTGATTACAGTTTACACAGGAAATCCTCACAATTATCATATATAAACCCTTAATGATGTTCTTTATTATATCGAAATTTCAAGAAATTATCTTGCAATTTTATCTTATTGTCTTGGAAATTATCATGAAATTTTATCTTATTGTCTTGGCAATCATCTTGAAATTTTATCTTATTGTCTTGGCAATTATCTTGAAATTTTATCTTACTGTCTTGGCAATTATTTTGAAATTTTATCTTATTGTCTTGGATATTATCTTGAAATTTTATCTTACTGTCTTGGATATTATCTTGAAATTTTATCTTATTGTCTTGGATATTATCTTCAAATTTTATCTTACTGTCTTGGATATTATCTTCAAATTTTATCTTACTGTCTTGGATATTATCTTCAAATTTTATCTTACTGTCTTGGATATTATCTTCAAATTTTATCTTATTGTCTTGGATATTATCTTCAAATTTTATCTTACTGTCTTGGATATTATCTTCAAATTTTATCTTACTGTCTTGGATATTATCTTGAAATTTTATCTTACAGTCTTGGATATTATCTTCAAATTTTATCTTATTGTCTTGGATATTATCTTCAAATTTTATCTTATTTTATGGCAATTATCTTGAAATTTTATCATATTGTCTTGGATATTATCTTGAAATTTTATCTTATTGTTATGGATTTTCAAGAAATACTACCTTGAATTTTTAAACTTATTATCTCCAATGTTCAAGTTGTTATAATTTCAAGATACAAATGGCCTGGTCCGGAGCGATATAGTAATGATATATTCAATCTTAGAGAATCTTCCCCATTACATCTTTGAATTGTATAAAAAAAACAAAAGTGAATATATATTTAGAAAGAGGTTACAGTCTTCTACAAAACTGAAACTTATGGCCCATTGTTGGTGTGGCTAATTAGTCATATACAATGTTGTGATAATATGCCTAAAGGGACATTAGCTGTGTGTGTTTTTTTTTTAATTTTTAAATTTCTTTCCTCTTTTACTATAAAATCAAGATCTTGAATCTTTACTTTATACTCAGTTTGATGTACAATTATAAAAGAGATTCATACAAGCATAGAATTCTTAACTATATATTTTGTGAAAATTGCTTGAGAAAACCAGTATGGTAATTATTCACTAAGTCTTGCAATTGAATGATTCCACTTAACTATTTATATATGCATTTATGCACACCATAATGGACCTGACCTTATTTTCACAAAATATATAGGAATAGGATCTACTGTTTCTAGAGTACCTAAACAATCAAGACCTGCATGAATCATCCAGTTTCATTGCTAAATAAGCACATAGCATATATATATATATATATATATATATATATATATATATATATATATATATATATATATATATATATATATATATATATATATATATATATATATATATATATATATTATAACCATAGGCTACTAGGCAGATACTATAAATAAACATGATGAATCAAATGCATTGTTTTAATAAACATACCAAATGTCATTTGGAAAAAGATGTAAATATAGATAAATTTTTAGGATTGAGCAAACATTTATGATCTACGAACAGAAATAAATTGAATATATGAATAAAAAAAAATTAAAGTTTAACATTGTAAGATCATTTTGAAATGATGCAAATATTTCCAGTACTGGAAGCAGGATAACTTGATAGGTCTGTATTGGGCCACTATTCTGGGGCGGAGTCAGAAAATTTCAAACAGGGGCACAAAGTTTGTTTTTCTTTTATTGGGGGTGGGGGAAGGGGAGGGAGTGATAAGACACGGTATAAGACATCGTTCATTCTGTGAATATCATCGATGATTGAATTTTCAGATCTCCGGCTGATAATAACAGAAGGGAAAATTGTATACATTTGGATACAATTATACATATATACTCTTCCTTCCCTCTAACTTGAAATCCTGCATCCACCCTGGCTTTGTCTGTATACTTTGGATTTTATGGCGTTTGACCACTATTTCAGTTTCTTT